>JAGFMF010011861.1:2390126-2402655 GCA_019455555.1 Galemys pyrenaicus
CTCTCTGGCCGGCAGCAGGGATCGAACTCGTGCTGCAGTGGTTGCGGTTTGCTTCATAGTGCGTTGCTTAACCCACTGCGCCACCAGGGAGGCCCAGCTGTGTGTTCTTTAGCTAGTGACTTAACCACTCTGTACTATTTCTACATCTGTATAGTAGATATTATCAGGTCATATTGGATTATATATGAGGTCATATTGAATTAATAAGTAATGCATTGTGCCTGGTTCACTATAAATGTTTCCTCAACCTTAGCTTTTCTTAGACTTACACACTCACCTCATCCAACACAATAATATATAATCCTCAATCCAGGCAACTACTGGGTTTGTAAATTTCATAAAGAAACAGGGAAGCAATGATCTCATTCTTGTGTATCTCTCAAACAAAATAATGTACTTTACAGTATGGTCCGGAGTCATGCAAAATGGATTGATGTCAGAGGAATGAGACCAAGACACCATCCTATAGACTTTGTCTTTCAAAGTATGAACCCATTCACACAATTATGTTTCACCAGTTTCAAACGCATTTCTTTGAATTTGGAGTTTTCTTTTCTTTTTAAAAAAGATATTTGATAAAATAAAGCCCTGCCCGCTGGCTCCCAGATTGCTGTTTCTGATGCTGCTTTGCCAAGTCAACATCATCCATCAGGGAGAGAACGTGTCAGCCAGAGACTTCTCCTCTTTTTCTAAGGGTCTGTGATGTTTGTTTTTCTACAGAAACTGAGCTCTAAGTAAACACAAAATTTTAGTTCAGAGTAAATGTTTTCAAGTTGTAGAGCACGTTTGTTTTCTGAGAATGCCCATTTTATTTTGGTTCCCAAGTGATAGAAAAAGAAATAAATCATTTAAAGAACACATTTATTTCTTGCAACAAAGTAGTTCAAGGAAATAGACAAAATGTTCAGTAACGCAAGGCATTTGCTAAAGAAATGAAAACTCAACAAGCAAAATAGTTAATCCAAGTATGCATGCACACCCATGGAAGAAAGTGAGAAAAAGAGTAAGTGTATTTTGACAGCCTTCAATAAAAAGTGTCAGGGCACTATACATCTCGGCAAAGATTATAAAACAAAAACAGAAATAGTCTTGGTCTCTGTTTCCCCAAAACTTTGGTTCAGGTTTATGTTCCCTCTTCTGAAAAAAAGGAACTTGAAATTCAACATGAAACATGGTTGTGCTCAAATTCTGCAAAATATACTTATTAGTGAAGTTCCAAAGTGTTGACATCAGTAGCAGACTCACAAACATGTAGGGGACAACGGAAACTCTTCCTGTTGCTGATAGAACAATCTTGTTATTTTTACATGTTAATTTAACGACTGCTTCTAAAACTCAGAGACCTAAGACTTTCATGGGCTGTATCCACTGTATCGCAGACTGTCATTTACACATCTCTCCAAGACTCCACAAAGCCGTCTGCGAGTTGAAGTTTTAATGAACAGTTTAAAGAGTCACAAAATCAAGTGGAAGGTTGGCAACCATCTGTTGAATCTGCGATCCATAGATAGACAATCCCCACCATTTAGAAACTGGAGTGGATTGTTTTGCCCTGAATGGTGTGAATTTCCTCTCCAGGCAGTCCAAAAGCACAGATAATGACCACGTTGTACTGGAGAGGCCTGGCTTAAGAGCTTTGAGACCAGAAATAAAATCATACATTGTATTCCTTCTTGAGGAGGTCAACTTGCTTTATGCACACTATCTAATCAATTCTCAAAGCATTCCATTGAAATGAGGGAGAGGCAGCTACAATCTTCGCTTTACAGATGGATAACCTGCGGCTCAAAAAGGTTAAGCAGTTTTCCAAGGTCACATTAGGCCATTTCCACACAACTGCAATTACCTGGGCAATGTAGGCAAAGAGCAACAGACAGACCGCAGACAGCTCCTGCTTAAATGCAGGCACAGTACCTGAATCACTACAGGAAAACAAGCACCAGACTGGAATTATCCAAATAAGCTGGCCTATATGCCCAGATTCGCCAGATGATTGACAATTTTCTACTCAACTTGAAACTGGAAACAGCGAGGCAAGGGAGAGAACAGGAATGAGGTCACAGATCTGCTATTTATAGGATATCAGCCACCACACTCAGCTGCTTTTCAGTTAAGGTGAATATTGAATGTAATTTTCTTTCTCCAACTCCATACTGAGAAACTACTTTCAGAAAAGGAAATTATAGAATTTAATGATATTTCTTGTGACATGGTGATTTGCTTTGTGACGGTCTCAGCAACGTTTACCACATTTTCATCTGGGCTTATTGACCATAAATAAAAATGCAGTCACATTCTTTCTTGCTTCACAGATTTTTTTTTAAAAAAATCAAGCAATAAAGATTCCGCAGGCTACACCCCCTCCTTTTTTTCTCACCTGCAAAACATTCATTACATTTGCAAAGTTACAACAAAACAGAATACTAGTGTGGGCAGGGAAAGTACAACATGGCCCCTTATGAGGTCAGGGACCTAATGCAATCCAATTGCCTGTTTGGCTGCAAGAGTTAATTCCTGTGAAAAATACACTTCCGCACATTTCCTTTGGCTGAGCATGGTCTGAGGCTCAAGAAGGCTTCAGACAAGGAAGGGGGGTGGGGGCGGAAGCCACCAATCTTTTGATGTAGATTGATGCATGACAGTAGCCCCTGTGCTAAATATCAAGTTTTCTTTCTCTTCTGAATTTCTCCCAAATCATGAAAGGAGATTCCTTTGGCCCAAATACACAGATAATAGTCATGGAGCACACCAAAAACTGCAACTAAAAATACTTCATGTTTTCTGTGACTCACCAGCTGTAACCGAAACTAAACCAACAAGCTGAAACAGAGAGGTCTGAGAGAGATTCCAGATTAAAAATAAATGGCAAAGTAAACAGAGAGCAAACTGCCCAGGGAGCCTCTCATTTGGAGGGGACGCAAAGAGGATGAGGACTGAGAAGCCCTTACCTTTCCTCATGGCAAAGGGTCTTGGCCGCCCCCCAGGAGGTTAGCAGTGCCCTGCCGTCTAGATATGCTGCTGCAGAGGCTGACCTGCGCCCAGGGCCCTGCAGCTCATGCCACATGGACCACACTGGGGTTCTCACTCTGGCTTGTGGGAACAACTGCTAGTCTCATTCACATGCAGATTCCCAGACTCCACCTGAACTGATAAGGATGTGATCATTTTTCAGTGTGTTCTGGGAATTTCCACGATAACCAGAGATTCAAATAGTTCTAGGACCATACCAGGAGGGTAAGGAATTTACAGATAATGCCACCTGGAGGGTGCCTCCAGAACTGTTCAGCCCCCAGGAAGCTAGAGCATCACCTTGAACCCTGTGTTTGATGGACATGAGGCCTACCTATTTAATGGATAATTGCATGTCAAGGCCTAATAATAGCTTTAGAAAATATCATTTAAAAGCCTCTTCCTAGCTGTAAAATGAAACAAAGTTTAATTTGTTTAAATCTATCAATTTGGAATTGACATGGGTTTTACAAGGCAGGATTTAACAAAAAACATCATTCAGAAACATTCCAGTCATACTATCCACCTTTTCCATTTACAAGCTACTACAGGTTCATTGTGAATGCGTGTGTGTGTGTGTTTCTGTATTTATTCCCCAGATAGTATCTTCTGTGCCTTCCCCTCCCCTACACCATAGCCCATCTTCCTTAGTTCACCTTCACTGTTCCCTTTGTCTCATTTGATGACTCCCTTTGTTCTTTTCCCATCATCCAATTATTATCAATGCAATAAAGTTTACAAAGAGGATTGCTCATTGGTAAGCTTGTTGGCCAATTTACAGAGAAGGGCATAAGGATCATCAAAATCATAACTTAACATTCGTCAACAGTTTAGAATTTATGAAGTAGGTTCATATTTTGTCAGTGACTTTCACCAAAAATAAAACCCAAACAAACAAAAACAAGTCAAGAGATTATTATTATGTCCGAAGAAGTCACCGATGATACAAAAAGTGGTTTGTTCAAGGCTACTATGGTGTACAAGGCAGAGCAATAACTTGAACCAAAACTTCTGCTTTTAATTGCATGTATGTGTGTTTGTTTTTGTACTTATTCCCCTGTACAGAAAAGGGTTACTAGAACTACTGAGATTTTTGATATTATTAAAGGATTCCAGTTTGAAACTCAGGTAAAAAAAAAATTGATTATATAAAACCACTGGACTGTACTCAGGATTTAATTTATCCTAGGGTAATTTGTCCAATGGTGTGAAGAAAAGCACTTTTTGCATTTTCCTAGAAAGGGGGCAGAAAAAGAAAACAGTGAGCAGTCATTCCATAAACTTGTATAAGGAATGAATGTCGTGTCCCACACTCACCCAATTTCTCCAAGGACTGCTGGTGGCCTTCCAACTCAGTCCAGTGACTCTTTGTGCATTTTCCAACCAGCGAAAAGACAGTAGTCAACTACCCACACTGTTTTAGTTGGAAAAATGCAGCACTAGCTGAAATATACCACAGAACAATGTGCTGTTGCAATTCTTCTGTTAAATTAGTTGATGCAGTTAAAGCAACAACAGAGAACCTATTGTGTGTAGGCTAAGACACCAGACTAGTGATATAAAGAATCACATGAGGAGGCCAATTTTCTAACTAAGTGACTAAGCTTGATGAAACAAATCTGACAACTAACTCTCCACTATACTTTATGACTTATAGATACAATATTTGAGGTCCAGAAGGATTCCCAAATTGCACTGTTATTCTTACAGCAGGAGACAACAAATGGAAAATGAAAAAGGTAATCAACTCTCAAGTGCTACGGTCCTCTAGGTGTCGTAAATCATCCTTAGCATCATTTTAGGGAAATATTATAAGGTTATTTTTAAAACACCCCCTTCAAACCAATTACAAGCTAAGTTGAAGTGGCTTTAGAGAAGGGGAAAAGAACTTAGCACAGTTTTAATTCGCATCCTTTATTACTGGAGTGTAAAATTTGGAATTTGCTAGGAATGTGATTTCAAGTAGTTCAAGGGATAGTGTTCCCTTGAAAGCATGCAGCATCAACCTTAATCAGAGAACCATTCTTGAAGTCACAATTCTATCTCCCACTTCTCCAAAGAGAAATTAACATCTCGCACGACTGGGTTTTAAAAAAAAAAAATTTATTTATTTATTTTTCTTAAAATGTTTGCTTTCTTTTCTAGGTATAGTCCCCATATAATTTCCACCACCATTCACCAATGCACCATCACCAAAGTCCCTTGTGCTCTTCCTATCCCTGTTATTATCCCAATCCCTCCCTCTTCCCTGCAGAATGTCTTTGATTTGTAGTTGTCTAGCTGGGTTCTTCTGTGAGACCAACATTTGAGACCAAGCCAGTCATCTTGCTTGGCTGTTATGGGCAGCAAGGATTCTGAAAAGTCAGCAGTACATAGATATTTCCTGCTTATGCAGGTCAAGAGAAGCAGTGGCTGTAAATGTTAGAGAAAGATTTGACCCAAAGGAGAAATTTAATGACAGAATCTTGATACAGGTAGTAAATGAATTTTGTTGGACATTATATGCAGAATGCTAAATAAGTTTTCATCACTTGGAAAGAAATAAGGCTGTGTAATTTAGCCTACTCCAGCATTCTCCTCTCAAACCCCACCTGTATGCCCTGGAAGATGATAATACTAGAAGATATGCTATCTACAATTTTTTTCCTAAAACACCATTGCTGATATGTCAAGATTTATTTTTCTTTTATTGCATCCCCATGGTTTATAAAGATAACCATTCTATTGTGTACTGGAATCCTCCTCAACATCCTTCTATCATGGATTCTTCCTTCTTTGAAGATTTATTAGCTTACAGGAAGTGGGTCAGAAGTTTTCAGATAGAGAAATCATTACATAGTCCAAAATTGCCTTTGTTTGCTATTGATGATTAGGAAGGTTTATTCAACTTCTGACCAAAAACCTCCTCTAATAAGCCTTGACCTTGAATGTCAAAGAGCACTACCAACAACTCAATGTAAAATTATGTTAGAAAGACAGTATGTCATGTCCTGCCCTTTGACTACTGAGGCCATAGTTAAAAACTATGGGATAGTTTTTAAGGAGGTTAAAATTAAAATCCCAGAAGCTCTCAAAATAATCATATAAATAGTAGATAAATACATAAGGATTCAGGTAATTCAGCTCTTGTACTTAAACTGACTCCTACAAATTAACAAAAGATGATGAAATACTTGAAAATCAAAGCCGAATATCTTTTAATTGATCCAATAAATGTTTAACGCCTCACTTCATCTTGTGGATGCAACAAGGAAGCACTTAGTAGACTGTGATTTGAGACAGTTATTGAAAATTCCCTCCAGGGTGGTCATGCTGTATAAACAAAGCTAGTTCTTTTAGAGAACTTTTAATGTCCTGGATCTAGGTTTTAGTTGTTCAGCCCTGGCCATTGCCTGGACACTATACAAAGCAAGAAGACAGATAAAGACAAAGAGAAATGCTAGCAGTTTGCTGTGGGGGACCAAGTGTGCTTACATGGTGTGTATAAATGTTTGCATATGACATACATGCATGAATGTGAGGGTGACCTGTTTATGACATCTGAAGTTGTTTGGCTCACTGTGGAACCCAGAAAAATTAGGTTGAGCTCATCGTGTTGTGTTTCCTATCATAGGGAAGTCCCTCAGAAATTCTGTATTTGGTCAAACAAGAGTTATTAGGAATATATCAACTAACACAAATAGCCAACTAAAAAATAGAAATAGTTTGAAAAAGGCAAATGTACTGTGTTTACTTTCTACATTTATGAATTGCAATGTTTGTTTTTTTTTTAATTTCAAAGATAAAGTGGCCAATATAAACTAAAAAAATCACAACTGGAAATGGCAAAAATAGCTGCTTCCTTAAATAATATGGTGAATTGTATTTCCTCTTCTTAATATCACATTATTCTATTAATTTTCCTAGTAAATGAGAGAGGGAAATAAGGGAATGAATTTATCATTAAAAGATAAATTTTACAAATATGTTTCTATTGTTCTTCTGATAGCTTTCATAGCTAATCAGCTCTTTATACATTTAGAATCATTCATTGGGAAAAGTCACTAATACACACCACTAAGGGAGCATATAAGGGAGCACAATACAAAAATTCTCACAAAGCATAAAATAATGAGTGAAAAGGAAGCCAATGCTAACAGTTCTATTCATTTACTAAATCTTTGCCCTAAGCTCATGTTTTGTTCATAAAACATTTTTTCATTAATAAAGAATTTATATATAATGTAAAATTCTTTTCTTTCATGATTCAATTATATAATGTATATAGGCTGTTTTTATTAAGAAATTCTTAGCACAATAAATTACCAAACAAGTTTCAAGTAATAAACTTTCTGAAAAACTGATGAAAGCAGCACTGTCCTAGAAACTCTAAAATCAGCTCATATGTAAAATAAATATTTACCATAGATAGATGAATGATATACAAAAAAGCATAGTTTGGTGCTGGAATGCTAAGATCAAATCAAACTGAAGTTCCCTAACAATGCTGAAAGATAAAGAGTAAGAATAAACTGATAGGAAAAAAAGCTTCAGTGGTAATAGGTTATTGTCCAAAACAATACAAACCTAGCTCTCAAGTGTGCTGGAAGTTTCAGACTAGGAGGACTGGAAAATAAGATGAAAACTTATCAGGATTCATCTTGGGACAAAACTCATTCTTACCGAAAGGGCTGTTCCCTTTAAGATGAACCAGCTATTAAGATATCAAGTCCCAGATGCTGCATCCACTGAAGGCAAATGTGGGTCCTTTCACTTCAAAGCCTGTGTTACTTACTATATTAATCTGGTTACGGACATGACTCCACACTGAAGAAAGAAACAAGGAAAGAGGGAATAAAAAGAAGAAAGGGAGGAAGAGAGGGATAAGGGGAGGAAGAAAGAAGAAACCCATGTCTGAGCAGATATAGAGTAAAAGAGGAAGGAAGAAGATGCACTAGATTATGAGACACAAAATTCTTATTATAGTAATGAGTAGAGTCTTTAGAATTCAGAAAATTATATTGAACAGTCAAGAAAATTGTCTTAAATTTCAGAAAAGAGAATGAGATGCATTCTAGAACTCACAAATTACGATAAAAACTGATTTGATCTCTAGAATTGTTTGTAAAACTGATAAAAGTTAGACCCTTAGAAAATACTATAGTGAACACTAGGAGATCTCATGCTTAACCAATAAGAAGTTACAACAATTAGCCTTTATTTTATTTTTAATTGGGTTTTTAGATAGTAAATACATCTGAATGTTTATAATAACAGTCTAATACATTATATTTTAACTTCAAAATGTATTTGACATGACTGCACGATGTCCTTGATTGTTTATAGCTATGTGAACTCATAGTTGCTTTACACTTATATCAGAAAAGTGTTTATTAAGAAAATTTTATCAGCCAAAAAAGTGGTTTCTAATATCTTATTCCAGGGTTTTAGTTCAGTCTAGTCTTTAATGGATAAGTTGGCTAAGGATAGAAAGAAAGCTAGAAGAAATGGCAACTAATAAGTCTGAAAATTATCATGATAAACTGTGAATCTTTATATAAAGATCAAAATTTAAAAGCCAAATAGTAAATCTGGGTATAATTTATATATTCAATTGCACAGGTATATTTCATATTTAATAGTCTTAATGATGTTAGTTAACTAGACTAAAGCTGAGCTAACTGATTCACAACAGTCCAAGTGATTTCATGGCTAGAATTCAGGAGGTCCATGAACTTGAGGGAAAATAAATACATATTTATTTTCATTAACCTCTGACATAAATTCACCATTTTGAATATAGGCAAAATTCCACACTGGTACTAGCAGTAGTTGTAAGTTTGTCAGCCAATATTAATCACAGATATTTTCTCATTATATTGCTATTTTTACATATATTTCAAAATGGCATCTATGTCTCACTATAAACTAAGATAAATTTTGAACCTAGGAATAGATCTTGTTAATAATATGTTCATAAAGAGATATGTACATGCATATATATAACATCAAACCACTAATTTCTTCTTAATATTTCCACAACTGCACTTAATATAATTTGTTGGTTTGTAATTCTATGAATCATTTTATTCATTACTAAAACATGATTTTGAAGGGCCTCCCTGGTGGCACAAGGGGTTAAGTCTTAGCATGAAGGTAAGGGATAGCTATGAAGGTATCCTCAGCCACTGCAGCATGAGTTTGATCCCCAGCCAGGGAGGTGACCCACATGGCACAGTAGACCTCTCCTGTCTCGCCTGCTGCTCCTCTCAGCAGAGTATTTCAGTAGCTCTGCCTCTTCTGCTGCCACTCTGCCTCTGGTGAATTCTCTTACCACCCCCACACACCCCTGTGGCCTACATCCTAGCTCTTGTATGCATAAATAAAAATAAATTTAAAAAAAATTTTAAAGAACCATAATTTTGGAAGCAGTCATTGTTAACCACTGAAATAGGGAATCTGTGGTTAAAAAAAAATCTGTTAGGGCACCTTCAGATAAAATTAATATATTACTTGCAAGATATATTTATGGAATTCTTTAGCACTGGATGTCTCATGGAAATTCTGCTGCTTAGCTCACACATGCACAGATCATACTTGCTCTATATCATATCCTATTTGAAATATTGACTATTTGGAATATAATAAGGAGGTAGAGAGAACACATGACTAGGAAATCAAAAATCTAGAACTTATATCATGAAGAAAGTAATTCCTCGAAAATCAAATACTAATTACTGCAAGCCAGTAGAGAACAACCGTGATACCGGGGAAAGTCTATGTTCTTTGTTTAGACAGAACAACAAGCATCTCCCACCTCCACCACTTATTACAGTGTTAATCTTAGGTGGCTATTCAGTGTCTGACCTCAGTTTTGGAATCTATCAGGAAGATAATGTATGCCATAAAGAGTTGTAACGAGCAGTAGAAAAAATGTATTGAACACTCTAACAGTGCTTGGCATAGTCTTAACAAGGGAAATGACGTGCTTCAATCCATACTGCCAGGTGTCCTGTACCAGCAGAGGCTGGACATTTCTAGCCCTCTTCCTTCTACTCACATGGAAGCTGATGAACTCTGCTTTACTTTGCATCAGGTGGCAAGATACAAGACAATTTCAAGTTCACTATTTTGAACCATAGCCCAACAATCAAAACTGTCCAACAGTGCCCTTTATTCCTTCAAAAAACATTAAGAATCCTTTCTCTGCAAATAGGAACAACCAGGTGCTCACCAAAGACTAGATTCTTAGGGATGCTGGCTGGTGGGAGAAGAGCATAGTGAGATGGTGGGGGGGCATCCATAGGGCCTCACAAGTTACTTCCAGCTGTGGGATTCAAAGTCTCTCCAGCCACACAGAAACTGAACACAAATCATATATCAGGCTGTCAGACTCGATACACGTTTTCCCCTCTACTTCTGAGAACAATAGATATCATTTAAATAAACAGATCATTAATTTGAGAATTCCCTGCCTCTGGTAAAATGTACACAATATTGGACAGAGACTATTTATATTTCCAAGACACTGTCAGTCATAGCTACAAGATTCCAAAATGTGGTAAAGCTCAATTTTGTAATAATTAATGACCATATAAAATGTCTTAAATGATAATAAAAATGTACACGAGTATGCTATAATCAAGGGAATACTTAAACTGACTATGGCTTTGTCGGGATAATTATAGTACTAAAGAGTTAGTTCCAAATAACACCAGTAAAGCCATTTAATGAAAAAGTCCACCTCTAAAAATGACTGAGTAACAGGTTGAGAATTTCTCCTTTGAATACCAGCAAAGAAATCATAAATATTTTCTTGCCAGATGTAAGGACACTCAATGTTTTAGCAAGAACAGACAGATAGAAAAAGGAAAGCTGGAAAGTAATAAACAAGTTAATCAGTTGTTTTAATAAATACTCAAATACCCAAGAGATATTTATCAAGTTTATACAGTTAACAGAAAGACAGAAAGAACTCTCTCTCTCTCTCTCTCTCTCTCTCTCTCTCTCTCTCTCTCTCTCTCTCTCTCTCTCTCTCCNAGCTCTCTCTCTCTCTCTCTCTCTCTCTCTCTCTCTCTCTCTCTCTCTCTCTCTCTCTCTCTCTCTCCTTCCCTCCCTCCACATTTCCTCTCCCTAAAAATTGCTTCATTGTTTACAAACTTCAACATTCCTCATGTCTCCACCCTTTAAAATGTTCTCTGCTTCCCCCTCTGATGTCCATTTTGTAAAACCTACTCTTCAAAAGTAAACTTTTCCAAAGAAAAGTACATTTTGATAAAATCACAGCTGATAAATCACTCATATATCTAAATATGTTAACTATGATAAAAAAATACACAAGAGGAAAATCTCATACCACTTAGAACAATTTAGGTGCACATAAAGAGGTACTACTCTTTGGAATTTATCCAGATACAGGAAAAAGATATCATGAAATGTATCACTATTTAAAGATTTTCCATAAAAAAAAAAAATAAAGAGGTCATACATTCAATTCCAGTTTAATATACACTTTGGGTAATATTTTACTTATGTCATCTTCTCACAATTATTTAAATACTTATTAAGAAGATACCACAATATATATTGTAATTTAGAGATCTGAATAATGTATATTATTAAATGTTGTAATGCAAAAGGACTATTTCAAGAGGAATAGTCACTCTCTGTGAAATACTATCCCTAATAAACTGATCCCAATTTATTAAGACACAGTGAAAAATGGAACTGCTAAAGGACAACATATTTTCTACTTGCAGGAATCTTATGGGGATTCAGACTAAGATTCGTTGGCAAGCAGTGAATCAGAAAGACAGGACTTAAAAAATCAAGAGAATGTTTAATGGGACAGCCTGTGTTGTCATGGCTAAGATTGGCTATCACTGTCCCTGGACAGGTCATTTTCTCAGAACAGAGAGCAGTTACCCAAGAAAGTGATAGGAGACCAGCAGGAATGGCCCTTTTTTTCCTTCCCATAACATACCAATAGTCTATTGCTGTTTATTTAGATATATGAACTTTCAAAATATATACTAAATGTTGATGATCTGGATCTAATTTCTATTATTGCAATTAAATTTTTATTTTGCATTTTTCTACTCTATGAATCTATGGATATTGTTTTCCATTAAGGTGAATACATGGAGATTTCTATTTGGAATACAAGTATACTTGTATTTATATATGTATACTTATTGGTAATATACAATATAGCCAGGAAAATTTTTATATCATCCCATCAAAAGTGATACATTTAGAACGTACAACCCATAGAGAGTCAAATTGACTCCTGATCCTGCCATATGCCACCTTATAAACACTGGCCAAATTGTTTAATTGCTCAGATCCTTGGTTTGTTTTAATTTTTTTTTAATTTATATATATTTGACATCAATTGTAATCCCCATCACCATATCACCAGTGCACCATCACATCAGTCCCCTGTGCTCCTGTCTGCCCTCAACCTTCCCCTTCCCCCCTCCCCACCAAGTGTCCCCAATTTGTCCTTGTCTTTTCGGGTTTTTTTTTTTTTTTTTTTTTG
>JAGFMF010011861.1:2402705-2425741 GCA_019455555.1 Galemys pyrenaicus
TTCCCTTATATTCCTCCTAGGGGAGGAACCATCTGGTATTTTTCTTTTGCCTTCTGACTTACTTCGTTGAGCATAATCCCTTCCAGTTCCATCCATGTTGCATTGTATTTCTTGCAAGTTAATTGATTTTATGGAGACTCAAGCATGTTCCCAATTTGCATGCCCCCCTCCTTTCTCTCCAGTCACCTGTGGAGATGTCTTTTTTGATGAGCATGGTCAAAGTCACCTTTAGGATTAACATCTCCTACTGCATTAGCCCATAACAGCACTGCTTACCAATCTGCTTTATGTCAATTTACACCTGGTGACACATTGTTCAGTTTCATTACTTCCTATGTGTCTTGTTGCCCTAATATTTCAACTCCTTAAGAATAAAGATTTTGCTTTTGAGTTCTTTTAAACTGGCCCTTTCAGTCACTTAAACCCCCACTCCTATCTCTAGCTAATGCTGTAGTGGCATTAATTTTGTGTTGACTGTCTGGCTAATGAGAAATTATTTTAGCACTACAGAAGGAGGAAGTCTACAGAGGAGCTGTGAGATATATCAAAGCAGCATAAAAAAAGAGAGAGAAATCAAAGAAGGTAAGGAAATTGCTTACTCCTTTCCTCTTCAAAAAGGCAAATGATTTTTTTTTTTTTTTCAGTCTCACAAGGAATACTGGTACCTTCCCTGTGGCTACTTTGTACAAATTGTGGTAACAGAGAAAAGTCAGAAACGTAAGTATCAAAGCAAAGATAACAGAAACTCTTGAGAACAAAGCCACAGTAAATCAATAGGTACTTAGAGTTGCAAGAAATTAAAGAATGCAAATGCAAACACTTTTCTTAAGTATATCTTATGGTATCCTAAACATCCCCAACAAAAAGCAATATTTAAAAAATATATATTTTGAATATATGTTACTGGATATATGTGTATTTAAATATTATTAATTAAACATACTACAACTTCTGAGCAAAATCTTTGTTAGCAGAAGTAAAGGTAATTTTAAAATGGATACAAAACAAAGTTCTGCTCTGATTAAAACTGTATTAGAAGAATGAAAACAAAAACTCAGTGGGAACTCATTGTCTCTGTTTTCTGTCCCATAAAAACCCTTGAAGAACTTTTTTCCTTCTTTCATTTCCCAAAGGAAGAACATTTATTTCAGGAATGTGCTTCTATCAGGAACCTGTATTTTTTTACAAGTGAATTATACCTAGGAATGAGTATTTAAATTGTGGACAGATTTGTAAGGAAATTAGTAAGCAGGATTCAAATTAGGGCAAAATCAAATCATCATAAACAAATGGGAAAACAAATCCCATCTGGATGTGTGGTTGTCAGGTTTTTACTAAACAATAAAAATGGGAAAGTAGTTTCAAGATTCAAATCTCATTTAAATGCAACCCCATTAAACTACTTGATAATTCTAAGCAAATGCAGAAACTTTAATAGTGTATAAACTACATACAATTTTTATTACCATGACCTGATATATGGGAAAGAAATTTTCATTTAAAAGTATTTCAGAATGATTATAACTACTTTAAAGTCACAGATTAAAAATATTTTTGAATGGTTCATTATGAGAAAAAAATCTGACTTTATAATAATTTCTAAAAACCATCCTGGCAAACATTAACATTAACATGGATTCACATTAACATGGATTCACATTAACATGGATTCATATTGATGTTTTGAGACTTTTAAAGGACTTCATGACACTGAGAAAATTCTTGACATTTTGGAGTCACAAACCATAGTTATTAATTCCATTTACCTAAAGTAAGACAACAATACTCTTAAATTAAGAGAAATTTAAAATAAAATGAATACAGAAATATCTGCTATAGAATAAATGTTGAAAACAAACGCAATGTATTTTAAAAGTTCTGCAGAAACCCTCAGATTTAAAAATTGCTTCTCATTAAGTGTTTGTAGCTGTTTTTAAAATATGAGTTAGTTTCAAGTCAAAGCTTAAAGAGAAAGCAGATGGAATACAAAGAAATGCAGCAGGCTATGAGAGTTTTTGAATGGAGTTTATCAAGATAAAGCAATTCTGACAGATCTTGGTCTTAGGATAATGCTAAGATTAAGGTGTATGCACATTTGCCATAAGTAAGGTCAGAAGTTATTGACAAAAAAAAAAAAAAATTCAACCTATGTAAAAGTGTGTGTGTGTGTGCGTGCACGCGTGGGGGGAGGTATGTTGGAATAACTGGAGTCATCTATGTTGATAAATCTAGTTGATATATGTTTCCTTTCTCCAGGAACTAGAAACAAGATTTTAAATGTATTTGGTACTAGTTAAGGTCAGTCAAAGGAATAAAGCACAAATAGTTTATTTTCCCATTTGGAATAAGAGTGAGAATATAAAATTAAAAGAAACTAAAGAACTAAAGAAGAAAAAGGAAAGTTAACTTAAAGAAAAACAGCACTTTTAGTTACTTTTACTAAGGCTACTAAATAATTTCTAAAATTCCTAATTCTGAATAAGAGGCTCCGGAAGAAGAGGAAATAAGGGATGAAGAGTCAGATCAGAGAAGAAAACAAAAAAGAGAGAACTAGTGGAGAAAGATTATTGATCATTGCATATCTATTTTTTTCTTGCAATCACTCATGCTAAAGCTAGTATGTAATATTTTCATTGATTTGTCATATATTAAATTTACTGAAAAATTCTGGAAAGATTTTAAAGTTGGAAATAACAACTATTAAGAGTCTATTTTATCCAAATTCTCTACCAAACTCTACGTAAATTATCATATTAAAACCCATAGTAGCCTTAGAATGTAGGAACTACTATGACACTTATTTAAAAGATATGAACACGAACACAATGTGCCAGATTACACTCTGCTGATATCAAAGACTGTTCTCTACAATCTCATTATGACATCAAAAAGTTTCTGCTCTTTGTGTGTGTGAAGAGTGGTAAGGGGATCAATTCTGTTTTGGATTAACCATAGATAAAAATAATATCCAATTGTAGTTTTTAATCTGAAGATTCTTAATCTTAACTGGCATCTGCATTGATATTGACATGTTCTGGGACTCTTGAAACAATTTAGGTAAAACTCAACATTCCCAGTGGGAATTTTGTCAGTGGACTGGCTCTCATCTGCTGAGAGTAAAAATTTGGAGGAAAATAATTCAATTTGTTGGATGACTGTGGCTTTGTTTTGTCAAAACTTCTGGGTTTCAGTACTCTAAGTCAAACTTAGATAGTAGACTAAAGGCAAGAAAGAGCTGATTCCCTTCTTCACGTTCACCTCAGCTTTCTGATTGATGGATTGGTTATTGCTTGAGTTTATTTTCCATGATGAAAAGTAAACCAAGACACATTCTAAACAAATTAATAGTTTGAATACTCCCCACCATTCCATAGTAACTATATGATAGTATGCGGTGGCCAGGTAACAACTTGACCAGAATTTGCAACCATTATATCATGACTACCAGTGTTCAAATTTCAAGAATCTGAGTACTTAATATCTTCTACCTACTTACATTGTTAAACTAATGCCAGATTTTAAGTTTTGCATTGTACTAACCAAGTTCATTGTAACTTGTTTCAGTAATATTTAATAGCTATCCCACAATAATATCCATTTAAACAAAATAATTTATTTCTCTTGCATATAAAAAAAATTCAAATAGGGAGTACCCAAGGAAGGTATGATGACTTCAGTTTGATGACTCAGTGAAGTACCCAGTCTCTCATTTTTAGCTATCATTTTACTATCGTTAGCACAATGTTTACATTATTAAGACTATCAACCTGAGGCCTCCCCTGTGGCACAGTGGGTTAAGCAACACACTATGAAGCAAACCACAGCCACTGAAGCACCAGTTCAATCCCTGCTGCCAGCCAGGGAGGGGACCCACATGGCGCAGCAGACCTCTCCTGCTGTGCCCGCTGCTCCCCTCAGCAGTGTGTTTCAGTTGGTCTGCCTGTTCTTCTCCCCACTCTGTCTGGTGATTCCTCTCACCTCCTGCAACTCTGGCTTGTACTCCAGCTCTTGCATAAATAAATAAATAAATAAATAGATAGATAGATAGATAGATAGATAGATAGATAGATAGATAAATAGATAAATAAATAAATCTTAAAAAAAAAAGACTATATCAACCCAAGATGGTTGCTAGAGTTATAGTTATAACGCACCATTCTAAATTGTAAGAAAAAGAAATGGAGAAAGAGGAGCAATCATCATTATAAGGAAACTTTTCAGAAGTATTATAGACAACACTTCTGTGTTATTTTCATTGGGTAAAACCTAGGCAAATAGTCACACTCAGATGTGAATAAGAAATGTCATCTTTTGGCTGAGGGGCATTGGTTTAACCAAAACCATTAGGACTTCTTATTAAAAAGAAAATCTATGTTATGAGATGTGTCTCATATACTGCTTCTCATAGATGTGTTAGAAATTTCTGATAAATTTTCTGTTGTGTACATTAGGCATCAAATGTTTTTAGTTATTAAAGCATTAGCAAATGATTTTTGTTTTATATTTTATTATACACACCAAAGAAATATCTGCAAATTTAGAATTTTTTGAAAAATAAACTGAATATGTATGTGTACATATATAGATATATATTTATAACAGACATAGGACCCCTATCTATGCCTACTATAATGAAAAACCTACCACCAAAAAGAATTTGTAAGAATTTTTGTATAGAATTATATTTCCTTATTAAGACAATATTTATCATTGTTCAACCTAATAACTAAAATAAATTATTCCAAAAAGTTATATTACTGAGATGATTCTTTGACTAAAATTTAAACTGAATAAAATTTGTTTGCAAAAAAAAAAAATTGAATTACTTTCCCCATAACTATAAACTTCTTGAATTCAGTTAGCACTAGACATAACATATTACAAGAAAGGCAGTTTGTTTTGCTGTTTATAGCCCAGAAAGTACTGGATATCGCCCAGGAAATTCCAGTCATAGAAAGATTCCAACAAACATGCAGAACTGAGTGGTTTAGATTGAAGCACAGATTGGAATCAGAATGTGGACAGTATTCCAAGTCCAAAGTGTCTGTTTTGAGATTCAGCCTTTATTCATGCATGTTCCTACTGTGACATATTTAGGATTAAAATCTGAGGAGAAAATAGAGTGAATATCTGAAGAGATAATCTTCATTACTGGCACAGTGAAAATTGAAATTTACCATTTTCATAAAGTCCATTATTTATACTGTCATAGATGGCAGTTGCTTACAGTTTTATAATTATTTTTTATTATTTTATGTTGACCTATAATACACAAATTTGCTATAAAGAAATGTTGAAAATGTTAAATGTCACAAAAGTTATGAGATCATATATATATTCACTTTCAGAAAATGAAATATTTTTACATAATTTAAAGTATGGTTTGGGTATTTATAAATAAGTTAGCAAAATTTTTACTCTAATACACAAAATCTATCCACTTAATAGAGGTACTTGAAGCTCTAAAATGCAGATAATACACAGTGAGCCAAATATTAGTAGACGGTTTCTGTAATAAAGTTTTCTGTTTATGTAAGTGGACCCCTTCCTTCTTTGACTCTATGCTCTTAATTTCTTTACCTAGTAAAATATCCTGAATATGGAAGGTATTCAATAAATGAGGTTAAGTTGTAGGTAGGTCAGTGGTAATATTAGAATTACCTTTTTACAAAGAGATACATTAAGAAGGAATGTAGGTCAGTTCTGCAGAGCCTGAGTAACTTGTTCTAATAACTGGCAAATGGTTCATTCTGGCTAAGTCTAAAGATCACTTATTATCAACACATGCAATTTTAATTTACTAGAGTCAGTGTCAGACATAAATATGACAAAATTATTCAATCAGTGTTGCTACACTTTCATTGCTGAGAAGAGACAAGACCATCTATAGCTTCCAGAAATTACAAAGCCTCCACATACTCAGAAATTAGAAAAATACAACAACTGGATAATAGTAAAGCAATATCATTGTTGGTAACTTGTTTTTATTAATATTGATGGGACAGATTTATTAGATTTATTAATTTAATTTGATAATTTATATACATGTCCAGAGAACCTATGATTATGATAAAAATGAACTTGAGATCATTTGACAACTATTTCATTAATGTTCTAGCACATGATATTTTTACATTTTCTATATTCTCCTCAACACAGAAAAATATATTTTCCTTGCCTTAAGTATCTGACAGATGTATTTTTAATTTTACTATGTACAGATATAAAACGGACAGAAGGGGGAAAAATGGAAAGAAAGAAAAAGACTGGTGTTATACAGATATGGCAGACTTCTGCAGCAGCAGGGTCTTGTCTACAGAGATGGAAGTGCCTAGTTCCCAGTGGGTGCAGCTCTTGGAACAGTGAAGTAGTCCACCACTTTGAAGCGGAATCAGTGGGAGCAGTGTATGGGTGAGGCTCTGGGTCTGCTCC
This sequence comes from Galemys pyrenaicus, assembly GCA_019455555.1. Taxonomy (NCBI): domain Eukaryota; kingdom Metazoa; phylum Chordata; class Mammalia; order Eulipotyphla; family Talpidae; genus Galemys; species Galemys pyrenaicus. The sequence continues at coordinate 2,409,138 of JAGFMF010011861.1, forward strand.
TGTACAGATGACCTGCTCCTAAAGAGTAACATCTAACACTTTACCAAAAGATGACTGCACCAAAAGAATCCCAAGGTTAGGAGTGAGACTTGTGTACTCTTTGGACAGAGGAGACCAGTGTAGACTTCAACAGGAAATTTATAGTTCACTACTTTATCAGACAGGAAATAGGCAAAGAAAGGATCCTGGAAGTTGTGGCCTGGAGCAGGAGGGCACAGATAGCAGGGCTGTCAGCTCAGTCAGGAACCTGGGGAGGAGGGAACAAAGACTGTGGACAACCACAAGCTTAAAGTTAAGGAAAACCATGTGAAGAAACTGGGTCAGTCAACAGAGGCAGGGTCCCTGTTCAGATAAGAGCAGAGTAGGCAATCAGGTCTGCAGTTCCCTTCATCCATCACCTGAGACTAGTATGTACCTCATGAAACTCACTGAGAGTTCATGGACTTCCAAGTCTCGTATCCTAAAGTCCAGAGAGGAGGGATACATTTCATGCTACAAACATGAGCCAGAATGCCCCTCAAGTCATTCACACCAGCATTCAGACATATCCAGGGCCCTCCCTCACCCTGCTGACTCAGTAACTGCAAAACAGTCCTGATTACGTACAGAAGCCAATAACAATCACATCAAATAAAAACAAAGGACCACCTGTGAAAATTTGTTCAACCCTCTAAGTTACTGTTACAGACATTAAATGGGGGTGGAGTGAGCAACCTCAAGGAATAAAATGGACAGCCAAAAATTGTAACACATGGCCACTCAAGATCTCAAGAGAGTATGATATCACAAGGTGAAAACAACTGTCTAGAATCCAAACACAAAGACGGGATAATATACTTCCCTATCAGGTAGAGATTTCAAAAATGGTGATGACAAACTCAGAGATAGAAAGTCAAGTCAAAGTAATACAAGAGAGTCTGAAAAATCAATCAAAGAAATACAACAAAATTCAGAAAAATAATGAGCTCAGAAATAAAATCAATGAATAAAAGGTAGAAATTGAAGCTTTACATAAGAAAATAACAGAAATTCAGAATGTAAAGTGCTCAGTAAATGAGCTCAAGAACTTTAAAGAAAGCAGGGGAAGTAGAATAGACTAAGTGGAGGATCAAATCTTGCACTTGAAGATGATAATGCACTAAGGTCTTAGGTGGAAGAAGAAAAAAATGAAATGTAAAAATAAAAAATGAAGGAGCACTTCAAGAAAAATCTCACTCCATTAGGAAGGGCAAAATAAAAATAAGAGGTATCCCAAAATAAGAGAACAAGAGGGGAACAGAATTTATTCAAATTAATAACAAAAGAAAATTTTCCATAGTTGAGAAAAAAATTAAATATACAAATTCATGAAGGTAAATGTACAGCAGGTTGTATAAATGCAATGAGACCTATATCAATTAATATAGTAGTGAAACTATCAAGAGTTCAAGACAGAGAAAAAAATATTAAAGGTACTTTCCCAGGTAAACAAAAGCTGAAATAGTTTACCAACAGTAGAAGACCACTATAAGAAATCAAAGAGAAAGTTCACCAAAAAATTGAATGAGAAAATAAATAGATAGAACCAGAAAACTAAAGGAGAAAACAGAGTAGTAAAACCAATAAATCATTAATTGCCCTAAATCACAAATCAAGAGGCAGAAAGTGCTGATTAGGCCAAAAAACAAAGCCCAACTTTTTATTCCCTCTAGGAGACTCATCTGAGTTCCAAAGATAAACATAAGTATCAAAATTGATAGCAACCCCCAAAAGAAAACAAGAAAATTCTGTAACATGTGGATACTGAACAACATATTAGTGACTAACTATTGAGTTAAGGAAGAAATCAAAAGAGAAATTTTTAAAAATACTTAGAGACAAACAAAAATGAAGATGGGAACTCCCAGAACCTATGGATGCAGCAAAAACATTTGTAAGATGGAAGTTTATAGTAATACAGGTCTACATTAAGTAACAAAAAGGTTTCAAATAAATAATCTAACTTTACATCTTAAGGAACTAGAAAAGAGGAAGCAAAAGCAAAAGTCAACAGAAAATAGGAAATAATAAAAGTTACAGTGGAAATAAATAAAATAGAAATCAAAAACACAGCTCAAAAGGTCAATGAAGCCAAAAACTGGTTCTTTGGGGGAAAAAAAAAATTTGCATGCTAGACAAAGCACTAGCTAGACTTACCAAGAAAAAAAAAAGGAAGAAAATTTTAGTGAATGGAATCATAAACATAGCAGAAGTTAAAACAGACATTTCAGAAATACAGACCATCATAAGAGAAACAAGTGTTGGAGAAGGTGTAGAGACAAAGGAACCCTCCCTATGCTCTTGGTGGGAAGGAGGCTGATTTGACCGCTATGGAAAACAATGTGACATGTTCTCAATATAATAAAAATAGGTCTGTGAGGCTATGCAGCATTCCTATTCCTGAGTATCTATCTGAGAATAAAAACCCACTAGTTTGAAAGGACATATGCAGCACTATTTACAATAGTCAAATTACAGAAACTACCTAAGTGAATAAGAACAGATGAGTAGATAAAGATGGTAGTGAAATGTTACTCAGCTATTGGGGGGAAAAAAGGATGAACTCTTACCCTTTTGACAACATGAGTCAGACTGGAATGGCTTGTGCTAAATGAAATAAGTCAGATATAACAAGACAAATAGCTGATGATTTCATCATATGTGGAATATAAAGAAACAAAGGCACAGACAAAGCTAAACTCCCCAAAAGGTGATTACATAATTGAGGTTACAAAAGGGAGAGGGTGGTGAGGAGAGCAAAGGGAGGAAGATCTCCAGTGGTCTATGGTGTAGAATTAAAGGTGTTTTAGTGGTGGGCCTGTGGTGTGGTAACATACAGCTGAAGAGTTGTGAATCTTTCCCCCTAAATCATAGAGTTGTAAACCAATGTTACCTCAGCAACAAAAAAATAGAAAAAGAAAAGAGAAAAACACCACAGTATATGTGATTACTAGATAATTGTAGATATATTTGTATATTAAATTTGTAATTTAATTTAAAAAGGTGAATGATTAGCCTGAATGCTGGGCTTTCATCCTAACTCAGCCTGTACTTTCTGGGTGACCTTGAATAAGACAGTTCCTTTCTTGAGCAATAATTTTCTGCTAGCAGTTGGGAACAGTGCAGATCACATTTTCTTTTCCATGGCTCTCTGGTAAGAATTACCTGGATCATTTTATAGCAAATACATTTAAAGTACAAAAAAAGGTAAAGTAAAATGCTAGCTTTCTTAAAACTCAACCTGAATATATGTCATCACTACAAAAGGTGAATCCGGACCTCGTGAGCATTTCAAAATGATTATTTGCTTTATAAACAATTTTCCAGAGGAGTAATTATTATTATATATATATATATTTTTTTTTTATTTAAGGGACGTATGATGGAGGAGAAAGGGAAGACCAAAATTTCTGGGTCTCTCTGGGGATGGATTATTATTCAATTTTTGGTTTCTAGCACAAAACATTTAGTCTTTCTTTGAATTATTCAAATTATATTAGGAAATAGGTCACGATTTACTATCAGTGTGAATTTTACACCACTGCATTCTACCAAGAAGGCATCTATCTCAATATCTTCCTTTGGGATTATTATATCTCGAGTATGAACGTTAATATTCAGAAACCTATTTAAACGAGAACACGTGGCTAGAGAGAGCCCACGCATGCGTCATACCATAAACCACAGGACGCGATGTGCCTTGCACCACTCCTGAGCAAAGATGCTGTTTCTCCAGGGAAACAGAGGTAGGTTCTCCAGCGGTTACATAGGGGCTTTTTACCTTGAGTTTGGGGATGTACACATGGGTCTCTCCAAGAACGCATGAGCCAATGTGTCTTCTCTTTTCTTTTTTTTATTTGCTTATGTTTCTGAATAAACATATTTGTTGTTAAAATACATTGTCTTTGTGGACATCAGTGCCAGCGTTGATAGGAAGGTCATCATTTCTCCCTAGTTGTTTGTATAGTGGAGTTGTGTTGTGTAGTTGTGGAGTGGAGCCCATTCAGCCTGCACTACCACACAAGACAATCCTGGTCAAGGAATAATGGGACTATTTCTAGTATCTTTGAACCCAGTAAATGATTCAGGGACAAATTATCAAGGATCTTAGAAAATATATGAAACTACCAAGTCCTTAAATGAAGAGGGCAGAGCCTTTCCTAAGTTTCCCTACATACCTCTGAATGGAAGACCACTAATTTCATTTTGGTAGAATTTAAGAACATAGTACATATAACAAGATTTGCCATTGTTTCTATCACCTCACTACTTCAGAGCTCTAGTAACTGGTACTTTTTAAATCAGAACGTCACTTTTTGGATGCACTTCACATTCCCATCATGCTAAGCTTTCTATAAAATGAAGAATATGCTTTCACCAACCACCTACTTTGAATACTTAAAGGAACTGGTAGCTCTGGAGTATATACAAATATAAATGAGATATGTGCTTTAAATGTGTCGTATGTTTATGTTTTAAGATAACAGAGTTAAAATTCAGAGTTTCCTGTGCAGACTCATCTTTGAAATAATTTGTTGCTCACTAGAATGAAAAGTCATTAAAGCATTATCTTCAAAAGATGGTTTCATTGGCTAATTATTTTGCAAAGTGAAATAAAGTCCAAATCAAATTCACAATATAAATTTTCCATAACTCATAAATGTCATAGATTTTATGTGAGTGCTTACATCCCATTTCATTTTTTATTCCCTTTCAGCAAATCATTGTTCTAAAAAAAAACCTTTTCTACTCCTGCTTTTGCACTATTATCCACCGACTTCAGCTGACCATACATTGCTTTCCTGGGGCAGAAATCAAGAAAGTAAACCTGTGAGGTATGTTGATACTGCTTACACAAGAATACTACTCCTAAAAGTTCACTTGATAGTAAATTGAGACCTACTTCCTAATGTAATTTGACTACTACCCAGGTTTGTCCACATACATACACACACATACATACGCTCCTCCCCTCCCCGCCCCTCCCCTCTGCCTGCCAAGCAAACCACTGAAGATTACAATCACAGCTTTGGAAATAATGCTTAGGAATGGATGAGCAAAATATATAGCTATGAAAACTATCTCTTCTCCTTTTCCACTCTATCCTTCCCTTCTCTCCCTCCCTCCTTCTTTTATTTTCATTCTTTTTTTCTCTCTTTTTCCTGAAGAGATTTTTGAAGTTCAACAGTGATTTCTTTAATTAAGAGAGAGAAAAAAATGAGAGAACAAGAAGGAATAGTAAACAGTTCCCTGAACTGCCTAAGGGGTTAGTTACAAAATAAACATTTCATAGACTAGGCCACATCACCTATAATGAGACAGTTCTGGCTAGCCAGACTGCAAGTCAAGTCCCCCATTAAGAGCATTCGCTTGGAAAAATTAAGTGACCCACTTGTGTTGACTAAAGAGCTTCACAGAGGTTTCTCGAAACCACCTACAGCATTTTTTGACAATCTGCCTTGTACTTCCCACCTCCTTCCTGAGGGCTCACTCTGCTGTATTTTGTTTTAATGGTTCAGCCTCCTCACTGCTGATTCAAAGTCTAAACACTTCTTGTTAAGCCTTTATATAAAATAGAATCCCTTACCCCAGAGAAAATGAGAGGTGAGAAGGATGTTCAATTTGATTTTTGGTGGGACACACAGAGGCAGAAAAATAGTATTACATTTTCTTCCTCTCCAAACCAAAACATTCTGATAAAAGAAGATTGTTCACATTTGCAAAATTTGTCTGGAGTTCCTTGGAAGAAAGATGCTATATAAAATCTAAAAGAAATAATGAGCAAAATACCTCAAAATTAAAGAGAACATTTTGGAAATAACCTGAGAACTTAGCATTGGTCCAAGAATTGCAGGAAAAGATCACAGTAGATATTTTTATAATCAAGTGACATGTCATACTCAAAAAGTATCATGATCCATAAAAATGATGTCACTGTCTCTAATGTAATAAACATCTGAACACACTGATGAAAGCGAAATGTTATTTCTATTAAATCATGAGGAAACAGAAGTGGGTGCTAAGTTGGTCAAAAACAGCTGAATTTTAGTGTTCCAATGAAGATAAAATCAACAAGGATCCTATTTCATAACATTACTGATGAAATAAGAAAAAAAATTTAACCTTCCACTTATTTACCTTTCATGCTGCAATTAGGAGCTATTAATTTTATAAAGGTGTTTGCCTGCTTCAGCAACAAATACTGAAACATGGAATTCACTTCAAGTTCTCTTCTATCCTCTCAATCTATTTCTTTGACCCACTTGCAAAAGGCATTTTTCTTTCTACTATGTTAAATCATTGATTTCTTCTCTGTTTCACCATTGTGTTCAGAACCAAAGAAAAATACATCCAAATAAATTTGACTCCCTACAATATGGAGATGTGTGCACTTTTAAATGTCAATTTGAAAATTAAATTATTAGCAAAGCATCTCAGGGGTGAGCTTGGAACTAGGGGAAATAAAGCACCTTAGTTTACTCCCAGGATGCCTGGGTCTTCAGCGTTACTCTTTACAACTGCTGACACATTCATAGGAACATGGATAGAACTGGAAGGGATTATGCTCAGCGAAGTAAGCAGAAGGCAAAAGAAAGATACCAGATGGTTCCTCCCCTAGGAGGAATATAAGGGAACCAAATAAAGATCAAGGAAAAGAAGTAAGAACAATAATAATAATAATAACAACAAGAAAGAAACAAACACCAAAAATTAAAAGACAAACTGGGGACACTTGGTGGGGAGGGAAGAGGGGAAGGGTGGAGGACAGACGGGAGCACGGGGGACTGAGGTGATGGTGCACTGGTGATATGGTGATGGGGAATACATGGGGATTACAATTGATGTCAAATATATGTAAATTTAGAAAATTTATATTAAAAAAAAACAACTGCTGGCTACTGCCACCTTATTTTCTTTAGCTTTAATATCTCCTTTCTCTATTCCAAATAGTCAAATCCAAAGAAGATTTCACAATCATGCTCTAGGGTCACCATTGCTTTCTTCAGAAATAGTCTTTGAAATGTCAACTTTAAATTTTTCCCTCTGTGAATCCCATTTATCATGCTGCTCTACTTTTGGGCAGGTTCATTTGTATTATGATTATTTTATATTATGTATGTATGTTAGCCTTGCTAGTCACTGATTCACTCCATAAACATTTGTTGCGTTTATAATATGTTCCAGGTATAGTTTTTGTCACTGGGTGTACAGGAAGTTAAGAAACTCCTGCCTTAATTGGAGTTAATATCTCATTGGGAGGTGCAGACAAATAATATAAATACAGTAAGTGAATAGGTTAAAATTATATGTCAGGCTGTGGTAGTGCTAAGAAGAAAAGTTAAGCAGAGAAAGGAGGTTGGAAATCTCTTGATGAAGATATAGAGAAGGTGAGGGGAAGTAGTGTATATATGTGGAAAAAGGTCTTGTTTATCTCACTGTGCTGAAGACAGCTGAAAACTTCCCTATAAACTGTCACAAGAAAAGGTTCTTGCAAACCACTTCTGTTTAGTTCTTAACACAGTGATGGACATGGTATAGGTAACAATAAGTACTTAATAATTACTATTTTACTTCTCTGCCATAGTTTTTCTCTGTAACTATGAATAAGCTATGTTTACCTCTGACAGTTATTTTTGGATGATGAGGGAAGAAAAAGATCTCAATACTATGCTGTAAAACCATGGTCATATTTTAGAGTTTAAAGTCTAAAAATTTTTATTCACCTTTACCATTTATTAGCTGTACAACTTTGGCCAAATCAACAGCTATAGTTATACTTGCTTCACAGAATAAGGATGAATGAGGTCAGCTATTTAACAATATTTGTAAGATGTTATACAACTAGTGGTTACTACTATTACTCAATGAGAGGTTTATTAGGAAAGAAATTCCCAGAATGCCCAGTAAGGAGGGAGTTGCATGTGAAAGGAATCTTAGGTTGCAAAGAACTGAGTTAGGGTACTAGAATTTCAAGAACATACTCAAAACATTTTTCACCAGGCAATATTTTTAAACTTGCCCAAGGGTTTCAACCAATAAAGTTGAAGTTGCCACTGGCTAAAAGGAATAAATCTTCAGAAGCTATACAGTATCTGTTCTTTGTTGTTGAACCTCAAATGGAGAAAAGCAATCACGCAGAGAAATACCAAGTCAATCAGCCCTGAAGCCATTACCAGGAACTTGAGGCAAGTCACATACTTTTGTTTCAATAACTAACTGAACATATGCTTCACTCAGTGTGTTCCTAGATAGTTTTATGGCTCATAGTTAACTCTGCTGGGTAAAGGTCTTGCTACTTCTCTGCCTACAGTACCTGACACCATTATGAAATTGTTTCATACCTCCATTCTCAAGTCTACAGTAACCATACTGTGTATTCTACTTCAGCATTGGAGAAACAGTGTGCCCCAAGAACTGTGGGAAAAGATCCAGCATGCCTGCTAACACTAACAAGCTGTGCATTCTTGTAACTCCTTGTTTTCTGCCTAGGGAAGCACACACATACACACACACAAAGTAATAATAATAATGGAAAGATGGGGTATGTTATATTTAAAAAGTTTATTTGGATCACTCAACCATTTCTGAAAAAGAACCATAGTGGAATTATTTTAATTCTATTCAGAGGCATAGAGAGAAATAAAAATATGAAACCAAGTATATGGATTAAAGAGTCTTCAAAAGAAACAAGAAAAGTCTTGTGTTTGCAACTAGTCCAAAGGAAGGCTCTTCCTGAATCTTTGCTTTTCTCATGTGTTCTCACTGGAGCAAAATCTGTGTAACTCAGCTGTGTAGTCATTGGTGACACTGTTATCACAAATCCTCTTGGCAGTCTCTGTGATAAATCTGAATCAGATTTTTTTCAAAGCAATCTCTTTTCAAGCCAAAGTTAGGTTTCAGTGGACCATTGGAATAGTGAGTATTCAGTGAACTTCACAGTTGCCATGGGGATAAGTATTCCAGATGTTGGGAATCAGAGGTTAAAGTAGGTTTTGTTTGCATTACTACCAGACACATTTCTACTAAAATCAGAAAGACTCATGGGCCTACAGGAAGTGACACACAACCTCAGAGGTGTTTACCGTCCACAGTCTGTAACAGTATCTCACCACATGCACAGTTGTAGCTGCAGAGACTTTCTTGGACATGTGTTTCCAGCCCTAAGTAATCTCCATAAACCAGACCATAAATCTAGCTACAGCTAGACATGAGAGTTTCTGTTTTGTTATTATATATCTTAATCTTCTGTGTGGAACATCACTCATTCCACAAGAAAAAGGAGAAGAAAGGTGCTGAACAATAAAATCAGCAATATGTCTCCCCAAATCATGAAATAGTCAAGAATGAACTCCACTGAAAGTAAGTACAACTAGAATGTGAAACAAAGACTCTCTCAAGTCCATCATAAAACCGTGGTCTGTTTGGGCTGCCTCTGTTTAGTAGTCAATCCCATGCTGGTGAAAGGCTATAAATGAAGAAGAATGTGTATGTTTGTATGTGACTGTTAGTAGCCCAAAGGCAAGTAAAGAGAGATGACAAAAGTTCCTATCAACTTTTTTTAATATTACTATCTAAAATGTTCTTTTCCACTGTAAAATTGTATGGATAGATGCTATGCTCATAAGCACATTTTCTTAGCCAGTGATGGGATGCAAAATCATTATAGTAATAGTAAATAAAAACTGCGTTAACTTACATAATGTTGAATAGGTCAGGAAAACATAGAAACATAATTCTTGACCACAGCTGATAGATAATTTATCTCTAGGCCTAGCCTTGGTATATGCAGATATAGACTGAATCGAAATAAGAAGTAAAGGGAGGTCCAGATAGACAAGGAAAGTCATTTGCCATATTTTCCTCTCAAAGTGGCAGTAAAAATAAAGAAAAAAAATTTAAAAGCACATGTTTAAGAGGCATACAAAAATAAAGGAGAGGGAACAAAAGGAAGTTAAGGGGGGAAAAGGACAGCAGAAAGAAAGAAAAATAATAACTAATATAACATAAACCTGGGCCAATTTTAAGAGAAACTAGCAGTGAGTTAAATCATACTAGGATTCTGAAAAACCTTACAATATGGATTTATCTAATACTTATAAGATTAGGATATTCAGCTAAAAGTAAGAAACAAATAGAAACCTGCATATTATCTACTCAGAGGTAAAATACCTACTTCTTCACCCTGAGAAGACTAAAAGTTTCTGTTCCATGGACATAAATAATAGAATCCCTCAAAACAAAAAAACTAAGTCCAGATAAAGGCATGCATTCGATTATTAAAAGAAGATTAGGTTAAAGTTTTTACTCTGAACACTACCCTCCAACAAGTATCTCCTTGCTTACATGGCACTGCAAGAATGGCACTCAGGCTTATACCTGCCAAGCCAAAAAAAAAAAAAAAGGGGAGCGTTATTCTAAGGAAAAAAGCACTACAGAAGCTCATTGGGTACACTCCCAATGAAGATTTTCAATCCTGTCATCTTACTAAGAGACTCCACTCATGAATAGAGTTCTAGTCATCTCCTTAGTACTTTCTTAATAAATACAAATATCCCAATAAATGTTCAAATATATTTGATGATAGACAAAACTGAATAGCTTAAAGATCTTAGAAGACATGAAGGCAAGGAAGAAAGACATAAACAGAAAACCTATCAATATTTATAATAAGAAAACTTTACACACACATACTCCAAAGAATAACATTTTAACAAAACAAAAAATAACTATTTAAAAGAAAAAAAAAAGACACAAGAAGTAAGAGTTTAGTGGAAGTGCTAGATGATAAAGTTGAGGAAGTTCTATAATATAGAAGACAAAGGAATTTCAAAATTGGGAAGAAGGGAAGGAGAGGAAAATAAAGATAGAAAGCCAGTAAAAGAAGTCCAATACATGCATAATAGAAGTTCTTTGAAAGGAAAAAAAAATGGAGGGGAATAATTATAAAAAAATAAATTCAATAATTTTTTCAGAATTAAAGGATGTGGGTTTCTAGATTAAACAGTTCTATAAGGACTTCTACTATTAATGAAATTATATGCATCAAGATGTATTGTTATAAAACATCAGCTCACTGGAGATAGAGATAATAAAAATACTAAAACCTTTTATATTTTAAAAAATGTTTGATTTTAAACCAACAACAAAAGCATAGTACAGACAAGGAATCTCAACATAAAATCAGTTTTCTCACAGGCACCATTACAAAATAAGATGCCTTCAAAATAATGAATGAAAATTACTTCCCCAACTTAGTATTCTATATGTGCAAACTATCAAATAAGTGTGGAGTAGAATAAAGGTATTTTAAGACATGTAAAGTCTCATAAAATTTAACTCACAAGTGTACTTAGTGACCTGCCATAAAAAGTGCTCCAACAAAATGTGTATTTAAGCCAAGATAAAGGAGTTTTTGGAATTCAGGAAACAGGGAACCAATAAAACAAAAATAGGTACATTCCTTTCCAGAGAAAGAAGGAACAACTCAGGACGAGGAATGTAGATATGGAGAACACTGGCCCAGATTGAAGCAGCAGGATGGAGGATTCCAAAAATGATATCTCAAAAAAAAAAAAAAAGAGATCTCACCTGATAGGATTAGAGGACACTTTTGCCAAGAATTGTGGAAGAACTTAGTGGTAGGTACACAGAAATGTTGACTTATAAATTTTTTAACTAAACAAGAAATTGCATGAAACAAAGTTTTATGCAGAGTTCATTTGTGAACTGTACTTATTATAGAAATGACAATATAAATATGAATATTGGTTTACCCTAAATACTGATTTTATTGGGAGGATGAGGAGACCATTGGGAGTAGAATGGCACTAAGAGGAAGAAGTTTTAGAAGTCTGTAACATCTAGAACAGGAAGTCAAGAACCAATACTGAAAAATCAAGAATAGGACTATAAGCATATTACTTTGAAATGAGGTAGCTAGATGAAATTGCTAAAATGAATTAAAAGTGGAGGCTTCTTAGAAGTGGGAACTGAAGTAAGGAAGAATGAGGAAAGGAAGTTATGTTTATCTGTTTAGTCTATTTTTTATCTGTTTATATGGCCAGTTGTCCTTGAACCTCACATATGCATAACTGATAAAAACCACTTTTAATTTTAATCGAAAAGTAAGAAAGCTAAAGAACTATAATACAGTTGTTATGAACCTATATTATAATACATCCAGCTGCTACATATCTGGTACATCCAGCTACTACATAACTGGGAAATTTTATTTAGGAGACTTGTTAGGTTGAAATTTTATCCAGAATTAGTTTACCAAGAAGAAATGATGAAGATAGACATTTTCATGAGCGACAGAAAGGCCATATTCCAGACCCTACATTAATGTGGGAGGGTCTAAGTGCAGGGGTAACAATGGCAGCAACCTAAAATGAAGTAGGCATGATTCCATCCAATGGACACTGGAGTCTTGCAATCCACACAGAGAGGAACTTTCCTCTGTAGACACAAGAGCACTAGCATCAAATTTAAGACATAGAAATGACAAAACAGATTACTATCTTGAAGAGGTAGCTCTGAAGTTTCATGGAGCGTAAACAGAGAGGCCTGACACTGGAGACAAGAAAACTTTGGGGACTGTTATAAATATCCAGCCAGAAAGGGACAGATGACTGACCCAAGGAAACGGTCTCATGGAGATAGCACGAGCCACCAATGGGAGCCACCAATGGGGACACTGATGCGAGAGAGGAGTCAGAAATCTTCTCAATCATCCACTGAGACACACGTCATTATCCCCATTTAAGTGGAGATGCTGTCACTTCCAAGAAATTTGACAAGAGAATGGTAGAATCAGGATTAAGCCTATGTCCTCTAGAGGTTCTCTACCCTGAGGTTCTCTAGACAAGATCACAGAGACAAAAATATGCCTCACCTATAAATGGAAATGCTATAGGATCTAACGCATATGATTTGGGCAGGAGAAAATGAAAATGCACATAAATTTGATTTTTAACCTAAAAAATATTTACATAATGATGGTAGTTAAAATAACTTTGCCTTAGGGCCAGTCACTCCCAAACCTCTTTATTCATCACAATCACTCACTTCAGGATTCACGTTCTAAGACCTGTAAAGTTTTATTTATTTATTTAATTTTACATAAGGTATTATTTCATGCATTTATACATGTGTGATGTAAATCTTTGTTTCTGAAAAATGGTCCTTTGTTCCAACCTAGTCAAAGTTCTCCTGAAATTCAGGAGATATTTTCAGATTCTTTAAATGGATCTAATGCTTCTTATCTAATCAAATATATACTGGTCTTTTCATTTAAATACTTTTTCTAATCTCTGAATTCTTATGCAAGATTAAAAACATCTCTCTTTCCCAGTAAGGACAGGCTTTAATACAAAGACAGGTTATTTTTTTTGGAAACTTCATAGGCTTGTGGTTTGGGTAGCACAGTAAAACACAAACTCCGTTGTAAACAAAAATGCAAAGGTTTTATCTGTGATATGCTTAGAGGTCTTCTAGTTTTATTATTATTATTATTTCTGTTTCACTTTGACACACATTGTCCAGAAGGAGGAAAGGAGGGACTCCAGTGGCAACTGGATTAACTATGTCTCATTGTTAGTCTCAGGAAAAGATATCATTTCCTCTGCCACCTTTGTAGCTCTTTGAGAATCAGATAACTCACATATGCTCTGTAACCATTTGAGCAATCTGTACCCTATGAAGAAGCTGTTACTTCTTGGCACTGACTTCTCAGGTTAAACCGTTCAGAGCCTGAGACTGTATACTAGCTACTTCATGTATACTAAGGATAAGAATTTGGTAAAATAAGCTTGGCTATTGAAAATGAGACTTGCTCTTTTGGTATTTCTTGTACTTTGTCATCCTCTCTCTGTTCAAGATAGAGATTGCACTAAATGTACTGCTCCAGAAAATTTCTTCAAGGGAAGGAGAATGGATGGTGGGAAGATTGGGGGGAACTAAATACCCTTGGAATTGTCAGCCAGCATGAAATCACCTGACTGCTTAAACCATCTATCACAACAAGAGCATTCCTGAGTATTCAGTTGCATTGTTGGGGCTAATCCCAGGCTAGATACATCAGAGGAAACTGGAAGTGAATGTGCATTTTAAATAACAGGAGAGAGTTCTCTCTCAGGGAGAGAGAACAATCACAGCTCTCTGAGACACAGTTTTAGGGAAAATAAATGAGAAGTTACTTTGGATTTAAAGATCTGCAGAAACAGTCAAGATGGGGACACTACATGAAGATAAACAGTCATATTGTTACAAGTAAAACTGGTTTGTGTTGTTATCCTGACTGTATTATTAGGCTTAATTATTCATCACAGTTTTCTCCATTTTGCTATCATTGATGGTACTATTTTCTTTTACCTTGTAATAAAGCCACTCTCTTTAATCAGGTGCTGTTTATTTTCTCTACTTCTGTCTCTATGGTGCAAGTAACATAATTGTTTTTCATTTTTCAGCAGGCAGCAAGGAGACAAGAACCTGGAAAAAGAAGGTTCTCCCCAGTGCCTTGTACATCACACATGATGAAACTACTCTCACAGGCATTGCATTTTTCATCTGACCCTCTCAACACACGCAAGGTGTGGCCTGTGTTTCAGAAAAGAGGAACTTAACCTGCAGGAGGACTTAACCCAGCAGGACCATTAAGCTATTACGAGTCATAAAATGCTTGTGTCCAAGTGTGAGCCACAAAAACTAAAAGATAAAGTGGTGAAGTCTATGCTATCCAGAATACTTGCTTCCCCTCTATTCTTATCTAAACTTAGCTTTCTTTCCATGAAAAGTTTATCTTATTATAGTTACTTGTGAAATCTATTTAAAGCCTAAATATTAAGACACTCATTCATTAAAGCACTCATTTTACAGCTGGAAGAACTGAGGCTTAGAAAGGTTGGATGACCCACCAGGGTCACATTGATAGTCACGTTCTCTTTCTGACCTACATCTAACATTACCTTGAGATGATTTTCCAAAACTGACAATCATGAAAAATAGCTTGAAAATCACTTATAAGTGATCAGTAAAGGCCATACTTGTTAATGTAAAAAAAAAAAAAAAAACCCTTTTACTTGCATTGACATTTATCCACAAAAATCTGTTCACCAAATAGAACTTACATATGTTAAACTGTAACAGGGTGGTCCCAGGAAAAGGAGATGTTCTAAAATCTTGGTTTCACCCTAAGTGGGTGGAGCCGAGGAGGAAAAAAAGATTTCTAGAGAGAAGAGAGAAGGAAGGAAAGAAGATGGAGAACAGCAAGGAGACATCATCATTGTAAAAAGTCCCATCATTGTAGAAAGGTATTGTAACAGGGTCGTCCCCAGGAAAGGGGCACGTTCCAGAATCCTGATTCCACCCTAAGTGGTTGGAGCTGAGCAGGGAAAGAAGATTCTGCAGATAGGAGGACAGAAGGAAGGGAGGAAGAAGGAAGGAGGATGGAGAGCAGCAAGGAGACCTGGAGGAGGCACGTGGGGCAGAGGGACACATGAAGAAACTGCGCTTGTTTTTTGGTCTTGGACTGGTTGGAACAGATGTGGGTGAGAGACCTGTGGGGAGGCTAACAATGGTAGCTTTCATCTTGATTTTGATTTTGCTCTTTTCCTCCCGGATTTGTCTGACTCTTTCTGACCCCTTTCTGTGGGTCTCCACTGAAAGGTCCTTTAGACGTGTGGCAGGCTTTTGGGCCTTGTTTTGGGCCAATCCTATTTGGCTGGACTTTTACCCTCAAGCAGATGGGTAATTTGGATGCTTAACTTAGTAACTATGTTCTTTGTCCTTTCTGTATTGTACCCTAATTGTATTAAAATTCCTTTCCATTAAAGGCCTTATATGTTCGCCTTAATGCGGCGGATGGCAGAACCCATTCAGAGAGGGCAGGTTTGGGGGTTCTGCGGTGCTCCTCTCCCTGCCCTGTAACAGTATGGTGGATTGAATTAGCAACTCTAATACTTTAACTTGCCTTGTGTATTGCCTTTTACCACATAGCTTGGCAGTACCTCCCACAAAAGGGGTAAGGACTTATCTGATTTTTGACTGGAGGTTCCTCCATGTGAAACTGTTCTGTAGAATTTGGGCAGAAACAGCCATAAGCCAGTTTCAAGCTTAGATTACAAGCTTGTATTTCCTACATACCCCTGAGTTAAAGCCAGTACCACTAGGAAAGTGTTCTCAGAGTTGCTATTGCTCATTCAGCCTGGACTTCAAATGAGCACATGTAAGCCAGCCAGAGGTCAACCCATGGTAGGAGGCCAGCAAGCCCAGTGAAAAGCAGAGCCCTCCCAGAGCTTGGTCAACCTTGCCAACCTACAGGTGGAGAAGAAATGCAAGTGGTTACTATATGCCACTGAAATTTGGCAGTTGGTTATTAATGCAGCAAAAGCTAAATGACAGAGAAGAGTTTTAGAGTTTTTTGGTTTGTGTGTTTTTTTTTTTAAAGATTTATTTATGCATACAAGCACTGGGGTACAGGCCAGAGTTGTGGGGGGGTGGTGAGAGGATTCACCACAGAGAGCAGGGAGCAGAACAGGCAGATCAACAGAAGTACACTGCTGAGGGGAGCAGCGGGCACAGCAGGA
>JAGFMF010011861.1:2425791-2584696 GCA_019455555.1 Galemys pyrenaicus
GGGGAGCAGCGGGCACAGCAGGAGAGGTCTGCTGCGCCATGTGGGTCCCTCCCTGGCCGGCAGCAGGGATCGAACTCGTGCTGCAGTGGCTGCGGTTTGCTTCACAGTTGCGTTGCTTAACCCACTGCGCCACCAGGGAGGCCCCTGGTTTGTTTTTTTTAATCTTGTTTTCTTTTTGGTTCTTGGAGTAAAACAGATCAGGGATAGAAACACTCTATCACTGAACGTATATTTTTGTCTTGGAATAAAAGTCTATTGACTGTCCATTCTGGTAATGGCCCTTTAAATTAGCTTCTGGTTATTCAGTCTTCATGTAAGGAAAAAGAAGATGCTCCATTCTCATAGTTAAAGACTTTTATGAGAACAATGAGTAGAACATTATCTTGGAATAAGAATTCTTGGGAGGTAAAAAGTTGGTTGGAACTAAAATATGCATATTTTGTAAGTGCACAAGTGAATTTGTTTTGTGAGAATTTAGACTAATTGTCCATGTCACAGCTATGTAATACGGCACATTGGCAAAGGAAAAGAGCAACAGGAAAGAAATAACTTTGATGAGTAAAGAACACCTAGGAGGAGACTTGAGTTAATGCAATATTTATTTGATAGAGAAAGAAGAATCTGCAAGAAAACACAGACAGAAATACCAGATAGGTCATATGAAAAGAGAGATGCTGTAAAAGACAAGGAAAAAAACATTTTAAGAAGTGGGAAGATGCCAATAGTGTCCAGTGCTGCTGAGAGATCCCGTAAGATTAGGGACGGCCGAATACACATTGGTTTTATAGCTATCACAGTATGTGTGGGGGTGCAAGTAAGTAATGAATCAACTATTCAATCTTTACCAAGAAGACCAGTGAAAGTAGAAATACAAGGGAATAAAAGAAAAGGTTTTATTGGAGTGGAGGGGAGTAAATCATTGATTAATTTTATAAATTGATGGTATGAACTGGGTAATTCTCTACTCTACAACCCTTGGTTGAGACATGAAAAAAATAAGGGGAAAAATGACTACAGTGACCAAGAGGATGTTAATCAGTCATGTTCTGTCATAGGGAGAGGAAGGTACAACATTTGAACTGATAAAAATAGGCAAACATTAAAAACTCTATAGAGAAAAAATTTCTTCCTCTGTGGATGAGGGATTGTCTATCATGTACCATGTGTAGTTCTCATTTAATGCATGTAGTTCTCATTTAATGCATGTAATGTTATAACCAATATACATTACTATGCATCTATATTTCTATAGCTTTTGTAAGTATTAGTTCATTGACAATTTTTCCAGAATGTTCCTAGTAATACTCTCTTTTTTTAAATGAGAATAATGAAAGAGTTCAGTAGGGTTAAGGGATTTGCCAAGAGTCACAAACTAGTAAACAATACATCTAAAATTCAACTCCTTGAGTTCAAAGTCCATGCAATAAACACCATATCAGGTTTCTTAGCTGAAATGAAGAAGAGAAGCAAAAACAGAACTAAAAAGTGAAATCAGAGATAACTGTGAAAATGTTTACTTTTATTAGTAAACTGTATTTTGGATTGGATAGCACATACAGTATCACAAAAGTAACGTTGCTAAAACTACTTAAGAGTAGTAGATTCTATTGAAATAAGAATAAGGAAAAATAAAGAGAAATTCAAGAAGATGGAATGCTGCCTAATACATTTTACAATGTCAACATTACCTTTATACTGAAACCAAACAAAGAAAGCACAAGAAAAGAAAATTACAAACTAATATACCAAATGAACATTGAGCAAAAATCTTCAACAAAATACTATTAAATATAGTTCAATGGTACATCATAAGGATTACATTGTGATAAAATGTGATTTATATAAGAAATGTAAGACTGGTTTAAATATATTCAAATCAATCATCACACATTATAGCAACAAAAGGTAAAAAAATCATATAATAATATCAATAGATGCAAAGAAAGAATTCAATAGGATTTAGCCCTCCATTTATTCAAAAACAGAGACTAGAAAAAATCCTACCTCAATTCTCTTTCTATAACCATTCAAGACATATTTTTCACTAAGATAATTTTACAAACAATAGAAAAGAAGTTTAATAAAAATCAATTTGCTGTTGTGGTCACTGCTCATGATTCAGATTTCCTGGATTGATCACTGTAGATTCTAGTCTATGAGCTTTGCTTATAAGAATTAAGTAAGGAGAAGTTCACATTAGCAGATGACCCAAAAAAAACACAAAGAAGAAATGTCTTAGACTCCTACAGGGGAGGCTCAGGGGTGTCCCAGGCTCTATTGTGTTAAGGAGAACTGCCTTTTGGCATACCAGGCAATGCTCACAAGGATCTCTGTGGGGTGTGAGCTTTTGGCTGAGGTACAATTCATCCCTATACTGTCTTCCTTTAGCTCTTTCAAAAAAAAAAAAAAAGATTTTTTTATGCATACAAAAACTGGGGTGTAGGCCAGACATGAGGGTGTGTGTGAGAAGATTCATCAGAGTCAGAGTGGGGAGCAGAACAAGCAGATTTGCTGAAACACTGCTGAGCGGAGCAGTAAGTGAGGCAGGAGAGATCTGCTGCGCCGTGTGTGTTAGCTTCTTGGCGGGGTTGAACTCATGTTGCAGTTACTGCAGATGCGTAATAGTGCTGAGACTTAAAACCCTGTGCCACCAGGGAGACACCCTCCTTCAGCTCTTAACTCACACAAGATGTTATCCTTTTATCACCTTAAGAAGGACCCAGGATACGAACATTTTAAAGAAGATTCATTTCTTCAGTGCTGAGACAAATTTTTTCCTATTTTCTTCCCTAACTCGAAATTCTTCTTAAAATATTTTTCTCTAGCCCTCTTTACTCTTAGTTTCAATGCCTTAATTTTTCCTACTTACTTTAATTCTGCTAATCCTTAGTTTTATCTATTTTTACATTTAAATTTCTTATCTTATAGGTTTAAATATTTTATAGTTTTTATCTTACTCTTTAATCATCTACAGTTTTATAATTTTAATGTTCCATCCTTTTATCTTTTAAACATCATATGTTTAGTCTTATTTTCAGCTTCAACATTTTATTCTCCTGGAATGTTAATACCCTTATAATATATATATATGCTTACTTTCTTTTAAGAGTATATAATAATACTCTATTTTTTCTCTTATTCTCAATTTTTGTTTAATTGTCTTCTATAAACCACCATACAGCAGCCTTCACCTCTTTAACATATTTTTCTTCTACCACTTTCTTTTAAAAATATATTTTTTGTAATAGCTGCTGATTGCCTCCATGGTGTCAATGATTATGATGTTGAAGATGATGATGATGATGATGATGATGATATAATAATGCCAGAAGAAAAAAGCTGAAGTTTTTCTTTCTCTTGGTAGATCTTTGGGCCTCTACCTTCACCCCCAAGTGAATTCCTAAGCCTCCTTTAAGGTTATCTCACTTCTTACTATCAAAACATTATAAATTAGGAGATTAGGAAAATCCCTAATCAATAATCTAGAGCTTACCATTTTCTTTACCTTAAAAGAACAACTCAAACTGAGATAGTTTCACTTCTTGAGGCCTTACACAGTCAATATATTGGTTTTGATGATTTGTCAACATTGCTAGGCAAGAGGAAATGACTGGTGAGAGATGATGCAACCTGAACATGAACTTCTTATAACGAGGGTGAGCATTGAACTTTGCCAGAGTTATATATGGAAGACACTCGGTGAATAATCCATACAGGATTTCTACACTGCTTGAACAATGGCTTGCCACTGGAAATAGTAGTGGCTACCTCAGTGATTTATGAAGACGAAGTGAGTTGATTTTTCAAAATCCTTAAAATGCACACATATATGTGTGTATATGTGAAATCTACATGTATGTAAATTACTATATGTGTGTATATATGTGAATAATATGTGAATATATATATTGCTCTCTAAGCAATGGTTAAAACCTATACATTGGCACATAAGGAAGATGCATCTCTAATGACTGGTCACTTAAAATATTTATATACATATAAAAGAGGTGAAAATTATATACATATTATATATATATATATAAATGCACCCATTTGTAAGTAATTCCTTTACATTTACTGGTATCCTACATTAATCCTGTTGTGGTTCAATGACCCCAAGTTCTATTTTCTCACATGGAGGATTAAGAAAAAGCTAATAGAAGTAAGAGTTATTCAAAAGATATTCACTGTTGGTTTTTGTTTTGCTGTTGCAGTGGGTTCACCTGGATTCCTTGACAGCGCTTGTGGCTTTCAGAACTCATATTCTTCAAATCAGACACATTTGCTTTTCCATCTTCCTTTCTCTGGTTAAGTAAGTTAAGTGCCTGAGGCTGGCTTTCCTTGAGAATCTTTCCATTTTAAGGGATAGGTGGGGCCAATTACCCACAAAAGCTTGCCAAACTGAAGGAAGAATGAATGAGTATATATCTACTTCATAGGGATGGTGAGCACTGACCTCTGAGATCCGACTGATTATATTACTATTTCAAGAAATTTTCTCCCATCAAAAGTACGCTTTGGTGTCCTTGAATTATCCCCTCCAGAAGAAACTCCCTCCCTATGAAGTTATTTGTCACATTATTATTGTCACATAATGACTGCCCTCCTCCCCAGCTTTCAGAAATTGAATTTTTTTTTTGCATGAAAGATTAGTTTTCCTCTCAACTTTCCCAAACTTTCAGTCCACAAATAATCTTTCTTGAACTGATTCACCAATAAACACCACTTCAACGTAGATTATCTGTTCTTGAAAACTTTCACAGTACCCATTTCCAGAATGTATTATCTTATAGATATGCATTGTCAGTCTTGGGGAATCCATTGCCAATTAGGGCAGTAGTTTTTCTGGTGATAATCTGTTAGAAATACTGGGAAATTCATTTGTTATGTCTAATAAATTTCATTTGAATTTTCTGTCAAAACCAGACTGGTTTTGTTTTCTGTTTGAGGAATTTCTTTTCTCTCTCCTGGAACTCAGTGCCTAGGATCTGACAGACATTGTATTGTGGTAACTATTTCTTTAAAAGAGCACTGACTTTTAAAATACCAATATCCAGAGTTTTTGGGTCATTTATTTTTTCTGGTAGATTTGCCTTAATACTTATGTTTACTTTAATGCATACATTCCTTAGTCAAGACTCATTCAGTGTGGACACAGGATTGTCCTTTAGCATTCATTTATCCTACACGTTTCTGGCAGAATTAGTCATTCTTGAGTATGAACACCAAGACTGCTGATGGCTCACATGTCAACTACCAGCTCCATTGGAAAGTGGATGGATTGCTTCTCCATAGACTACCTTTTAAAGACCAATATATTTATGGAAATATTTTAAAGTCATTAAAGTTATTGATGAACAGAAAACTAGTGGTGCTGAGTGGTAACACATGGAGTGAAACCAGAGTGTTTATTTTCCCCACATTTTAACCCCCAGAGTGGCTCTTATGCTATGTGCCTGCCATCTGGTTAGAGGGGGGAAGTAGGGATACTGTGAAGTAAAAACTTTACAAAGGAGCAGTTACTCTCTAAGCAATGTTTAAAACTTACGCATTGACACATAAGGAAGCTATATCTTCTCTAATTAATGAATATCTGATCACTTAAAATGTTTATATACAAGTAGAAGAGGTGGAAACATAATAGAATAATGTTTTCCTCCACTGATGGGATTACTCCTAATGAAGTAGCGCTTAAGGAATATATTTTACTATATGACTTACTGTATCACTTACGGATTCTGAGATCTGACTTCAAAGAGTCAAAGCACCACCTTAATAGGTAACTCAACTACTCTGCATGGGAATTGGAGGAGTTTATTTTCATTTCTGAGAGGTGTAGAAGAGCCAGGAAAATTTGGAAGAAGAGCCTTCAATGGTTGCAGTCTGTCACACAGAAAGCAGGCAAGAAAACCCTCTGAGGATATGGAATGACTTAATTCAAACATTTGCTGTAATTAATCTCCATGAAGGCAGTGATATTTGACATTTTTGTTCATTGATAAACCCCATCGAACTGGTGGAGCCTGCCACAAAGTAGACACTAAATAAATGTTTGTTTTTTAGGGATATATGAATGACTGAATGATGAGTAGGAATTTTTCTTGTTCAACTTGTGTTTCCAGACTGTAAACTCCTCCCCATCTAAAAACATCAGCCATGTTTACTATATTCCAACATTCTTTATGAGTTAGAGAATTTTCCACAGACACTGACACTGAATTCCACCTTTGGTGAAATGGTGCAGAATAGAAACAACATATGTAGAAGAACAGGATGATCCCCTGATCAAAGTTATTTAGTAAAGGCAGGAACTTGAGCCCAAGTTAATGTGAGAAATTCAACTTGAATGCACTTACAGAAAGACTGAGGATAGCTCTGGACTTCATAGGCATAGAATGGAGATTCAGCTGATCTTTTCTAGATTCCAAGAGACCCATCTGATATCCAGGTTCCATTCATGGATGTATCACCACATGGAAAATTTTTCCTACATGTTCTAGATCAGGATTTCAAAGTGAAACACATAACAACATACAAAAACACATATATAGCAACAAAAAACAATGACAAGTTTCTGTAGTGACTAAAGGAAAGGTATAGAAATTGATTACCTCCAAAAAAGCATGACATTTAAACCCTCCTACTCCAATGAACTATTTTGTCTTTTTCAAGGCTTAGTGTAAAGAAGTTTTGGACTTTTTTTTTTTCAATAATCGATGTTTCGTTATACTGAGTTAACTCAAGTTAATTCCATCTGCCTCCACCAGGAGAATGGCCACACTTACCAAACTCTAAGACCCCTGTCTATATTTGCATTCCTGCTGTCTCTCTGGTATTTCCAATTTGGAGCTGAGATTGGGAGTTGGGAGAGTGCCATCTCACGTACGGTTGTGTTTCCTCACTCCTGGCCCAGGTTGGCACTTTGCTCACTTAAGTCAATGCTGCTACACACTGTTTGTCCTTGTGCTGCTTCTCATGCTGTTGCAAAGTACCTCTGTACCTACAAACTCTGTTCAGACCATAAGTCATTGTCCTCTTTGGGGAAATACTTCATTCGTGACCTCCAACCTTTCTGTGGGGGAACAGAGCATTTAGTCTTCGCTGCCACTGCTCTGTTCTTCTAGTTCATCTTGTCACACTCTTCCTGCCTTTGCTCTTTAGAAAAGGCGCTGTTGGAGTTAAGCATCAGTTGGGCTCTAATGACACTATTCAGATAGAACACACAGTCATCTGGTTTGAAGTTTAGTTTTACAAATCTTTAATATTTTCTGTAGCCCTTTTCCCCAAGGACACAAAAACTTTTCTCCCCAAAGCATCTGGACAGGGGAAATGAAGGCTGTCCATTTCCATGTATAAACAGTTCTTTTATAACCAATGCACTTGCCAAACATTTTGGACAAGAAACACAAACTGGTCTTCATCCCAGCTTCATCTTGCTTTTTTTGTCCTTATTTTCCTTGAGTCCTTTCTTCCAACTACTTATTTTCAGTTTATGTTTTCTAGCTGTCTGAAATGTAAGTGTTCTCTAGTTATTTCTCGATCAAGATGGTGTAAAATTAAATAAACACATACCTGCAGGCTTATGTTCCAGCCAAATGAGGCCAGGCTTTTCACTGAATCACTGGGGAACAGGACACCATCTTCACCCCCATTTTAGCTCATGTTCATCAGATGGTCCTGACTAACATGCTCCCCCCCTTTGTTTTCATTTACTTTGGCATAAAATGGTATCACAGCAGTTAACCTATCTCCAGGGTGTGTTCAGGTTTAATGAATAAATGTGTATAATGCCTTCGGAGCCTCACGTGAGATGTGTTGTAACTGCACATTATTAGAGCTGCTATTACAGCACCACCTCGGGACCCTCAGCCTTTAAGCTGGCTGGAGACAGGAGGTCTCAGAAATAATAACAGTTCTTCTCCCAGTGTGCATTTCTCCTCCAAACCTCAGAGAACTTAAAAGCATTACCTTCCTAATGTAAAGCTCAGCACGAGATGGATGGGAATGACTACTGGGTATTTCTTGTTTCCAGGTGGGAGACATTAAAGCAACACTTTTGTATTTACTCACAGTTCATCTGTAACATAACGTGAGCACTTGCCAACATTCTTCATGCAAGAGACAAGGCCAACCTCACTGTTGCCTTCCACTGCAGCGTGGTACTGGGTGGTTCTGTTGCCAGAGTGGTTCTACTCTGGTCTTCCTTAGTTGTCTCAAGATAGGGGTGTGAGACTTAAGCCATATTTGCATATTAAGAAGCTTAATGGTGGGCATGTTTTCTCATTTAGCCATAGATTAGGTGGGGAGGTTAACTAAAAAAAGCATCTAATTTCAATAGCCCCTGAAAATGAACTCAACTGAATGAATGGAACCTTCTATTGGTAGTTCTATAGGTTACTGTGTACTTTTTAGTGGTTGACACATTGGTGTTTAATAGACACCATTTAGTAGTCAAAATATTTCCAGTTACAAGAGACCTTTAACAGAAAGGAAATCACTGGCTGGGAATCAGAGAGCATTTGCCTCTAACCATATCACTTGAAGGATGAGAAAGAGAAAGCGTTGGTTACATGATTACAGCATCACTCTGTCTAAAAGTAATTCAACTACACTTCATCAAACTGTTCTAACAATCAGAAAGCCCTTTGTACAATTAGTCTGAATTGGGAAGTAGTCTGATATGATATCCAATATCACTACTGTGTTGTTCTTGATACCTGTTATGATATCAATATGAAGAGCCAAGCTCCCTCATGATAATGATTTGAGCTCTTCAATAATGAAGTCTCTGAGAAATAACCTCCAAAGAGAGCTAGCTGTACTGAAGACGAACTACCATTAGTCTCATTCTTCGGAACACTGAGCCCTTTTTACATCAAGTTTCCTCCAACTTTTTTATAAGTGATCTTAAAAATAAACTCCATAATTCAACTGCAGAAAATTGGCATTACACACTGAGATGATGGGATTTTAGTCAGTTGTCTGTTCATACAAATACGTGAACAGAAACAGAAAGAGCACATAGGCTCTCTGTCACTTGGTTAAACCACAAGTACTTAGCTAACATCATTCTTTGGCATTTGTCTTTCTTCTCTCACTTTATTTTCCCAAGGGGTAATGAAAGTATAGTTACCAGCTTCAAATCATTCATGTGCGGGAAAACTAATTCCTAATAACTGTGCATTCTCCATCGGAGCTCAACCAGCACCACATAAACCTAGCACTTCAGTACTTAAAGAGTTAATGGGAAAAGAGTCCAGACAATCTCTATGTCAGCCATTTAACTTAGTCTCAGGCCACTTGCAGTGACTGATTCCTCATGCTTTATGTAAAAGCAGAAATAGGCAGTCATTTGCCTGGGCAGGTTTATAATGATGTATGTAATGGAAACATTCCTTCTAGACACTTGCAGCAAGTGGCTTAGGTTTTGAAGCATGAGACTTGATTTCCCTATTTTAGCATGCTTGCTCACAGATATTGTTATTGATCATACAATTATTCTATCTTTTAAAAATACATCTAGGGCCTCCCTGATGGCTCAGCGGGCTGAGCGTCTCACTGTGAAGCATCCACTGCATAGCAGAGTGAGTTTGATCCCCTGCCAGGGAAGGGACCCACATGGCACAGCAGACCTCTCCTGCCTCACCCACTGCTCCCCTCAGCAGTGTATTTCAGTCGATCTGCCTGTTCTGCTCCCTACTCTGTCTCTCGTGAAGCCTCTCACCTCCTGTGACTCTGGCCTGTACCCCAGCTCTTATATGCATAAATAAATAAATCTTTAAAAAAATAAAAATACAGCTACTCTCTTTTATTAACACACTTTAGACTATCATAAATTTCAGATTAACTTCCCCTTGGTACAAAAATTTCCTTCTCTTAGTTTTTTAATGTGTCTGCCATTAATTTCCTTGAACAGACCTTCCTGGTAGCCTAGGTGTTAAGTCTCAGTGCTATCACCTTGACAGCCTGAGTTCAATCCCAGGCCATGTAGCTAACCCACATGGCACAGCAGACCTCTCCTGTATCCCTTACTGCTCCCCTTATCAGTGTATTTCAATAAATCAGCCTATTCTGCTTCCTACCCTGTCTCGGGTGAGTCCTCTCACTCCCCTCCCCCATTCCATACCCAAAATTTCTATGGAAAAGTAAATAAAATCATTTCCTTGAGCAATTCTTGAGTCGCTTGTCAGTGGATGGTTTAAGCAGGAGGGACTGGCTTTCATTTTACTCCCATTTTACAAGGAAACCTAAATTGTCTGCTTTAGAAAACTGCTGAGTTTTGTTTTTCTCTGAAATTCTGAAGAAAAGTGCATTCTCCTTTCTACCTCATGAGGACCTACTTTTACAGAAAATCCTGATGTGATTCAGGGTTGGCCACATCTCTCATACCTGTACTGACATACTCAGTCAGCTCTTCCTAGGCCTTTATTAGTACACTCTGTTCTCCCAAGTAAAAGAATAAGTTCAATCAACTGGGCCACCAATAGTCTGCACGCAGATAAAAGGGTTCACCATTGTTTGCTGACTGCCCATTCTAGTATTTTCTATTGCAAATTAGTTCAAGCCAAGACACAGCTTTCTTTTCCTCCAAAGAAAGATATTGAGGCCAGTGCATTACAGAATAGATTTTTAATTTTCCTAAGTATTAAACCCTATTTCCCAATACCAAAATAAACACTCTGGATTATTTTTAATGACACTATTAGAAAAAAAATTCCTAAGCATTTGTGTGGAAAGATAATTTCTTTGGAAATCGTTTTTAAATTCATTTTCAACATCAATTATTGGGATTGATATGTAATTTTTTCACTGTACTATATTAGATTTGGCCTTAGGAAATCTTTTGGAACATCGCTCTTTGAAAATTCACTCAGAGTCAGCAATCAATCACAATTTGAGAGTACTTTATTACCAAAAAGACTAAGAAAGAATAACCTATCATCACTCTTCATGTTAGCACGTGTCACTGCTGACAGCATTTGCTACCTATGTTATATGGTTGATTGAAAAGACAGATTTGGTAACAACAGTTTTTCCCATGTTATGGACATGGAAAAATGGCCTTGGATTTGTGGCTTTGGAACTTATTTGATGAACCTCGTATTGCTTTCAGTGAAAAAGGAGGAGTTTTTAGTAATAATCAATGTGATTTTAAGCCCCAGTGTTTTTATTTACCCTAGAGATCAATATCTCTACAGGAGCATACCCTTCAATCAAAAACACTATGTAGAAACTCTGTTCATCATCTTAACCACATCCATTTCTCAGCACCAATGATTAAATAACTTCAGCATGTATGAATTTATTTGGGGTGTCCTTAAAGTAGGCTAATTCTGTTCCAGTTGAATGTCCTTGATTATATGGTACTCAGACAGAAGGAGATTACAAAACACTAGAAACTATTCAAATGTCTTTGTGTTAATTAAATTGCCAGAAATTTTATCATGAGGCTGTAATGATTCCAAACCCCTGGCAGGATGTAGCTTCTCTAAAAGGAGCAACACACTGGAAAGGCAGCTTCCCTTCGCTGACTTAGCAGGGCAGCAATCAACTTGCCTGTAAGAGTCCCCTGGGAACTGGCAAAGCAGCCCTTTAGCACTAAGTGCATGCACGAAAGTTTCGCAGGGAGATTTTTTTAAATGTGTGCAGTATGTCAGACCTTGAATCTGCTCAAATCAGGGCAAGGTGTCCACTTTTTTATTTCAAAGTCCAACACTACTCCTGTTGGAATTTGGAAATGTGACTCCTCTCCTCACCTTCAGAGCCTGCTAGAATTCCATTCTCAAACAAAATTTAGGTACGTTCTTGTGAGTCTTGTCATTATACTTTCTTTTTCTTTCTCATTCTTTGGAACTTGATTGGAAAAGTCCCATGCATTTTTTTTTCTCTGATGTGAACTTTGGAAAAGTTCACCTTCTAGGGCCACATAACCCCTCAGTATGACTTGTCTTGGGAATGTGGGAATAATAATAATATGATGTGATAATGAACCATGTGAAATTATTGGTGCAGTGCTGGCATCCGCTGAACACTCCTGCATGATCTAAAGAGGGCTGGATGGGTTGCTATGAAATGTGTCTCCCTGGAAGTTTTAGTCTCAGACAATTGTCTCTTCCAACAAATTATCCAAAATAAGAAACTGGGATTTTTCTAGGTATCACAAGCAGCTTTCTTGCTTAGACTACGGAAACTTTTAACACTTGAAATGTGAAGCCAGGTAAAACTTTCACATTTCTTTTGGAATCTGACACTACCCAGTTTACTGGAAGATTTGCCAAGATTTGATGAACCTTTCTATGAACCTAGGGAAATTTCACGCTAGGGCTGAAACCGGAAACAAAGCACATTTCACTAGGTGTCAGATTTCATTCTGACCAGCTCACCAGGCTCTTTTTCCAGGTTGTATTAATTATTTCCTGTCTCAAGATGAGGGAAAAAGATTAACTGGCTTCACACTACCAAATAAAATATTGCCAAGGAAACAGGAGTTCTATAAAATATTTTGGAAGAACTTGACATCACAGCATCATATCATTTTTATCTAGATTCATTATTTGACCAGTGGCTTTGTTACAACACTGATAGCACTCCAGGAAAATGAAAGTACAGATGGGGATTAAAACTATGACTGATAATGATAATGACAACAAGATGCACAATGAAAGCTTCAGAGGAATTGAAAGAGTATGAAACTCATAAGGTGTTCTTGGATTATAAATTCATGAGTGTTTTCATTGGCCCAATAGAACCCTGATATAGGGAGAGGGAATTCAAAGGCAAATACGCAGCTTATAAAATTGTGTTAATGTAATATATCAAGACAAGTGATTTTGTGTATTTCATGTTCCTTCTTTTTAAATGAAGCTTTTATGTGCCTAATAAATAATATTTCTTTCTTAAATGATTGTGTAAGGCAGGCTTTCTCAACCTCAGCAATACTGACATTTGGGACTGGGTAATTCTTTGTTGTGGGACCTCTGTCCTGTGCATATTTAGCAACATCTCTACCCTCCATATATTAGGACACCCCCCCTTCCAAACCATGATAATCAACAGACATTTCCATATATTGCCAAATGTCTCTTATGGAGCAAAATCACCCCCAGTTGAAAACCACTAATTTGAGCCTCCCTGGTGGTGAAGGGTTTTTAAGTCTCAGCACTATCACTGCCAGGGCCTGAGTAATCCCCAGTCAGGGAGCTGATGCGCATGGAGCAGCATATCTCTCCTGGCTTGCCCACTACTCCTCTCAGCAGTGTATTTCAGTTGACCTGCCTGTTCTGGTCCCTACTTTGTTTCTGGTGAATCCTCTCACTTCCCACACCACTGGCTTACATTCCAGTTCTTATATGCGTAAATAAATAAAAATATGTCTATATAAAAAAAGAAAGAAATTAAATTCATATATTTCCTATGCTATAGATGCCTCCAGATTTGCAATTTACATGTCAGTTTTTTCCCTTGATTTCAAAATATTGTATATATATCAAGAATCCAATTTTTAAACAGTTTTAAAGAACATCTAAAAACCATCTTAGAATCTATGAGTTGGAAGAGTATCATAACAACAACAGCGCTGGAAGCAGCAACAAAAAAATAAATTCTTAAGTGCAAATCTATTAATGAGAAGACAAAAATGTCCTAAAATCAATATAAAGATCAAATCCTTTAAATTATTTTGAAGAATCAACATTGTGAAAATGTTTGTGGACTTATGCTACAAAATATTCCAGTTGTTTTGTCCAATACAGTAACTATTAGCCACATGTGATTATTTACGCTTAAATTCAAGTACAATCAAATATATTTAAAGTTCAATTTCTTAAGTCACTAATGTTCAAAGTCAAGTGTGGTTTGTGGCTACCATATTGGTAGCCATATGGCTACCATATTGGACAGTGTAGATACGGAATACTTCCATCATGGAACAAGGTTCTACTAGACAGCGCTACCCAGTAGGCCGAAGTTTATAAAGAAATAAGTTTCAATTTAATATAAAAAAATAAACTTTTCAACAGTTTTAATCGAACGAGATTTTTACAATTTCTAAATACAACCCCATGGAACCCAAAGAAACATTATATTTTAAAATAGAAACATCAAATATTATATAACTTCTAGATCAAAATGATAGTCACAAAATGAAGACTGCTTAATTTCCCCTCAGGTAAGTTTTATTCATACCTATCTGCCTTCAAAATTTTTCAAAGTGTTTATATTATTATGTCAGTGACCTCAAATGAAATTTCAGCTACTTATAAAGTATAACTCTTGGTCACATGTTATTTTAGTTCATACAATATCCAAATTCAAGATTTAGTCTTATGTTGTAGGGAATGAAGGGCCAGGCTGAGGTCATTCAGAGCATGAGGGCGTAATCAGAATATAGCTCAAATGACATGCCACCTCAGCAGAGCAAGATAAGTGCTCTGTAGCTTTGCCATGTATCAAAAACGTTCAGTTAAAAAAAAGACATACTCTCGGAACCTGAAATTCAGGTAATAATCGAGGTTAATTTATGCTCAAAAAAACAATAAAAATCTATATAGCAAATATGATTTTTTTAAAGATTTTTTAGGGGGCCAGAGTGGGGGGGGTAGGAAGGCCTCCCTGGTGGTCCAGCAGGTTGAGCGCCACACTGTGAAGCATCCGCCACACAAGACTGCAAGTTCGATCCCTGGTCAGGAAGGGGACCCACATTGTGCAGCAGACCTCTCCTGCCTACCCCACTGCTCACTGTATTTCAGTGCTCTGCCTGTTCTGCTCCCCACTCTGTCTCTGGTGAAGCCTCTCACCTCCCACGACTTTGGCCTGTACCCCAGCTCTTGTATGCATAAATAAATATTTTTTTTTAAAAAAAGATTTATTTTTTATTTATTTATGCATACAAGAGCTGGAGTGTAGGCCAGAGGTGCGGGGTGGTAGTGTAGTATGTAAGAGGATTCACTAGAGACAAGTGGGGAGCAGAACAGGCAAATCTACCCAAACAAGCTGCTGAGAGGAGCAGCAGATGAGACAGGAGAAGTCTGCTGTGCCATGTGGGTCACCAACCTGGCCAGGGATTGATCTCATGCTGCAGTGACTGCTGATAACTAAGTAGTGCTGACTTAACCCCTAGCGCCACTTGGGAGGCCCCGTGATCCTTTTTTTCCCAAAGTAGTAAGTCTTAAAAATACACACACATGATTAATACAAATTTGCTGAATTTCAAAGAACCTACTAATACTTACTGAGAACATATTGATCGTTATTTATTTTGCTTTATACTATTGATAAGATGAAAAGAAGACACTAACCCTGCTCTCAAAGAGGCTTAGTAGTCTAGATGGACTAAAGTGACACAAATACAGTGAGAGAATGGTTGTAATTACACTACCCACTAGGACAATTAGTGTTTCCACAGTCAAGAGACTGCTACAGCCATAATAGTCAACGAAGGATTCATGAAGGGCAGTGGAGGAAAAAGATTTAGATGAATGAATGACAAAGCAAGAAGCAAATTCTGGAGATGGAAAGTAAAATACACAAAAGCAAAGCGATATCTTAATGCAGGCAAAAAAAATATCCAGATTGGGAATATGACAGGGAAATAATGGTTGAATAATGGAACAGTGTCCAATTGTGGACAGCCTTGAAAGAAAAGCATGGAATCATATCTGATGTGTTGGGAAACAGACTGTCTTAACACACTTTATACAATTAGTTGACAAAATGAAACAATCATTAAGGAAGTTCACTAGACACAGACTGTAGAATGAATGGGTGGAATGGGGGAGGGGGTGTGAAAGTGGAGGGAAGTTAATTACTCTACCAGCCTAGTCTGAAGGCTGTGACAAGTGTGAGTGCTGGAATGTAGTGTGGAGGATGACAAAGTCTGAGGCAGAACTTTGTAGTAATGAAGAATGTTAAACATTGATATAGATTATAATCAAGAGCTTGACATCTCTACTGGATAAACTCATATATATGCTTCCCCACAAAGAGAATAGTAAGCTGCTATCTTCTTAGAGAATCTTTCAGATGCGTGGTTCTCAGCAAAAGAGAATCACAAAGGAATTAGGTAACTTCTTTTCTTTATCTTTATTCTGACACCCCTTGCTGAACCACTGGAGTGCTAGAGCAGAAAACATACTTTCTTTGTGCCTCAGTTATAGTGTTTACAAAATATAAATTTGTTTCTTACACATCTCACAGTGATGCTACAGGGCTTGTGAAATATTGGACCTTAGGAAATATTGAGCATTTTTTGGGGAAAAAAAAAATACCTTGTGGTAAGAGACAGAAACCACCTAAAATTAGATATAAAGTTACTTATGAGAGCTGCATAATTTTTTTTATGCTGCAGTTTCCAGACTCCATCATGGACAAATATATTCACACACACAAACTCTGAGCAGTATGGAATATTAAAGTACACAAATCTTTTGAAGTTCCAGAATCTCAATGTTGAGTTATGAATGTGAAAGCCTAAAAAAAAAACCAACTCCTCAAGCTAAGTGATTTTTCTATGCATTTAATACTCTAGAAAGGAATATATGAAATGAATGTTAAGACAAAATGAAGGATATTCATGAGCATTTGTTAGGAGGTAAAAAGAAGTAAATCATGCTCTTAGAACCAACACCGCTGAAAATCAATTACCATCCCCTAGTCATCAGGCACATCACTTCCAACCACACAGAGGACAACTGTGTGGTACTAAAAGTCACATGGAGAATACCTCATTTATGGTTGGAATAAACTAATCTCAAAATAGGAGAAACAAATCCTGGGGAACAGCTATTTCAACCCCTTTGTTATAATGCTCAGAGAATGAAGAGACAAGTCCCTGGTTACATGGCTAATTTGTGAGTGTCGGTGCTGGGACTTTCAGATCAGTGACATACTGTTCACATCCTGTGGCTCAGAACTGGTCTCAGTGTCATATAAAGCACAATCACGGATACTCATATGCCTGAAAGAAAATGATGCTATTTATCCATTGGAGATTCTAATCTCACCACAATTCTGACCAAAACTGAGCAATAGCAGTACAGGAATGCAAAACTACAAGTAAGGTAATTATTTGAAACATTCAGACTTTTAACTGCTCTGGGTCATCCCCATTACTGAGCCTCATTACAAACATCTAGTCTTAAAGGCCAACTGGAAGGAATGAGAGGGGCTACATTGTAACTTGTATTCTAAGTAGAATATCAGCTAGAGAAAATATAAAGAAATTTAAAGGTAAAGTTTCCATCTTTGATGTGTTAGAAATATGATGAGTTGATGCTAAGAAAGCTGAAGTTGAAAAAAATAAAGTGTGCTGAAGACAATGAGCCTAAACTCAAGAATTTGGAGAAAGAATAATATACCAAGGAGGAGAAAAAACACATCAAGGTATCCATACATCAGGCCATCACCAAATAAGGTGTATCAGGATTATCTAAAGAAATAGGTTACTGGCTTCACAAAATATTAAATTAAGGGTTGGAAAGAAATGAGAGGCATTCAGTAGTTATTGCTAACTCTCAGAAAAGGAATTTAAATTTATTGATGAGTCAATTTGACAGAGTAAGGTAGAAGTACAATAATGTGCAACATCTAATAGAGAACAAGCTTACACTTTCTGAACCTGTCAATATCTGCCAATTTTGCTTATTTTCTTATTCACATGAACCAAATAATAAGGGGGACAAATAATAAGGCTAAAGCGTATGGAGAGAGACAGAATCTATATCTAGTGTTACTGATTTCAATGGGAGACAGATAAAGACATAAAGACATGTACTATTTGCAATTTTTTTTTTCAAGCTGAGTCTTGTAACTTAGTAAAAGCAAGTATTTGGATGATATTGAAAACTTGTATTTTCAAGAAAAAATATGATAAAAATCAGTGAAGGCACAAGGGTGCTTTGTAAAAAATAGAGAAGAAAATTATAAGCAATATTGAAGGAGAATTGAAATATTAAAAATTTTATTTAATCCATACACTTCTGTCTCTGTAAAGAGGAGATAATCACACTTCATACCTTCTCAAGAGTTGTTAGAATATTCAAAGCAAATATGAAATCAATTTTGTGATATATAAAGCATTATACAAATGCAACTTGCTACAACTATTTGTAGACTTGATGACCTAATCTAAAACTTATTCACTTGAAATTTGAAAAATGGGAGATCATTACTCAGCTAAATTGATAAAGTTGGGAATTGTAAATAGCGGCAGATATATAAGCATTAATTCAAAATAAAAATAGAAGGGAATACAAGAATAACATTAACTGTCTCAGATGATCATAGTCTATTGTACAGAAAATGCTATAGTAAAAAAGCTTGAAATTTTTGCCAAAAAATGCACAGACCTGGTGGTTAATGAGATTTAAAGTAGAGCAATGGAGATCATATTTACCTGAAGCATATAGACGTAGTTAGAGTATAGTACAGTAGGACAGGATTTACACAGTTACATAAATTCCATGAACTACCAGAGTAATCTGGAGAAGAGGCTATTAAGCTAAGAGTTAAAAATGAGAGTGAGAACAACAGAATAGGAGAACACTTTTGATGAAGGATGATGGCTTGTCCTTGTTAGCCTTAATAATCCCAGTTTATGTCTGACTTCCAAGTGTAATTGCTAATAGCACATCTTCTACTTTCAAAAGTGTCAAGTTTATAAAAAGCATGTGGTAGAAAGTAAATAGAAACTGCAAATTTGTATTACATTATAAATGCATAGTATGCCAATTAAACTAGAAGAGAGATTCATTGTATTTAAGTCACATATACAATATTGTATTCAAACCTGGTTCCTAAAAAAAAAGAAAAAGAAAAATACTAACAAACCAGCGTGACCTGGGCTAATAAAAGGCTGCAAATTATATCTTAAGGGAATCAATGTAAAAATTAAAATAGCGACTACTTAAGTCGAACATGATATTGTCTTCATCTTTAATGGTGGGTTCATGAAACAATGATGACTCAGCTCATTCTTTGCATTGTAACAGGAAGATATAGGATCAATAAGCAGAATTTATGGAAAAGGCAGATTTCAATAGGACATAGGTAGAGCTGTTATTAAAAGGAATGAACTGCTTTTATAGCTAATGAGCATGTCGCCCCTCATTGGGTTTACTCGGAGGCTGGGTATCTGCCAGTCGTGAAAGATACAGAAGAAAGTCTTGTCTCTCTGGAAGTGTACACTATAGCATTTGTAAGACTAATTGTCCATAGCTTAAGTCTTCAACAAATGAATAGCATGTATTTTCTTTGAGCTTTCTGTATCTCAGTCAAGGCATGCTCACAGCTATATAAACTTATACACTTACAGCTATATATACTCATAAATAATATTTAGTGTTTGTGAATATATGAAAAATAGTATTTATTAAGGATCAACTTCATACCAAAGATTTTCACATGCATTTCCACATTTAATCTTTGCAATAATCCCATGAGAAATTCACTGTTATCCCTTCCTAAGAGAGAATGAAAATGAGGTTCAGAAAGCTTTTAATATGCCCAAAGTTACTTAGTTAAAAACTGGTAGAACTGTGATCCTAATAAATACCCTGTGAAACCAATCTAGTCAAGCTGAGCTTTATTTTGTACTCCTAATACCCCTGAAGTGTACCCTCCTGGGAGGAGTGCTGAAATGCTCTGTTGTGTCACCTCTTTCTTTGTTTTCCATAAAATCAGTACAGCATAACTTTCTGCTGCAGAAAATTAAATACCAGATGATACCAGAGGAATGTGCTGGAGAGTGTCTTTCTCTCCCTTCTGTGTATGTGACCTCTTTGGGTGATACACCTCCCTTCTTGCTCTTACAGCTAAAATTAAACCAGTGGAAAATGTTTGCCTCAAAGTACACGCTCTCTTAATGAAACACAACTATGCTTAAAGGTCAATAGATTAACAAGGGAATATAAATAAATAGTGTTCCCTATCCTACTGTCCCCCTGGTAGGCAAAAAGATGGTGCCAGCCCTGGCATTTGGAGAATAAGGAAAATCATAGTTTTGAGAGAGTAAAACAGACAGAACAGGAATCCAGGTAAATTGAAGTGAAGAGACAGATGAAGCCAGAAACTGTTTGAAAGTCATATTCAGATGAAGCAATTTAGGGGTCAGCCATGATAGGTTGAGATGTCATTTGTCCTAGAATCTCTGCAAAATAATAAATAATATTAAGCTTTTTAATGTTTGTAGCATTTTATGCTTTACAAGGCATATTCACATACGTTACTTCCTTGGATTATAATAATACATGTAGACAATAAGTATAATTAATGCTCATTTTCCCAAAGAGGGAGATGAGCTCTAGAGACATGAGTGACTCACTAATATCCATTATGGGGAACAGATTCATAACACTGCTTTGCCACTGTATTCCTTTCATTCCACACACATTATCTTCTCCTTTGAAGAGTATTTTGTCACTTGATATAAAATTGCATGTAAAAATAGTTTTGACTCTGTAGAAATTCTGTATCAAAAATGCTAATAAAAGGAAGTAGTTGCCACTTTTTTTTCAATGTTTATTGAGTTAAGTTGGTTTATATCACTGACTGTTTTTATTTTTAATGCCAGACATATTTGCTTTTCTCTGTGTGTGATTATACTGAATGAGTAATTACATTTGGTGTGTACAGATTAAAATCTTATGGACTCTGCAATGAAAAAAAATTGAGAAGTGTAAGAATTATCTTCTGGCTGGTCTTTGAGCAACTCATGCCAAGGCATCTATCTCTAGGCTACCAAACAGATCTTGACTACATTTGGTTTTCACTGTTGAACCAGGTCATCAGAATTATTCCACACCAAGGGTCAGTGAAGCTCATGGTTGTTTGTCAAGGTCAGCTATAGGGAGCAAAAAGACACTGAACTGCTGTTACATTCAAGAGGTAACTGTTTTGCCGGCAACATGATTCACTCGGTAGAACCATAAAATTTCCAGCCATATTTTTTCAAGATTTCTCCCCCACCCCAAAAAAATATTGTAAATACCAAAATAAATAGCAATGTAAACAGGATAAAGTTGATCATAATTTCTAACTTTTCCTTTGCAAAAAAAAAATAATAATAATAATAAATGGAGTCACTTATCAGCAAATTGACTTAAGAAACACAACACAAAGGAGATTGAGTTCAAGTTCCTTTGAAAATGAGATGGAGTCCAATATATGTGATTTTTCTGCATGTATTCTGTCACATGCAGTACCTTCCCATGATCTTCACATAGAAGCACTCTTTTCACATTCTCACATCTAAAAATCAGTAGTGCATAACACGTCAACTTACACCGCTAGTACTGGAACGCTGGGAACATTAATGTGCTTTATAAGAGCTTCCAGAGGACACTGGGGATGGGAGTGAGAGATGTAGCTTTATCTTCGCATAATCCTGCAATGGCCTTTCCACATGCATGAATGTACTCCTGGCAAACACAAATCCTTACTCTTACATTGGACTGATTCACGTGTTATGGAGGATACTTCAAATAGCCCACAAAAATATGCCCTCCCCTTTTTCCTAAATTAGCCCATGACCACACAACTACACTGTTTCCTAGGCTCCTCTCCCCTGCAGTTCCATATGTAAATATAAGATATATTTCTTACTAGTAGATTATTAGGGAAAGCGATGTGTGCCATTTTCTGGTCTGGCTTTAACAAAACATGACTTTTCTGTGTTTATTTTCTCCTACCTTTTGGGTTGAACTCAGGACATGGTAGAACCTTGAATTTAGCCATGCAAGTGTAGAGAATGCCCAGACAATGATCTGTCCCTCAAGCCTGAACTGTTCACATTGTACTTGA
This sequence comes from Galemys pyrenaicus, assembly GCA_019455555.1. Classification (NCBI taxonomy): domain Eukaryota; kingdom Metazoa; phylum Chordata; class Mammalia; order Eulipotyphla; family Talpidae; genus Galemys; species Galemys pyrenaicus. Next base: position 2,447,587 of record JAGFMF010011861.1, read on the forward strand.
AAGCAAAATCGACTTTTATCTTCTTAAAAATACCAGATTTATGGTCATCCATTTACAGCAGCAGCACTCACTACTCTAGTCAAAATACAGATGGGCTGAAAGGTCATCTGCTATCTCTGACCATCTATGTAAAGTAAAATGTACCAGACTATAACAAATGAATTAGGAACAGTAATATCTCATTATTAGGTGGATTCAAACAAAATTCAATATTCAATGCTAATACCGTCAGAGAGAGCCTGATTTTTTGCAGAATTTGTGTTGTTTTCCTTGATGCCCACTAGAAGGTCACTCATTTTGAAGACCATAGACTTGACAGTTCATTGTATCTTCCATTTCTGCATGCATAGTGGTGAACTGTTCTGTTATATGCTGTACTTCGTCAGATGCTAGAAACAACATAGTGACCCAGTATTTGATGGAGACATTAACTATATAGAAGGTGACAACATAGAACGTTTTTGTCTAATGAGGTCTCCTTAAAACGAATATGTACCAGGTATTTCTTTTAGCAGAAATGGAGGAATGTCCTTGAATTAGAAAAGTGCTGAGGCATTGTTACAGACCTGGAAAATCACTTTTTGTGTCCTAAATTGTATTAGAATAGTTAGCAGTTTTCAGCCACCTACTACCTGTTGGACACAGTGCTGGGGTACTTGGATGAATAAAACAAATTTTAAAGAATTTACAAATATTGTAATTTATCCACAACAGAAGAATATATCAATCACTATTTCCCAATTTTGGCATTAACTTCTGCTTGCCCTGTTCTATTTTCCTTAGGACTTATTACCTGTTAACATATATTTTACCTGGCATGTTTATTGTCTTCACCTGCACTATCACCCAGAAAGTCAGAATTCTTTGTTTTGTTCATTGAAATATCTCAAGAATAAAAACAGAGCCTATCATTCCAGAGGTACTCAATAAATATTTATGGAATGAATGTTACCCAGAGAAGTGACAGACACAAACCAATGACATCACATGATACACTTCCAGGATTTATTGGGATGGAGAGAAATTACAGAAAAGTAGTAGAGTACAAACAATCATCTGAATTATATAACTTTGCAATCTAGATTAGTCATAAATGGCCTTTAAGTCATATGACTAATATCCTAGTGAGAGGGTGCCCCCCCCCCCATCATGCTTTTATGTAGAAATGTTTGGAGAAGTTAGAAAGTGGTACCTGTTGAACATGAGTATTTTTCTTGTAAAAATAGGTAGAGAAGATTCTGTTCTTTCTAGCTAAAAAAATTAGATAGCTACAACAGCCTAAACCTAAACTTTTTTCTCCAACTATTTCATTGTGGTAAAATATCTATAACATAGGATTTACCAACTTAACCATTTTGAGCTTCACAGATCAGTAGAATTAAATATATTCATAAAGTTGTGTGAGTATCACCATTATCCATATCTATAATTCTTTAAATCTTATAAACCGAAACCTTATAGTCACTAAATATAAATCTACATTGACCTCTTCCTTTCTACCTTTGGCAGTTACCATTCTATTTTCTATCTTTGTGTTTCTGACTACTCCAAGTAATTCATATAAATGGAAGCGTAATATTTGTCCTTTTGTGACACAGGAAATTAGTATAATATCCTCTAGTTTCATCCATGTTGTTGCATAGGTCAGAATTTCCTTTCTTTTTAAAGACTAAATAATATTACATTTCATGTACACAAACAGCATCTTTCTTATTCATTTATCTATTAATGTACACTTGAATTATTTCCACATCTTAGCTATCCTTAATAATTCTGCTGTGAACACAGGTATGCAAATATCTCTTCAAGACTCTACTTTCAATTCTTTTGAGTATACACCCAAATGTGAGATTACTAGGTCAGATGATAATTGTAACCTTGAACTTTTGCCATGAGAAAAATCTCTATTTGGTTAAAGCTTCTTTATTTAATTTCAGATATAGTTAGAAGTCCAGTTATAAGGTTTCTACTATAGGTGGATACTATGGAAACTATTAAAGATTCACATGTTAAATGTTTTAAACTATGTATACAAGAGCGGGAGTTTTTCCAATATACTAATAATAGAACACAGCTAATATTAGAAGAAGTCCTGTCCCGTGCTTATTTTCCTCTACAAAGTTCACCACATTTACATAGTCTACTTTTTAAAACATTATAAAATATGACCTCCTCTAAGTCAATTTAACTACATAAGCTACTTCCTATGTTGTCTCATCCTTCTACTTTTATTACTTACAACATTTCCACAATTTCATGATGTAAAATTTTCATTTTCGGTTCCATAAGCATAATTCTCACAGTTGTTAGCATTAGTTTAACATTTAAATGGATTCACTGCTCACCACGACTCCATTTATCTTGACTTCTAAATACATATTTTGGTTGGCTGAAATCTGTCTGCTGGTAGTTTTTACAAGAATGTTTATGGAAACAATATTTCTTGATTTCTTGATGTCTGAAAATATTTTCCTTTGGTTTTTATTATTGCACAGTGGTATAGCTGGACATAAAATATGATGATGTTCCTTTCCATTAAAACTTTGTAGACAGTTGCTAGCATTCAATGTGATTCTGGAGAACTTTGAATCCAACTTAGTGTTTTTCTTCCTTCAATATTACACTATATTTTATTGTCTTTTGCTGGAGATTCATAAGAGTATTCTGATATTGTTACATCTGATATTTGTTTCTTAGAAAAAATTGATCAATCAGCATCAGCTTTACCTATGTCAGGTTCTATTCTCACTTATTAGACTATTTTCTACTATGCAAGGAATATTTCCTTTGGGTGTATTGTTAGAAGTTTTCTCAGAATTTTTTGTATTATCTTCTAATTCTTTTTCACTTAATTTGATTATTTTTATTAAATGTCTGCTACCTGTCACAGTGCTTTCAGCTGTGTCAGTGCATTTATGTGATTCTAAAATGTGCTTGGCTTTTTAAGTTGGCTTTATTTTTCTTTTCCATTTTTGTTTTGGTGGTGGGGTAATTGTTTATGACTTTTACATTTAGATGTTCAATAACTAATACTTAAATATTAAAATGTAAGCATCCAGTAACCTAATTCTAGTCCAACTCCCTATAAAGAAAATAAAAATTCTCTTCTGTATCTTCCCAGATATAAAAGCAGTAAGAATATTTATTAATTTCCCTTTTTACACAAATAGTGGGATATCCTATCCTTACTATCCACACTTAGGCTTTCATACTTCAAATATACTTTGGAGATTTTTTTATACTAATATATAAAGAATTTCATTTTTTTTATCTACTTCCTTTGAGACCACTTTTCTTTCTGTATTAGTTCTTTTTTTCCTTTTCACAGTAATATGAAATTCTTTGTATTAAAATTTATTCAGGGTTCTGTAGACAGGTATTAAAGTTGTTTTAATGACTTTGTTATTATAAACAATGCTGTACTGAATAATTTGTAGGTATGTTTTTCACACATGTGCATGTGTATTTGTTGGATACCTTCTTAAAGGTATAATTGTTGAACTAAAAGGTATTTGCTTTTTAGGTAATATGTATAAATATTGCCAGGTTGTGATCAGTAAGAGCTGTCCTAATTTACACTCCCACCAGCAACATACCACCTTTTTCATACCCACACTAACACCGTATGTCAGGAAACACTTGCTCTCTGCTAATCTGATAGATAAAAGGTGGCATTTATTGTTGTGTTTATTTGCATTTCTCTTATGAAAGTACCGAGTCATGTGTTTAAAAGCATTATGTATTTCCTTTTCTATGAACTATTCTTGATATTCCTAACCCATTTTTATTGGGTTGTTGATCACTTACTATAAATATTACAGATTTCAAATAACAAATAATTTACCTACAACTTTCTTATTTGTCTTTTAATTAGTTTAAAGGTAAGCTTTTCTAAACACATATTTTAGACATGATATTTTTAATTTTTTTTCTTTTTATGATTACTGAAAATTTTTATATTACTTAAAAGTTCTTGCCCCATGAACATTATTATAATTTCTTTCTATATATTTATAGTTTTACAGTTGACTGAATAAAAATGATTTGCTAGCTTATTTCATTTATACAACTTTTGTTCATTCACTTGAGATGCTATTCATGTGCATTAAACTTTTTCTGGACATTTATTTTTGTTTCATTAATCTTTACCCATCTTTTTTCCATTGCCACATTGCCTTGATTTATGTAATAGTGTATTATTTTTATTCAGAATTTTCTCTATTTTCTTCCACATAAGCTCAAAATTCAGTTTGTCTCAATTCCCAAAAATTATCTTGTCATTTTACTGCCATAGTTCTAAGTTTAGATCAATGTTCTTCATTCTAGAACATCTAAAATTGATATTTATGTTACACTGACTCTATCAAAATATATTATGAGGTTCTCTTTGGTTAAGGACTTACATCACTCAGGAATGTGTTAAAATTTTCTTTATATAGATCTAGCACATTTCTCAGATATATTCCTAGATATCCAAATCTGTGTTCAACCTCTTGGTGATAACTAGGGAAATTCAACAGGCTTGAATTTCAGTAGCCACAGCCAACAGAAAATACAGATTTTACCGAGCTAGATCCATTTAGTCATTTAGAAAAGAAACAGTGAGAACAAATGACAACAGTAAACCCTGAGGAGGGAGGATAATCTTAGTTCCATAGTTGAAATATAACATTATTTATGCTTCTAGTTCTTAACAAAAATTATGATGTGCACAAGGAAGCAAGACATTTTGATGCATAAACAGAAGGGAAAAATAAATCAATAGAAACTATTCCTGAGGACATCTAGATAGATGTTGGACCTACGAGACTTAGACTTAACATGAGGTATTTTCAATGAGATCAAATCAATAAATAGCTAAAGAAAACTAGGTCTAAAGAATCAAAGAATAGTATTGAAACAGTATCTCACTAAATATAGATATCAATAAAGAGAAACTGTATACAGTAATGCTAGAAAACATAATTAAAAATTTAAAGAAAAATAATGAAGTTGTAGATGTGAATTATGCCTTATAAACCATTAAATCAAACACAAAAGGATTAAATACTCCAATCTATAAGCAATTATGGGTAGAATAGACTAAAGACATCACTATACCCTATATGCAAGACAAAATTTAGACTCAAGGACACATACTTTAGATTCAAATACTTAAAAAAAGTTAAATGTAGAAGGATGAAAAAATTATACGTCATGTAAGTAAGCATAACCAAAAGCTATCTGGAATAGCGATTTAAATATCACTTACATAGACTTAAAGGCTAAAATGATGACTTGACACAAAGGATATTTTACAATGATGAAAGGGTCATACATCAAGAAAATATAACAATTATAAATTTATGTATATTCTCTTAACAATAGACTGAAAACATGAAGTAAAGATTGATGAAAATGAAGGAATACATAGACAATCTAAAAATATTTAAGGATTTCAATAGTTTACATCAAATAATAAAACATATAAGATCAATAAGACTTAAATAACACTATAACAAATTAGTCCTATAAGATATCCATAAAACACTCCACCAAAAGAATACAACAACATGTATTCTATTTCAGTACGCATAGAACATTCTCCAGAACAGACTATAGATTAGGTTATAAAAGAAAATGTAGTATACAATAATTAGGTTCATATAAAGGGTGTTCTTCAATCAAAATGCCATAAAATTTGATGTTAATAACAAAAGGAAACTTGGAAAATTCACCAATACTCGAAAAGTAGAAAATCATCAACAACAAGTGGTCCTCAGGGTTGTAGAAATATAGAAATGTGCCCTAAATTTTATCTGTATAGTAAATAAAACTATCATTAAATGGGAGTCATTGCATATTTTAGCATCTCACATGGTTTAATGTTGAAATATGAAAATTCTTAGAAGCAATACCTTTCAGAAAATTTCCAAATGACTGGAACCTTAACCAATTAATTTACATCATCAAAATCTTAACACAGCTGTAGGCAGGGGGAATACTTAATCAGCATTGCTTGATGAAGGTTTGATGGAACAATGTGAGGTGAGAACAAAATTAGGAACCTGAAAATTAGAGGTGATGAATTCTGACCCAGATGTCATTTGTGGTAAGCATTATGCATCTCTAAAATTTTGAATCTCGATTGAAACAACCTCAACTAAAGCTCTTCCCAGTTGGAATTATGATTATGTTGTCATGGTACTACTAATGGATCAGTGGACAGACGCTTACTTAGCAGAATACTCATTTTCCTGATTGGAGCTCATAATATATAAAAGAAAGACAGAGCTAGTCTGAAGATGCCACAGATAATTGTAGAGTCAGCTGTACATTACATCTGCACAAATACAGTAAAAATCAAAAAGAGAAAAATCAAGAAAAGTGTTACAGCAGGACTTTCCTACACACCTAAGTAAGGAGATTAAATTGTCTTTTCTTTTTTTCAAATCTTTGTATCAGTAAGTGATAATTAAAGCAAATAATATCACTTAATCTCTCTCCTTTAAATAAATATGATAAATAGATAAATAGCTGGTTAGCTAGAGATTGCTTTAGCTATAGATACAGACATAGATTTTTAGATGAACTGGGAATTTGGAATTTACTAGAGTCTGTGGCGTTGGGCAAGTGATATGAGCAGGCCAAAAGAATTAAGAGGAAAGTACATGGGAAAGAGAAGGAACAGCTGGCCAAAGCAAAATCAAAACCTGACCAAGTTATGTGAATTAGCTTTTACTTAGAGTGAATTTCTGATGCCTGATCCAGCTGTTGCTTTCAAGAGTCAAAAACTTTTGAATGGAGGCCAGAATTAGATCCCTTTCTGAATCAAAAGGAGCAAATTCTATCCATCTCAGACAAAAAATTTTCTTTCCTCGCTCACATGTGGAATATAAAGAAACAAAATAAAGGAAAACTAAACCAACACCAACCCTAGAAATATAAGTGCAGAACTGAAGTGACTAGATGGGGATGGGGAGTAAGGTGGGGATGGGACTCAGTGGTCTGGGGAAAAGGATTATTGTTGTTTTGGGGGTGGGTGTGATGACATACATCTGAGGAGCTGTGAACCTATTCCCCTAAACCATATACAGTGTTGTAAACCAATGTAACCTCAATTAAAAAAAAAATGAATTAGAGGGGAAAAATTCTTTTTCCAAATAACAGCTGATCGAAAATGTCACCAAAACATAACTTTCTTACCATCAGCCCACTTGACACAGAGATTATCTCATTTAAGCCTCACCACAAGTTTGAGAAGTGGGGATTAATATTACCCAATTCTTTTATGTGAAAAAGCCAAAGACAAGAGAACTAAGTGCCTACAGCCACATATCTCAAAAGATTCTAGAGCTGAGACTTGAATCCATACAAGTCCATGAGCACATTTGTGCTCTTAATCACTGCATACTTCTTCCAAGAAAGTGCTCAATAGCAGACTCCTTGGCAAATACATACAAGTCAGATCATTCCACTGTTTATGTGTGTGTGTGTGCGAATGTTTCATTACTTTTTTGTTACAAAGAATTTTCTCCTTTCTTTCTACCCTTTCTCAGCCTAATTCATTTGCCTCCATAATAAATAAAGAGCCCACTGAAAAATGTAGAGGTGAAAGGTATACAGCAGAAAGAGTGAATTTTAGTGTTAACTTAAGATTAGAAGCTGGAAGGTTAGAGCTTGGCCAACCTCCTGCCATACACACTGTCATAGCATAGATGTAATTGATCGATATAATGAATAGGAATATCCAGGAGATCATGTTAAGTCAAGGACTAATACTTTGTAGCATCATGTGATTAAATACAAATGTGTAGGAAAAAAATCAGTACAGAGTTTTGAGAAAGATCGATAGTTCAAAATTAGAATCCCTTATAAGTGTAAATTAAACTGAATCCTACAGGAACAAGGGACATTAAGAAAAGTAGAGAAAAATGGGGATGGATGTTGTTAACAGAAAGGACTCCATGAGCAAGAGTATGGAGAGCTGCATTAGCATGATATGTTCATAAGAGAAACCATGTACTAGAATATCCTAGGCATTTTGCCGGAAATGGAATATAAAGTTAGGAGCAAAAGATGAGGTATGTAAAACCGGTGAGAGCTGAATTATTTAATGTCAAATATTCCAATATAAGTATTTTACACTGCATTTTGTCGGCATCTGAGTGATACCCAATGAATGATATTTTATGCAAGTTGAATTAGTGTGGAAGCAAACTACAGTGAAGTATGTATTACAAAATACTTGTATATTGAAGAGATGAGATAACAAAAATATCTTGAATAGAGTGGTGGCAATGAGTTTAGAGTGCGCAAGACAGATGTGAAAATTTAAAAGGATCTGCAGGACTGTGTAACAGATGACACAGGCATAGTGAAGATGTATAAGGACTCAAAAGTAACTTCAAGCCAAGTGCTTGAATATATGCTTAAAAGTACAGCATAGTCTTTGGTGGACCCTAGCAAAAAGGAAATAGGTTGTTAATTTTGACGCATGTAGTAATGGCCCATATATAGTTGGAAATCTAAAAATATGTTTGATTGAGAGGTCACAGATTGAGGTTCATCTTGGGATACAGCCTCATAAAAGTAAATATTATATTTGTATGAATGATGGATGGATCCTTCAAAAACAGTCAAGAATTTTGCTTCTGACCATGATGGATTAGCGGGCACCAGATTTACTCTCCTATTGTAAACAACTAAAATACATAAAACAAGAATTTTGAAACATTTGACAGCATATATTTCAAGACTATGATCCTTGAAAGAAAGGAAGTCAGTGAGGTGACCCCCAAAAGTGTCTCCACATTCCCGCCTGCAGTTAATAGAGGCCACGTAGTTAGAATCCTTAGGGCAGATATCAGAAAGGAAGGACACAAAGAGATTGCTCAAGGACTGCAGAAAGAGGCCCTCAATTGTCTGAGAACTGAGCTACACATACAGGGGCAGACAATCCCCTAGGTTGAAGAAGTACCTGCCGGAGATCACACAAAAGTGGAAATGATTCATGTTCCAGACAACACAGAGCACAGAGCATGGGATGGAGTCCTTAGAATTTAGTAGTGGTTGGTCTTAGACTATTAGAAAATTGGCCTGAGACTATAGGATATTCTAGATTTTATCCCAACCCCCTTCCACAAAGTTTACATTGAGGCTTACAGTTATCTAATTCATTTTAAGTTAACATGCACCAGGAAAAGTAAAAAATAAACAAACAAAATTTGTATTCATCAGTGTAACAGAGTAGTTGATAGTCAAACAGATCTGAAGATAAAGCAGGAAAATATTATCCATAATCAGTAGGGGGGTGGGAAACAGAAAGAGGACACAGATGTGACACAGGTACTGAAATTAATAGACCAGGAATTCAAAATTATTTATATACTTATGTACCATATATGTTCAATATACTTAAAATGGTAGAAGAAAGCATGAAAGTAATAAGGCAAAATATGGAAGAGATTTTAAAAAGCAAACTCCAAACATGTGTGAGAATAGGAGTTATATGGGAAATTTCTATACTGTTTGTTCAATATTACAGTGAACTTAAACTATGCTGTCTATTTTTTAAAAAGTGTCTATTGAGAACAATAAAATAAAAATAAACATAAAACCTCCAGAAGTAAAAATAATATTTGAGTTAAAATGATACAAAATGGGATTAACAGCAGATTAGATATTGTACACAAGATGATTTTTAACTCAAAGATGTAGCAATAGAAGCTATCTAAAATTAATCAAAAAAAACACATAAAAATGAGCTTCAGCAATTTATGCAACAACATCAAGTAAATGAACCTTTATATAAATGAACTAGCAGAAAGGCGAGGAGATATTTAAAAATATTTTGAGAACTAATGGCCAAAGACTGTCCAATTTTGATGGAAAAAATAATAATAACTATACAAATCTATGAATATCAAAGAACAATGAAAAGAAGTAGAAAGAAAACCAACAGATTTATAATCAAATTCCTGATAACCAATGATAAAGAGAAAAATCTCAGTAACAACCATAGATGAAATCACGTATTATATACAGAGGAATAAACATAATGAGTAGAGCAAATCTCTGATCTGAAAAAGGAAACAATGAAAACATTAAAATAATTGAAGGGGGGAAAGCCATCATCCTAGAATTCTATATCTAACAAAATTATTCAAAATTAAATATGAAATACTTTTTTTCAGGTAGAAAGAATTAATTGCTAAAATGCATGCAGTAAAGACATATTAAAGAAGTTCTTCAGGCAGAAATATAATTAACGAGCCAACTGTAGAGATAAAAGAAGACCATAAGAAATAATTAATCCAATAGAATCCAGCAATAAAAGGAAAAATGACAACAAACAAAACAAATAGAAAATAAATAGCAACGTGGTTCTAATCCAATTACAATAAGAAATAGATTAAATACTTGGGAGGTAGGCATGTTATGGAAACATACATCTAAAGAGATGTGATTCAAATCATATACATTATAGTAAACCAGTATTACCTTAGTAAAAAAGGTATAAAAAATTAAAAAATCAAGAAATACAAAAGCAAAAAATGGTCTAATGCAGAACTAAATCTATTTTAAATGTAAAAAAATTAAACTATGATATACAAACACTAATCAGAAGAAAATGGAGCAGTTAAATTAATATCAGACAAGTATTTCAGAACAAAAGTATCATTAACAGTAGTATATATACATTTATATATTTATATATCACAATGGTAAAGAGAAAATGAAAGCCTGACAATACATGTTCTGTACAGAGTTTCTAAATACAAGAAAAGTGATGGACCAGCACTCCTGAGATACACAGGGGATGCCATAAGGACTGAGATAGATACAGCCCTCTGGTCAACCTGAGTAACCCCACCATTTAGTGAGGAAAGGAAAACAAGGAGTACGTCTTCTGGCATTGGGCAGGGCAGTAAGGGCATGAGAAACCAGGAGTTAGGAGTTATCAATGAGGTAAAAATGAGGTGTCACATATCAGATGATGTCAACCTTCTCATTAAGAAATAAGATGAGATCATTAACAATTGTACTGAGGACTCAGAGACAATGCCTGGAACAACTCCAGGGTGTCTCAAAAGACATGACCGGCACTGTCAGTGAGCAGATGTGACAGCTCAATTGTAATTGGAGTCCCTGATGTTGCGGATGGTCAGAACTACCTCATTCCCCATCTTCCTGGAGAGCTTCTTCATAAAGCAAAAAGAAAAGAAAGAACTGGTAGGGGCACGATCATTTGGCAAACCCAGAAATTTGGTGATTAGGAGGCAGCACTGAAGACAAAGGTGGAGATGAAAACACTCAGTGGAGGTTGTCAGAAAGAACATGGGCTGGCCTTCAAAAGACAAATCATGGTCTCGTGTCTACAAAGAGTAACTTACTTGACTTTAGACAAGTTACCAGTATGATCTCTAGATCATTTCTTCCAGAAATAAAGTTTTATCACTGATTTGACCACGAAGCCAGTCTAGGGAAAGAAATCTAAATACAGAGAAAAGGGCTCATAATTCATTTGAAACAGAAGCAGATGAGGGTCTGTAAGTTTCAGTGAGGACAGATGGAGAGGGGGAAGGGAGGAGAGTCAGGCTGACTCCTTCAGAGCTTCTCCCCTTCATGCTTTTGTCCAGTATGTTGGGAATGTGGTTAGGAGTGAATAGTTTTAAAGTTTACACTCCTCCTCTGAATCTTATTGACCGTGTGACTCTGGATGAGTTATTTATTTCTCTGGGTTCAGTTTCCTTGTCTAGTAAATGGGGGTGATAGTAATACAACTACATACATACTCTACATCACGTGATACAGCACATGTAACATACTTCAAGGGTGCTCCAGACAGAATTGTTTCCTTTCTCTATTCTGCTTTCAAAAAATTTCTTAAATTAGCCCCAAATTCACTTTTTCTGAGTTCCTATAGCACTTCTTATTTATACATCCATATTTAGATATAAAGCAAAATGCTTTGTGGCCTTTGTTTTTGAGAGTGGAGGGTGGGGTATGTCTGTCTGTCTGCCTGCCTGCTACCTCCTTAAGGAAACTACAAGCTTTTGGAAAACTGGATATGCATCTGATTCCTTGTGTAGCCTTTCCAGCTTCCAGAATATACGATAGCATTCAACAAATACTTGTTTACTAAATGAGGCCATATAAGTCCTAGATAGAAAACTTTCCTGTATTCTGTATCAATTACACAGCTTAGGAAGAGGAAAGTGTAGAATAATTTAGCTAAGGGTTTGGGTGTTTTTGTTTCCAGTTGGTCTGTGACTATACATAGATTCAATCATAATGAAGCTAACAAAGGAGAGATGACATTTTGGAAACAGAAAAGGAATTTTGAATATTAAAGCCCAACATTTGTCACCTCCCTGGCTGATAGCAGCACTCTCTTGTTCATTCTCTTTGGCTAAATTTGGATCAAATGCTGGCTGAATTCACTAAGCAAGCCAGAACTGCATTGTCCCTCTATTTTGTGACATATGAGCTCCCTGCTTTAATCTCGCCTCTACTGTATAAAGGAGGATCTGAGCTGTTAGACTTCAATCCGGTGATTCATGCAGCTGGCACACAATAGATCCCACCTCTCTCCTCCCTGCTGCACAATATCAAGCTAAACAAAATGTCTTAGAAAGCTTCAGTACGTGTGGTTAGCCTGTCACAGACCCCCCCTCCCCACACACACTCTCTCCTCTTTTTCTTCTACTGAGCAAAAGAGTCTGAATGCCCAGCACCTGCCTTTTTACTGACATTTCCACAAAGGTAAAGGAATGAACCTTTTGTCAATTCCAACCAAACGATCTGTTTTGAAACAATGCGATGAAAAGCCCGGGCCCCTCTCCTGGCTACTGGATTACAGTGCAGAGGCTTAAAATAAAGGACACTTGATTTTATTGACTTAATGAGGGATGGAGGCTTTTGCCCAAGCATCCCTTGTGGCAGAGGAACAAGTCTTGTTGGCAGGTACCTCCACGGAGGCACTTCTTTTCCATTTGTTTGGTGTTACAGAGGTGCTGGTATGTGGGTTTGGCTGTTTTGATGACCCACAGTGTTCTTTCCTGTGCTGCATGAAGCAGTCAAATGCTTGCAGTGATTTCGTGTGTGTCTCCAGACTGGGAAATCCAAGGCAAGGCAGCACAGTGCTGCAGGATGAAGAGCTGCAGGAAGAGGTGACAGGGAAAGCGTCTCTCTGAAAGAAGAGTCCAATGAAACAGACTGGAATCTGGTTGCAAAAGACATTGTGTGTGAGAGCTATTATTTCTCAGCAAAAGCCATTTCAGTTAGATTTCTTAAGCCCCAGGTCCAGACCATATGCCCCCACCCCGTGTTTTACCCCATGTCCCCCATTACCCAAGTTTGAATAGTGAGGAGAGGAAGGGGGTTCAGGAACAATGTTTTGTTTTGGGCTATGGGTCCAGGCACAGCTAGATAATCTTTTTGCTTTTGTTCTCTTCTTCTTTGGGGTTTCTTGTGATATTATTGTTGACATTTTCATATGGTAATTTTTGCATTCTGTGGTTCTTCTTTTATATTTGCCCTATTTTTTTCCATACAGTCTGACTTCATTGTCTAATGCACCGTGTGAAAGGGACGTTGCCAGTCACCTGCTGACCAAATTTAAGCAGTGATCTACTTTTAATGCTGAAATGTTTGTTAAAAGATGTCTATGGCTGGAATTTCAGTTAATATGAGCATATGTCTCTATACACTGTGTACATTTATTTAAATGTATTTATACAGTCCACCCATAGATTAAACACCCCCAATTCCCTCTGGTGTTACTGTCTCTCTGATTGCTAGCTTAAAGAGAAACAGTTCCTAAGAGCATATGGTTTCCAAAACACAGCCCTTCCCCCTCCCTTTCAGTTTAACAAAATGAGAGGCTACCCCTCCCCCCATAGTTTTCTGCCGCAAGCGAGTCTGAAACCAGGGGGCAAAATCATTAGTTCCCAATTATCTTAAGCCATGCAAGATAACCTCTCTCAAGGGCTGTTGGTAAAATATGCACACAGTTCCAATGTCTAGACAGTTATGAAATATAGGTATAGGGCTTGGCCACTGCAGAACACCAATGCATCTCAAATGAAGTGCTTTTATTAAAGAAGTATAATCACCATGATAAGTAATTACGTCAATACCACATAGTTAATTAAACCCATTATAGTTACTATTCCCGTGGAGAGGAGGTCAAATAAAGCGACCACTTTCTTGATTCTACTATGCTAACAAAAGAAGGATAAATTAAATAAAACAACACAGACCTCTTCATTATATATATATATGTATATATTAAAATATTTAATATCATCTAGGATGCCATCCAAGAGGGTCAAGTGTAAGTCATACCCAAATATCACTGGGTTGTTAGAAGACCACCTTCTAGCTCATCTGTCCTTCAATTACTTGATTACCAACTGTTTGCTTGATTGGTGAAAGACATAGTGACAAGTCAAAATGAAAAATAGAATGAATAACCACTGGGCTTTTATTAATATCTCACAGAGAAGCCTGATAGAGGGCAGTGCTTATGTCTCAGTTAACTCTGACTTCATGACTAACGACAGGGAGGTGGTCCAAGTGCCCCTCTTGACCCTGGTCAGGGGCTGGGAAAGTGACACACTAAGGTTAGGCATTAAAGCTCATTACCCAGCCGCAGGCACATAGATTACATTGCCTGCAGTTTAACAACAACAAAACCTGCCTGCACTGACACCTAAATATAAAGGATGATTCAGACAGGAACATGGAAAAGGAGCGAATTCAAGAACTCAGTTGCATGGTGGCATTGTTTTCCAGAGTAAGAATGTGTACAAAAAGATACACACACCCCCCAACATACACACACACATAATCTCTCAAATACTAATCTCTGGAAAATAAAACCAAGATATTTTGATCCTTCTTGTCTGAAAATTCACCAGGTCATTATATCACTGTCACACCTTCTTCTCAAAGCAGTTCATTGTACATAGAGAGGATTTGCATTTACTTCTCCTGATTAACAAAGAAAACTTTGTATGAAAGGGCTATGCACTGAGACGTGCAAATGTGGCCGGTCTGACCCCCTGCAGGAGAAGGCAGACAAGCAGTAGGGAGAAGAGGTAGATGAGGAAGGAGAAAGAATGCTTTGATCCCAGTGCAGTGCACACAATGGAGCAGGCGGCACCCCCAGCAAGCCCTGACCCTGAGCAGGCTGAAGTTTGGCAAGGAGTCACAGAGCGGGAAGCAATATAATGAGTGGCATTTCATGCAATGGGGAGCAACAGAAGGCTGCAAAGTCCTGCTCTTGTTGGATTTTCTTGTTCTGGTTGTGATCGCTGTCCATGTTATTTCTCTCCTTGTCACTGATGTTGTTTTCCAGCTCCGGAAATTATACCATTGTTAAGATGGCAAGCCTGTCCTCGTTATTTTGCAGTGAGTCCATTCTCAAAAAATACAGACTGTAAGCAAAGCATAACACAGGCCCCATGAAAAACAAAGGGTCAGGTGTTAAATCCTTTATTTATACAGTGGTTTAAGCTGACATATGAGGCATTTAGTTAGAGTAAAGCAATCTTTTAATCACCATCCACAGCCCCTATCCCTACCCAGAGCTCCCCTCAGACTTCTTTGTTCTTCTTGGGGAACCATCATGCAACAGTCAGCCAGACAGAAGCACAGAGAGGAGGAGATCTTCCTTTTCTGTCTTTCTTTTTCACTATGTCTTCTTTGCTCAATTATCAAACCTATTGCCAAATCCAGGAAATATCTTCCATCAACTGCTTCTCTCCAAAATCTCCTTTGCAGTAAGAACAAATCACCACCCTTATCAAATCTCTGTTCTCTGTCCTCCCTGCTGCCACTCATGTTCCCCTCTCAATTCCGATTACACAACTCACTGGATTAGTCTTTCTTAAGTTTTGCTCTCATCTGATTACTCTGACTCAAAGGCATGCATTGATCATCCACAGTTGTCCTGTGGAATATTTATAAATTCTCACTTTGCCCTCAAGGTTACTGCCATTTTGTCTCTACTCCCTGGGCAGATTGATGTCTCAGGACTCATCTCTTCTCCCTGATAGGTCACGTGCTCTTAGGCCTTTGCTAAGAGTGCTCCACACATATGCTCCACTGCCCCACCCTTTCCACCTCATGTCTTTCTTGAATCCCTACACAGCCTTCAAGGTTGATCTTCTTTTTAATTAAAAGATTTTATTTATTTATGCATACGAGAACCGGGGTACAGGTCAGAAGTGTGGGCGGTGAGAGGATTCACCAGAGACAAAATGGGGAACAGAACAGGCAGACCTACTGAAATACACTGCTGAGGAGAGAAGGGGGCAAGGCAGGAGAGTTCTGATGAGCCATGTGGGTTAGCGTCCTTTCTGGGGATTGAACTCATGCCACAGTGGCTCGCGATAGCTCAATAGCACTGACACTTAAACTCCTGTGCCATCAGGGATACCCTTCATGGTTTATTTTTAAGTGTAAATACAGAACACTTTATAAATTGTTGTGTTAGTTCACAATCTCTTCAGCAATGTATTACATTTCCTCTCTCTCTCCATCCTTTCCAACATTTGCTGGTGATGGTGTTTTTAACACATTCACACAGGTATGAGATGATTGCTCATTGTGGTTTTGACTGAACCTCCCTTATTCAAAGCCATGTTGAACATCTTTCCAAATATCTATTGGCCTTCTGGATAGTCTCCTCAGTGAATTGTCTGTTCAGATCTGCTGCCTATTTCCTAATTAGATTGTTTAATTTTGTTGTTGTTAAATTGAATAATTTTTTGTATATCTTGGATATTAACCCTTTGTAAGTTGTACAATGTATAAACATTTCTTCCATTCAGTCAGATGCTTTTTAATCTACTTATATTTTATTTCACCGTGTAAAGACTTTTTAATTTAAGGTAATCCAAATTGTTTATTTTATTTTTTTATTAGATTTATTTAATTGAATTTGACATCATTTGTAGTCCCTAGGGAGTTCCCACCACCTTTTCTTTTTTTTTTTTTTTAAAGATTTATTTATTTATGCATACAAGCACTGGGGTACAGGCCAGAGTGTGGGGAGTGAGAGGATTCACCACAGACAGATCAGGGAGCAGAACAGGCAGATCAACAGAAGTACACTGCTGAGGGGAGCAGCGGGCACAGCAGGAGAGGTCTGCTGTGCCATGTGGGTGCCCTCACCAGCTGGCGGCAGGGATCGAACTCATGCTGCAGTGACTGCGTTCTGCTTCATAGTGCATTGCTTAACCCACTGCACCACCAGGGAGGCCCCCCACCACCATTTCACCTGTGCACTATCACCTCAGTCCCTTGTGTTCTTTATGCCCTCAACTCCGTCTTCCTTCATCAAATAATCCAGTCTTCAAAGACATATCACTGAAAATATTGCCATTGTTTTTTTCTATCTATTTTATTGTTGCAAGTCTTATATCTATGCCTTTAATTCATTTTGAATTTATTTATTGTGTATGGAGCTAGAGAGTGATCCAACTTGATTTCTCTATGCAGGAAGTCCAGTTTTCCCAGCACCATTTCTTCAAAAAATTTCTCTTTTCACCACTGAATTGTCATAGCTTCTTTATCAGAAACTAAATACAGAAATATGCATGAGTTTATTCCTGGGCTTTTTATTCTGTTGATTCATATGTCTATTATTATTCTAATACCATATTGTTTTAATTACTATTGCATTATAGTGTAACTAAAAGTCAGACAATATAAAACTTCCATTTTTTTCTCAAGATTGTTTTAGTTATTTGAGGCTTTTTATGGTTACATATAAATTTTAATATTTTTCCTCTATTTCTTTGAAGAATATCATTGGTATTTTAAATGGGGATTGTATTAAATCTACAAATCACTTTTAGTAGAATAGTCATTTTGACTATATTGATTCTCCCTATCCATGAATGTCAAGTGAACGTCCTTTCATCTTTTCATGTCATGTTTTATATTCTTTAGTACAGTCTTATGAGTACTCATTATATAAATCCTTCACCTCCTATTTAGGTTAGTTCCTATATATTTGATTTTTTTGACAGGTTTGTAAATGCAATTACTTTCTTACTTTCTCTGTATAAGAATACAGTGGATTTTTCGATATTAATTTTGTAACCTGATACTTTGCTGTATTCATTTACTGCTTCTCAGTGACTTGGTGGATTCTTTAGGGTTTCCTATATGTAGTATCATAGTGTCTGCAAATAACTTTAGTTTCATTTCGTTTTCACTCTGTATTCCTTTTATTTACTGTGGTTTTCTGATTGCTCTAGCTAAAACATCAAATACTAAATTAAATATAAGTGGTTCCAGTGGACATCCTTGTCTTGTTCCTGATCTCAAAGGGAAAGCTTTCAGTTTTCACTGTTAAGTATTACATTGACTGCAGGTTTGTGATATATGGACTTTATTTTTTATAAATAATTTGAACAAGATGGGTATAAGTTCTTTAAAGGTTTGATAAAATTTGTTTGTAAAGCTGTTTGGCCCTTGGATTCTATTTGAGGGGAGACTTTTAATAGTGTTTCAATTTCCATGACAGTGATCAATTTATTCAATTCTTCTCTTTCTTTCCTGTTCATTCTTGATAGACTGTGTTGTTCTAGAAATTTAAAACCCTCTGAATTTTGACTCTGTCTCAGGAAGCAATGAGTCCTGGATAGTTCAGGATTACCAGTGAACAATGGATATAGATTATGTTGCTGTACCTCCATTTTCATGAATACTGAAAGAAGGGAAGAAAGGCAAAAAGAGGGAGTGAGGGAGGAGAGGAAGTGAAGATGAATGGATGGGAGTATAAAGTTAATGTGGGGCAGACAATAAAGACAGAGAAAAAAGAAAGGAGGAAAGTTAAAGAGAGAAAGTAAAGAAAAAGGAAATGAAGCAGCATGTAATTACATAGTGAACAACATTACTGGATTTTTAATGGTCAACTGAAGGTAGTACATGTACATGTTAACCTTTACTGATGCACACCTCAAACTTACATAGTTATAATGTCATTTCAACCAAATAAATTCAGCCAAAAAATTAAAAACAAAATTTTGGAAGAGTTTAACAAATGGGAGTTTAACAAATCTAGATAACATAAGTAAAGCACTTAGAAATAAATATTTCTTTCAATGGCTCCCCATTTTCTGCAAGTAAATGGATCAAGAAGACTGTCCAAAAACCAAACATAGCTTAATTGTGAAACATTAAGTGCCACATCTTCACTCTCACAATTTTCCACAAAAATAATAAAGGACTTACAACCTGTGCTGTGTATAGTCAACAGAAAGCAAAGGTGAGATGGTCATTTAACCAAGGTATGCAATGTTGATTCAGAGGTGTCTGAGTATGATCTATCTTCCTTGAAAACTATATCACTTTCAGGGAGAGACAGACACTCCCTCACTGGAAAACCACTGACCTGTAGCTTACTTCTCTGAAAGCTCTTACTTCACTCCACTGGGTTTATCTTCTACATGTGTGCTTTCTCTAAAAAACAGGAAGTTCTGAGAGAGCTAGGATATTTAATGCTTTGAAATAGGAAACCCAAACAATGTTTCTGATACATATTAACAGTAATAATAGTTAATATATGCATCAGGCATTCAAAGGAATTCTGCTAGCATGAAAAATGTACTGAACTATAATAAAAATTCATTACATTTGTAAAACACTTCATTACCTAAAAAGCACTTTCACAAATATTACCATATTTTATTATTAGGTCTGTGTAGACATTTTTATTCTCAATTTCAAGTTGAGAAAAGTGTTAAAAGGCCAGATGAACTAACTAGATTAACTAGTTGTAGAATTTTGTTACTTTAATATCCCTAAGGCTCAGTTTTTCTCCTTATAAAATGAAAATACTTGATATAAATCTTTTTAACGTCATGTTTACCTCTCTATGAGTGTTTTTTTTCCAGAATGTAAGAACCATCTACACAAGACCATCTCTTAATCTAATTTAATTCTAAAATATTGATCAAATTAACTCCAGAGCACTGCAAAGCATGAAACTGAGGCCTCTGTAGATATATATCAGAATACAAAGAACAGAAAATAGAAAGAATAAAGACAAAAACAGAGACCTGATGTAGCCAAATAGGAGGATTTAAACAACCAAAATTGCATTGGTACATTAATAAAATAGAAAAAAATAAAATAAACACACAGAATGGAGAAATACCATAACTTAATTTACAGCAGTTGTTGGTGCTTTCTGCCAATTTTATATATGCCAGACAAGAAAGGGAGATGTTTAGATTTTAGGGGAGATAGAGGAACAGTGCAGAAGGACCAAGCAGTTGTAAAGAATAACCAAAAGCAGAAATGATTTGAGGATGAAAAAGCTTGATTTATTACTATCTAAAAATCTTTTCACCCAACAAGTACAGAAGAAACACTTTTTTTTTTTTTGGTATACATGCATTATTCAAAATATATACCATGAAATAGGCCACCAAATAACTTTACTAAATCCCAAAGAATTATTATGATACAGAGATACAGACTTGTTGATATGCTCACAGTGCAAAAATCAGACATTCCATATTACTAGAAACAACAATATATTACTAAAAAATATTTAGTTAAAAGACACAAGAAAATTATGAAACATTTACATATAACTAATAATGAAAATTTAAAGGTCAAATTTTAGAAGGAAGCAATACTTAGAGGCAAATTTTAATTTTAAATACATTTACCAGAAACCAAGTAGAATTTAAATAATGGAGATAAATGTTTACACAAAGCACCAGTAAAAAGAATGACCAAGGAAGCAAGAAGGAAATAATAACAGCAGTGATTTTCAGTTAAGGATGGGGGCTGGATGTGTCTTTTAATCTACCCCCTTCATAAACCTCATAAAGCAATGGTGAAGGAATCTTTTAAGGCATAAATTTATAAGGACAAAGAGAACAGAGGATGAAAGAATAGCAATAAAACTTCAGATGATGAAAAACAGAGGAATGAGTATTAAGTGACTTAGTGAACTAAGAAAGAAAATCCTAAACTAGAAGCAGAGAAATCTGAGAAACTATGTCATCTGCTTTACAAATCCTTCAAAACACTCAATATTTTCAGCACCGTGCATCTCTGAAAGTGGTGCTAAAGGCAGAACCAAACAACAATAAGAGGACTGATTGAAACTATTTGTGAAATAGGTCTCTAGGTATGCTCCTCAGATCTGCTCATGTGCCACTAATTGAACCAACACAAGACTTGGAACCTTATTCTCTAAAGAGACTAACACAAGAATTCCCTAACTTGAGGAGTACCAACTTCTATGGGAAAAAAAATGGCATAATGAAAATAGGAAATTAAATGAACGTTTACATACTGAATTTAAAATCTGTGCTCATATTTCTCACTCAGTTACCAGAGTGCTACTAGGTCGATGAAATCAATTCTGGAAACTAGAATATTTTTCTGGGAATTCTGATAAACCAAAGAGAAAAGGCATGAAGTTCCTGCTATTGTAGTTCCCTTGACAGCCTAGAAAGTTCAGGCTACAGTAAAGTATACACAGTTGACCAGTTCTAACCAGAAGCACGCAGTTCCCAATTAGCTGCAGCAAATTACATAGAAGAAGGCATTGGGGATAGGAGAGGTAAGAAGCAAATTGTGAGGGAAAGAGATACTGCAAGGAGAAGAAAACTAAACAAACAGAACTATTATTATATTAAGAAAACACATTGTATCCATGAGACAAGAACAAGATGCTATTATAAAGGAATACTCAGAAAACATGTTAGCCTTTGGCTATTAAAATTATAATAGTCAACATAAAATATACAATAGAAGATTGAAATATAATGTTAAGAAAATCTAAAGGACAGTAAAGAAAATAACTATAATATGAAAAGCAGGAGAGAAATTATTTAAAAATTAGAGTAGTAATTGCTAAATATTAGCCAAAATCTATCCAAACAACAATTAAGACCTATAATATATAAAACAGTATCAAGAGAAGCAAAGCTAATTCATCTTGTAACTTTAGATGTGAACACCAGTGGGAGAGAATACAGACCCTAAGGAGAGATCCGTGTTTGTATGGACTTGGTATTTGATATAAATACTTGATATTAGTGAGGATAGATGCACGCATCTACATAAAACATCATATATTTTTCAAGTTTGTACATATAATTAATAATCAATGGATTGGAGAGACATTAGGTAGAGACATATACAATTTCTGATATTATACAGGTTTTGACCTGCATATGTCAATTTCATAAATTTCAACTGAATACATCAAATAATTAATGGGTTAGGAACTGGTTAAAGAATAGAAAAACATAAGAGAAGTGTTTTATCTAGAAGTGTTATGATATATGAACTGGGAAGAGAAACTCAGTTCTAGGCCCCAATAGAAAATGGTGACAGAAGGTTTGTAAACAAACTTACAAAATCATAACTGAGTGGTTGGTAAACTGGCATCCAAAGTTGTTAAGAAAATTTAAAAAATAAAAGAAATAAGTTAGATAAGAAGATAACAATGCATACTTTACACCTATATAATGTTCTAATGCAAACTGACTTTAAACAAGATTTTTTTGTTAGATAACAATGCATACTTTACACCTATATAATGTTATTATGCAATTGACTTCAAACAAGATTTTTTTTTTGAAAGCCAATTCATTGAGATATGCTTGATATACAAAAAGCTATACATAGTTAATATATATAACATGATAAGTTTGGAAATAAGTGTCCACCAGTGAAACCATCACCTCAATATATGAAATAAATATCCAAAAGTTTCCTTGACTTTTTATTCTCATTTCTTTTTGTGATCAGAACTCTTAAGATACGTTTTGCCTTCTCAGGGAATTTTTAAACTACACAATATAGTATTGTTGATTATGGTTTATACTAAAGTCTGCAGGACTTCATCTTGAGTAACTGAAACTTTGTACCTGTTGACTAATAATCCTCACTTGCCTCTCCTTCAAACCCCTGACAACCGCCTTTCTACTCTCTACTTCCATGACTTTCACTATTTCCGATTACTCATATATAAGTGGTATCATATAATATTTGTATCTGTAGCTGTTTATTTCACTTAGCATAGTATCTTTTGGGTCTATATATGTCAAATAAAAAAATTTAAATAGAAATGATAAAACTGTCTTGGGAGAGAAAGAAATATTTAAAAGATGGATAGTTATAGTAATGAGGCTGGGTTATAGTAACTAAATATGTCCTCATAAAACAACAAATATATTGTCAAAGCATAAGAAAATAAAAATTAAATAAAAGGAATTTTAATAACACTTCAGGAAACTTCCTAACCAGAAGCAAAAGACAGGCTGCCACACTTCTTCATCAGCTAGTGGCAATGACGAAAATAAGGCAGATGTCTAATTTTTCCACCTCACGCTACCCCCAACATCATTTTCAGGAAGTCTCAAACACATATGAAGTTCACAAAATGTCCTTAATGAAATCTAATGGGAGGAAGTGATTGTAAATTATTTCGCTTTTTCCCCTAGAGGAGGATTTTCCTTTGAATTGCACAATTTCTTAAACTCCAGATTTAGAAAGAGATAGGCTTCCCATATTTTTCTGAATAAGGGTCATTATTCTTGCCCTTTTCAACAGACACTTATGACAGTGAGAATTAAGCCTGTAAATTATATATATTAGACTTGACCATGACATGATACATCTTCTACTTATAATTTAGGTGATCTTATATAATGTGCTCGACAGTAATGCTTTCATTATTTACAGAACCTTGAATGCAGCAGTAATCATCAATCTAAGTGTCTATGCATTATTTTTACAGAGAAGCACTGTGATCTCTACCAGGTTAATGTACAATGAGTGGAAAGGAGGGATTAAACTAACAGAGAAAAATAGATATTTCTCTGTAACTACAATATACTCCTACGCCCCATTCCACCTTGTAAAACATTCTCCCTACTTTGATGACCCATTAAGCCAACTTTCTCAAATATTTGTTGATAATATATCTTTCACTATCTTCACAGAAGTGGTAAAAGTTGTAGGAAATAATGAAGGGCATTAATTATACAAGAAATAGAAAATGTTTGTACATTATACTCAATAATCTCTCAAATAATAACAAAATTGTTGTCCGTGCACTCACCCATACTGAAACTCAATTTATTTTGGTTTTGATAGGCTTTAGCATTTAATTTGCTTAAATTATTAGTGTTGATATAAATAGTATGTTTATTTACTCTAGCCTGGCATTAACTGAGAGATGAGGCCTCTAAAGACAAAATACTCAATTACATTCTATACCAGGAATCTATGAATCATAACATAATAATTGAGACAAGCATCTTCCATCAATCTCAGAGCTTCTGTCCATTTGTAGCCTGATACCAAAACGAAAAAGTAAGGTAACTGTCCAGTTCCTCTTCAGTCATTTTAGTGTGTAAACTGGGTTCTTTTGATTTACTTTCAAAGT
The DNA here is from genome assembly GCA_019455555.1 of Galemys pyrenaicus. Taxonomy (NCBI): domain Eukaryota; kingdom Metazoa; phylum Chordata; class Mammalia; order Eulipotyphla; family Talpidae; genus Galemys; species Galemys pyrenaicus. The sequence continues at coordinate 2,472,011 of JAGFMF010011861.1, forward strand.
GTTTATCTGCCCCCAATTATAATATGTGTTCAAACCATTCTCCTGCCATGATGGAAAAGGCAGGTGCTCCAAAACTACGTGTTGACTGAATCAAATCAGTCTAATAATTTAAATTATTGACACCATTTTGCTCTTGTTAACCACATAAACTCTTACCCACCCTTCTTTATCTTAATATGAATAATGATGACATAAAATGTTGTAATCTCTTTGAACTTCTGCTACAATATTAGCTAAAATAAAGTGAATTTGTGGGTTCTTGGGACTTTTCCAGTGCCATTTCTCTTTACATATGCAAAGAAATACTTTTCTATGTACAAATAAAACATTCAGGTTCTATAGCTACCTCTCCACCAATTATAAAAGGTACTCTAATTCCAGAGATAGATGGAATAGGTAGGTAAGAGAAATCCAATAACTAAAGAAAAAATTAAATATATTTCTAAGTCTTTCAATTAAATTCTCATTAAAGGATGACATTTAAGATGGGATTTATGGAATTTACATTACATAAGCTCTCCATATATTCAGGTTTTCATAATTCATAGTTACATGATCCTTAATAGTACATTTAGTCTCCCTGAACCTTAGTTTCCTGGCCTAGAAAATAAAGAAAATAGCAGTTACTTTATCGGCTGTGATCAAGTTCGAAGGAAAGAGTATGTGTAGAAGTAGCTTATTCACTTTAAAGTCCTCTACAAATAAAATGAACGTTTGTATGTGCCACCTACTATGTATCATGATTACTCTTTGTTTGAATGATTATAAGAAGAATACAAGCAGGGCCTCACTGGTGGCGCAGTGGGTTATGCAACGCACTATGAAGCAAACCTCAGCCACTGCCTCACAAGTTCAATCCCTACCACCGGCCAGGGAGGGGACCCACATGGAGTAGCAGACTCTCCTGCCTCACTCGTTGCTGCCCTTGGCAGTGTGTTTCCTCAGTCTGCCTGTTCTGCTCCCCACTCTGTCTGGTGAATCCTCTCACCTCCCGTGACTCTGGTCTGTACCCCAGCTCTTGTATGCATAAATATATAAAATTTTTTTTTTAAAAAAGTGGGGGAATATAAGGTGTGTGCCTTCCCACAACAAACTTAATATCCACTTGAAATAATTAGAAAATGAGATGAGACGATACAAAATTAAGTTATAAGCTTTAAGCCCAGGCTATGTGTGCAGTAACCATTCTAAGAAGGAAGAGTTTAAAATGAGCTGTAAATTATGACCATTAACTTTCTAAATGGAACGGGCTAAGTTTTCCTGAACAAAGAAGCAATGATATCTAACAGCTGCTTACCACTCTCTGTTGCTTAAAATATTGAAGGAGTATGAGGTTTAGGCAGCTCTGAGGGCTGAGTCATCTTCCTCCTAACTTGGTATTTATTCAGGACACAGCTCTAATCCTGATGACAACAGCATTCCTGACCTCTGAGCTGTTCAAAATGCTCAGACAGTTCTGAAGGTGAAATGGACACCTCATCCAGATTCCTGTGTGGTTGCCATTCCCAGTTCAACTCCTGCTGCCTCCTTGTTTTGTCACAATGTTTGCTCTAAATAAGAGCGTCTTGACAGCTGAAGAAGAGGAACTGAGACCAAAAGAGAAATAAATATCCCAGATTTTCTTCTCATGACGATGCTCAGGGCTCACAGCTGAAGCAATTATAGGAAGGGCTGGGGCGTGAGCCTAGCGATACCAAGTAAACTTTACAAGTTCAATTGTTTTCATTCAGTTATTCAAGATCTCTGAGGGCCTGTTTTGAAAAAGCCCTGTAAGTGTTGGATACATAAAATTTAGCAACAGAGATAAAAGGTAAAGAGATACTTATTGTGAGAGACAATCTGACATATATTTTATGTGTTCTTATCTTATCCAGTATTATCTGTAAACAAGGTTTTTATCACTATTTTTCCAAGTGAGGAAGCTAGGCCCAGATAGGTTTGATAACTTGCCCAAGGTCACACAATTTATAAGCTGCAGAGAGAAAACTCAAACCCTAAAAGCCCTGGCACTAAAGCCTGTGTGCTTTACACTTAAATTGTCAGAAGGGGAATTACCAAAAAAGACATGTTTTTTAAAAAAAAAAAAAAAAAAGAAAGAAAGAAAAGAAAAAGGAAGAAGAGGGCTCAGGGAGTGGAATATTTCCATTCTTCTAGATGTTAAGAGTATTTTCATGGTGAGGTAATTGTGGAGGAGTATACTAAAAATTGGCTGAGGCCATAGGATTTTCAACTTTGTTAAGGGTCATCACTTTGCACTCAATGTCAACCATGAGGAGTTAACAATGGAGGGATGACCAAATATGGTCAATGACAGTAGTATCTAGGCTATAGGCAACAGGGGTTTAGCCTAGGGCCTCTCTTCTGGCCCCAGGGTTAAATATTAGCACTATCCTCCCTGTGGCCTGAGTTCCATCCCTGGCCTGGGAGTTGACCCACATGGCTCAGCAGACCTTTCCTGTCTTGCCCACTGCTCCCCTCAACAGTGTATTTCAGTAAATTCACCTGTTCTGCTCCCCAATGTCTCTGGTGAATACGCTAACCCCCACATGTCTTGTCTGTACCCCAGTTCTCGTATGCACAAATAAGAAAATAAATAAAAGGTAATAGACTATATCTATATAGAGAATTTGAAACAATTGAACTCAGTATTTCTAATTTTATTCATTACTTCATGTTTACAATTCTAAACAATAATGAAGTGTTAAAAAATCTTTCGTAACTCTGTGTTTTAAACAGCAGTTGATATTAATGTTGAGTCTTAGTAGTACATCATAAGATTTGAATTATCACATTTTTTATTATTTATCCTTTACTAAATGTGTTTTACACAGAAATTAATTCAGCAAACTCCTAATTACACAATTGACCCCAATACATCCATACTCAGCAATATGCATCCAAAAGTAAAATGGGAATTCTTAAGCACCATAACTTGGGCAGATATAGCTACAATTGTTATGACAAAAATCAGACTTGCAACACTTCATTTCTGTCTTTCTATAGGATTGCTTAGAATTTTCTTTAAAAGCAGTGAAACTTGGAATCACTGAATGTTTTTGATGGGAGGAGGTCTCAAAAATGATCAAGGAGAGTCAGATAATCATTATGTGTCTTGCTACCAATATGTTATAAGTAGAGAGGGGAAAAGTAGGGTATATGTTGTCAAATCAATACAAAGTATTAAGTCATGGAGAGCTTTCTGGCATGGGGTCTTGAGTGGTTGCGGTATAATAATGGCAGAATAGCAATCCTATCCACAACTAGTCTGCCCATGAAAACAGACAGTTCTCATTTTTGACCAACTGTAGAAAACACTGCATTTCAAGTCAGTAAAACATAATGCACCGTGGAGGTTTTTTCCCACCAAATATCTTGGGAAATGTCAACTTAAGAAATCATTCTTCGGAGGTTTTTTAAAGGACATATGGTTGTCAAAATTTGTGTTGTTGTTTACAATATTCCATGCACCTCCCTATGGGAGTTTATACACCCCCATCATATGGAGATTGTCCTGGTTTGATGAAAGACTTGCTTCAGCCATTGACATATCAGAGGGCATAAAGAGTGTTCTGAGCAGAAGAGTCAGTGTGATTTACCACGTTCTTTCTGCCAGTCTCTGATCATGAAAGCAAGGAGCTTTTAGTCACCTGGGTTCTTGAGTGTCTATAATGAGTAGGGTCCCTTTCTTGACAATATATAGCATGGGCAATAAACAAACTTTGGGATGTTAAGTCCCTGAGATCTAGTTAATTGTCATCACAGAAACAACTAGGCCAAGTGAATTGAGAGAGTAGTTATGTTTTGTTCCTGGACCAATTTCAATGAGGGTGTATAACATACTCCACACACCAACAAGAATTTCAGCAAGGTGTCTGGCAATTCAACTCATTCTCATAGTATGTACCCAGAGATAGCATCAGATTCCATAGCATAAAGTCTCAGTATCCCAAGATTGCCCTCAACTTTAAGTACTAGTTGCATGCCCAAATAAGCACCTGGACTTGTGACCTACCAGTTATAGATTTGTGCCTTGCCCACTGGCTATAAGTCAGAGGTACCCAGGACCATTTCCTCAGATTCAATTAATTTGCTAGAACAAGAAAATATACTCACTCATTGGATCAGTAACATATTCCAAAGCATATGAATCATCAAATGACCAGATGTTAGAGAGGCATAGGGAAAAGATACATAACTTCTGTTTTCTCTGAGAGAGTCATTCTCTCCATATCTTCATATGTTCACCAAGATAGCTCTCTGAATCCCCTCCTTTGGGCTTTAGAGAGACTCATTACATAAGCATGCTTGATTAACTATTGGCAGTTAATGCAATCTCTAGCCTCTTTACCCTCTCTGGAGGTCACAGGGTAAGAATGGAAGTTCCAAGTCTCTGTTTCAGTTGGTTTCCCTGGCAACCAGCTGCCAATCATGTTTTGTTTTGTTATGTTTTTTCCCATAAATTACCTTCTTTGACATATCAAAAGACACCATAAACACTGTCAACATTTAGGAAATACCAAGGCTTGGGGGAACTGTGAATATGGAACTGTGGCTGAAGATTAAATATGATTGAGAAATATATTTTGGTCATCTGAATAGCTAAATATATATCCCTTATAAATCACAATATCACAGTAGTTCTTTTATGTGGGCTGAGACTCACAGATGTATTCTCAAATTTAGTTGGACTGGGGGAAAGTATATTGATGGAACTCATTGTACAGCTCTCAGTACTGAACATCACTTGTTGTAATGACCACTGGTACTGAGAGACACTATAAACATACCTCGTGAAGCTTACCCTGGTCCACAATTAAGGATGCTGTCATAGATGAGGGGCATTCTGCCAGTGAAACATGATGCGCTGCCTCCTGAGTCAGTCTCTGTCAGGGCTTGGTGTTAAGAATTGTTAGAGTTCTTCTAAGCAAAATCAACTATTTAAACATTGTGTTAAACACTATTGAACCTACTTAATCATTGTGAATTGCATACCTGATGAAGTTAATCTTTTTCAGTTCAGTTTCCAGGAAGCTAAGAGTCAAATTTTTGGCAAGTACACAGTATTTGTGGGGCCATTTTTAAAATTTAGTCTTAAATTTGACTCTATACTTTTAGTCTGATGTCACTTTCATTTTCAAACAAGTTTTAGTTGGTATATTTTATTATATATTTAATCTTCTTAACCTCTTTAAGTCTTTTAAAGGACTAAGTAGAGATATAAATTGAAACATATTAAAAGTATGGGATCGTATAATTGTTAGGTAATTAATTCTTTTGAAATATGCAAATGTCATGAATCTATATCATGTCACCATAACTGCTGCTAATAAATATCAATAATAAATATCTATCAATAAGTAGGTTGATAGACGATGTTCCTTTGAATCTGAACCCCAAATAGTTCATGGCCAACTCCCCTCAAAAAGGTTCTTATATGAGGAGAAAGTTCTACTGTCTGCATTTGCTTTAGTGGTTCTTTTTCTTTCCAGAAAACCTTAAGGGTCCAGATGATAATTTAATTATTTGAACTAATGAATGAGTGAGTCTAATACTTTTATGTAATAAGCTCCACTTCTTAGTAAGTAGAAGACTTGCTAAAAACTCACATAAAGAAATGGAATACATATTCTTATACTCCTGAAAGTTTATATAGTCTAGTGGGGGGGATTCAATTCAGTGACTAAAGCACCAAAAAAAAAAACAAAAACAACTCAGGATGGTCAAAATTCTCTGGAACTAGTTGTAAAACCCTGAAGGCTAGAGGAACTCAGAACAAAATGATGGTAGTATAAGAATAAAATTAATTGGAGGAGGTTTTCTGGAGGAGGAAATGCTGGGCCAGGCCTATTCATCACTATTCCTTCAAAGCTTCCCTTATCACACTTTCCTTCCCCTCCTCCCTTAAATGTAAAAAAAAAAAGAAAGAAAAAATCTAGCAATTAAAATGTCTGGCCCAGGGAGAATGAGATCGCAGCCTCAGCCCCTACAGCAGGGGCTATCGAAAATTGAGCCTCAGAACCCCTAAGGCTTCATTCTGGGTCGGGAGCAGATCTGCCATTTGTTGACAGACCCTTTCCCAGCACCAAGTATGTTGGGGTCACTGGGAAAGAGGAAACTTATGAATAAATTTGAAAGGGGGTCTGAAAATTTAGATGAATGCCAAAGGGGTCCTTTGTGACTAAAATTAAGCAGTCATTGGCATAGAGGACAAATGTTTTAACTGGCTATGCTCACAGCAGCCTCCCAAGACTTCCTCCAGCAGGCAGAGACATGGGTCTGTGTTAAATGGCTTAATTTTCTTAATCAACTATTTCATTGTGGGTTTTTAATTTCATTCCCATGCCTACTTTTTTTTTTTTTTTTTAATTTTGCCATAATACAGCTCTAAGTACCGTGGCAAACATTTGACAGTTTGCTCAGCAGGTGCTGGGCTCTGCGGAGCTTGCCAAGCTTACCTTTTATTAATTGGGTTTCAAAATGTGTTCTTGTGTGAACAGAAGCTAAGATGGGACTATTGTACCTGTCAACATGAAGCTGGGCGAAATAAAATATTTGGAATGTGTTTTAAAATAACTCATTGTGAGCTTGATCAGTTGAGAATTTAAAAGGAGAAATATTCTTTCATGTTGAAATAAATAATCATGCAATCAAAACGGCAATAAAAGTAAAGAAACGATGAGGTTTGTTCAAGGCTCTTCAGTAGCGGGTAACAATTAGAACATTTCTTTATGGCCAATAGTTTATGCATTGAAAAAGCCCTCTGAAAAAGCATTCTAATGAAAAATCTAAAGGGCTTGGAAAGGTAGTAACTACTTTGAAAACCAGTAAGACCTTCTCAATATCTCTGCTGTTTCCAATTCCATCTATGTCTCAACTGGAAAGATTTTATCCTTATCAAGAAAAAATGAAATTTCAAATTCCTGTCTAAAGGAGGGGTAGGGGGTGGAGAAGCAGAAGTATTTTTGTGACTCTTTTCCCTTTTTCATATATGTGTTTGAATTCAGTGAACTTTAATGGCATATATTCTAAAGCTCCCACTTAGGACAAAAGATAAAAGAGAAGTGAAGAGAAAGCAGTAAAAGTCGACGAAAACTTGGTAGTGTGTTAGACCCTCTCTTATCATCATCACTGTCATTTCCATCACCAACTTTGATCAACTCTGAAAGAATGAATGTGATCTGTGCCTGGCCCAGGGACTACGTGGACAGTTTTTCTTAGAAAGGATGTATTCTGACGCTTAAACTTGGGGAAAAGTAGAGATGAAGTCACAACAGTTATAAGATGAAAACCTAGATACGTTAAAATAAAATCTTTGTATGTGCTTCTGAGTAAAGAAACAACATACTACTATTGAAAAAAATCTTTAAGCATTGCAGCGATGAGTAAACATCAAAAATTCCTGACATTCTATTCCCAGAGAAGACCATTCTTTACTCTGTTTTCTTACTGGATTTTTTTTATATACATCTTTACAAACAAACAAACACACACACACATCATGTTCTAAATAACAATAATAGAAGCAAGTCAGTCTGTTTCAGCTTACTTTTGTGCACTTGTCAATATATCAAGGACTATATTTTCATTTGATATATGGAGCTGCCATATTCTTTGTGTATGCCCAGTATTTTATTGAATGGATGGAAAATAATTTTTAGCCAGTATCCATTAACAAAAGTTTTCAATATTTCTGACATATAAATATCATAATCACTTGCATGAATATTTTTGCAGGATAGATTTTTAAAAACAGAATTACAGAGTCAAAAATTAAAATTTTCTATGTAGTTCCAAGTTACCTCCAAAATTTTCATCATAGCTTACATTCTTATTGATAATGCATGAGAAAACATACTTCTTCACATTTTTTAAAGTTTGCTAATCTGGAAGATAAAATATCTCATTGTTATTTATATGTGCATTTTTAGCTACACTGTGGTTATTTACACATATTTAGCTAGAATTTACAATACTGTTATCTCACCAAGTGATAAATCATAACTTTATATTTATTAAGTTTTCTTTACCTCTTTCAGTCAAGTTATACCATTTTCCTGAGAGCTATCTTGCATATTTCTTATTGAATTTTTATGTACAATATATTTCTATTGTTAATGAACTGGTATTTTTTCTTATTATATTTTCAATTACAAGTAGTGTCTAATGATATTTAAATTGTTGTTTTATTTCTAGTCACTTTCCTAAATCCTATTAGTTCTGGTAAGATTTCAGTTGTTTTTGGTTTTGCTCTTAGGTAGACTAGTCATAATGCCACAGATAACACACTTAATCTTTTCAATACATATGTAGTCATGATAAAGGTCATCCTTGTCTTATTTCAGTATTCTATAAGAATGTCTTAAGGTTTTTTCTTTTTTTTTTTTTTTTTTTTTTTTTTGTTTATGTAGTAATTGATCCTCTGTTTGGGACCTGAAACCACTTTGAGAAGCAAATGAAAGTTATAGATCCTCTCTCCTCCCTTCAAATACATGTGTTATGTAAACAAGCGAACTGAACACTGAAAAAGTGAATACATTCACACAAAACACACACCAAAGCATGCTCAACTGACATAACTAAAGTTGCTTCAACAGGACTGGCCAAAGGGAAAATTTCCAAGTAGGGGAAGGACATCACTTTAATGCACCAAAAGTTTTTTCTCGTTAGGGGTTCTAGTTTCCCCACAGAAGGGTTAGCTTTTCCGGGCAATTAAAAGCAGACACTCTGCAAAGAATTGGCTATAAATTCTCCTTGAGTTACTTTCAGTCTATCCAGAAGGAAAGACAGAAAAGTAAACATAACAACATGAAAAGTGATGTCAAAGAATTCTCCTTTCTAGATGACAGAGATCTGGGCACTGTTTTCATCAACAGCAAGAAGTTGTATGGAGAATGTGCCTTTTGGGATGTGATTTTAAAGATGGTATTGAAGGAGTAAAGACATTGGACAAAGAGAAACAATAAGAGCAAAGGTAGTCTGGCCTGATATATTTGTAGAATGATGGGTAGTCCCCTGTGCTTGGAACACAGGAAAAGTGCAAAGATTTTCATTGCACTGTTTGAAATGACTTTGTTTTTATGGCAGCCTCAGCCAAAATAACATAGTGTTACAAATCTTGCAAAATAAAGATTCCTCAGAAACCTCACACAAATTGCATAACTCCTGAACTATTTCTTTTCAGGGTAGAAACCTCATAGATATTCTAAATCTTACCATTGGCTTACCAATTTTGTTCTTTTGTTCCTTTCTGACTTAATTGATCCAGAATATTGTGGCCTGCTGAGAATGCCTGAGGGCTTTCTTTGTCTGGTACCAATTTCAGAGACTTCTGGCTGAATGCATAGTGGAAGTTGTTAGCAGTTGCTGGAAATTTAGTGTGAAAAAGCTGACTTTGGGGAGATTAAACCAGAAATACTAATTATCTACTTTACATCCATACTTAGGAAAGAATAGCCTCTTTGGAATATTCACTTGCCTTCTACTCATCTCAATTCAATTCCATGGCCCTACTTGTCCTTGAGCGACATGACTTTTCCCTTGTTTTTCTCAGTTCATTTCTTCTTCTCTCTTGGTTCCCTCTATGATAATTTTCTGGATGGTTTTCCCCATCACTATTTCTACACAGTCTTCAACACTGACCGCCAATGAGAGTTTACAAACCGAAAATCTGCTCCTCCAAATTTGGCATATTGTATTCCCTCTACTTGCAACTGAAGCAGAATATGGGATTGAGTGTTTGGCACTGGGGGTTGCCACAAACACCAGTATTTTTTTTAAATCCCTCAGTTTCTTCATAAGTTCCTGTTGCTCTGATAAACTGAAATGATTCTCATGAACAGCCAGGATGGAGAACTTCTGGAATTGACCTTACTTCTCATGATCACTTCATTATAACGCTCACTGTTCATCTCCCCTTACTACTGCCATCTAAGATGGCCTTAATCAAAAAAATCTAGCTTCTCTAGCAAATAAGCCATAGTCACATCCAAATCAATCCATAGTCACTATGGAAATGCCCACAATTGCATCAAAATATTCTAATCATTATGAGCGTCCTTTAATTTTCAGTTGAAATGCTAAATCTATACATGTAAAGGAAAAGTACCTTTAATACATATGTTGTTTCCTTTGTATCTGCCCCCACCTCTGTCTCCCCAGAGTAAAAGTATTTAGTTCTCTTTATGCTACATGCACTGGCCATCTGTCTCTTTCCTTGAATTCATGGCACTGGGGATATCTTTATATACATGATTATCATGGCATGGATTCTCCTAGCAATTTTTTTAAAGACTTATTTATTTATACATACAAGAGCTGGGGGACAGGCCAGAATCACAGGAGGTGAGAGGATTCACCAGACAGGGTGGGGAGCAGAACAGGCAGATGGACTGAAATACACTGCTGAGGGAGCAGTAGGCAAGGCAGGAGAGGTCTGCTGCTGCCATGTGGGTCCCCTCCCTGGCCGGGGTCGAACTTGCGCTGTTGTGCAGCATAAGCTTCACAGTGCAGTGCACGCTTCACAGTGCAGCGCTCAACCCGCTATGCCACCAGGGACGCCCCCTCTCCTAGCAATTTTTGTGTCCAAAGCATATTAAGAAAAGAAAAAGAAATAATACTGAGCAACTCCTAAAAGAATCCTCATTCTTTTAGAAAATGTTGTAATGTAAAATATTACCTAAAATATTTCAGCATGCAAAAGCTAAGATATTCTATTGTAGACATAAATTGCACCTACTTGAGTTTTCTTCCTCCTATTATTTCCTAAGATTTATCTGTACCGCTTTAAATCAACGTTTCTTTGGTAAGCTCTTCATTTGTATTTGTCAGATCATTGTTTGATCAGATACCTTCTATTTTTTATTTTACAGTTATATCATCAAAGTGTACTCTAATACATTCTTCACAGATAATCCTAAAACAAGCTGTTATTAAGAATATTATTATAGCAAATACAGTAGAAAATTTATTTTCAGAAGATGCCAAATAGCTTGAAAGGCCTCTGGAGAATTCTGAAAGATATAATCCAAAATCCATTATAGACTTGCTTTTTCCTTTTAAGACTGTTCCTTTTGATTCGCAGACTCCTTAGCCCTCTTTCACCAAACATCACATAGTAGGTTGCTCCTGGAGATGTGATGCCCCCATGAAAGGCAGTGCCATCTTGCTCCTACAAACTTCATCCAACTCTACTTTCTCATCTATTGCTAACTTCCTTGAATGAGTTCCAACAGAGTGATATAAATTTAAGGGCTGTATGTTTCCCCAAACTAAAATATCATATTTTAGCTTTAAAGCAACTTAAAATAATTAAAAATAATGGAGGGCAAAACCAATTTTCCTAATCTTAATTGCTATCATGCCCATAAATAGCAATAATTTATTTCCATGCAAAAGCTTTTCGACCCTGTACTAAGAAATAAAAGAAATGAATTCTATTTTTGACTCAAGCACTGATTTCCTGCTATAAGTCTTTCAGTTGCCACTTTTATGAAACCAGCATGCTAAAGAAAAAAATAAACTGCTGTGTCCTTAAGGTATAAGGATCTCAGCAATTGATGAGTTAATAATTTACATGCAGCACATGTTCCTTAGGGGGCAACAGCTTTCATAACACAGGACAAATAGAAAGTTCACCTAAGTAAGGATAGAAGTAGCTGGCTGCATTTATTTTGTGATGATTAGGGTACTTTGATTCTACATTTCTGCCCTCACATGTGGTAGCATTTAGCCAATACTCCCAATAATATTTATAAGTAGGTTGAGAATTAGTTCACAAATACAATTCAGGTAGTTTGCATTGATGATTTGTTTTTCAAATTCTGTGAAATGATCTGCATTAAAGGTCAGAAAAAGTACCTTAAAGGGGCACTTCTTTCATATTTAGAGTGAAGTTGATCTAGTTGAACATTATAATAAGAAATATATAATTGGCATCACTTCTGGGAGTCACACTCAGTAATTTTCTGCCTGGTTAGCCAAAATCTTATAATACACAGAAAGATGGCAAAAGGCAGAGCAAGTAGACTCTATATTTACTGCTGTTCATTTTTAACCATGGAAAAGAGATAAACTAGTCTGTGTGATGGCAAAGCAGGAATTGGAACTTAACCCCGTATCTGTCAAAATCCACTGTTCTTACAGTTCATTGCAATATGAATGCAATTCCCACCAAGTACATTTAATTTGATCCTGCAACCCCTTGACTTGTTAATGAATTTTTTAGAAAAGGGAAAAAGAGAAAAATAATAACTGTCATGTTGTCAATCAAGCTGAAAGCAATCAGATCCCAGAGCTGACATCGGCTCTCTGAACACAATACCACATCTTCATTCCAAATCTCAACTTTCTCCTTCACAACCCTTATATTCTAAACACCCTATCTTCCCACCAACACACACACACACACACACACACACACACACTCAGAGTAGTTGAAACCATGTAGCTATTTTAACATCAATGGTACAAATTGAAAATTTAAAGTGAAAAAATGTGGAAAAGGCTAGAGAAATCACTGAGAAAAATATACTTTTTATAAGAGTACAAATTCATGCGTATTTTTTTTTTTCGAGGGCAATTTCCTAAGTAATGACTTAGCAAAATTTCTATTTGAAAAGGGAAACGTTGTAACTTCATCATTGTTTTTCAACTTCAGTAACCATTTGAATATGTTCTTAACTTCAAAAATGCAATTAAAGTTCAAGTTCTGACCTAAAGAGGGAAACTTCCTAGGTCAGAAATGGGAATAGAAATGCTTGTTAAGAAGTCTGCAATATGTCTTAGACATGAGAACGTCCTAGGATTTTCAAATGGGTAGCTCTTTTAATAAAACATGATTATATTAAATGTGAATAAGTCAGAAACACACATTAAATGTTCCATTTCCTCCCCAAGGGAGAACATTTTTAAATCAAGTGGGTAAACATTTTTTTAAAACTCAGCAAGAGATTTCATGGAATCTTCCCACCCTTGGGATTTTGAAATTTTTACATACCTCTATATGGTAATAAGTTGTTCAACTCTAATTTCTATTTAGCTTGTTTTTTTCCTCTGCTAATGAATTTTGGCTAATAGTTCCTTTTAGAATGTGTAAAAGAAACATAAGCAGATGATTTTTATTGACCTGCTCTTACTAAAAATATCTAAACTAATATTAAAATGAAACATAACCATAACATTTATGAGTATTTTCCTGATATGTTGACACATTTTCCTCACACTACAGCACCTGAGAATATATGCAAGGTCATACATTTTGCATGCCTCTAAGAGCTTTCATTTCCAAGTGTAAATTCACTCTGTTCACCAGCGTGTCAGAGCTCCTGAACATTCATGGCAGAGTCAGGCGAGAGGAAAGAATTTTCCTACAAAAAGTCTAATGTCATCTGAAAACAAATAATTTTTGTCTCTCCATTACATAAGCAAATAAGGCCTCTGGGAAACACAAATGGTTTTCCTGACCTCCAATCGGTAAAGCCCATTTGCTTCCTAAGGTATTTTTCTCCTGCTTTCACAAAATTTTAAGAATGTCAGCTATGTATTTCCACACCATGGAAAAAGAATAGAACTGAGTAAGAAAGCAAGTGCTTCCACATTGACAAAGGTAAAACAAAAGCTACTAAAAGAAAACTAAGATATAGTGATTTGAGACAATAAGGAGAGTTATTGAAAGGCAGACCTTTCCATACGTTTAATGGATCATAAGCACATTTTTACATTTATATTTATAGTTACACATGATAAATAGTTATGTTTTATGGGTTCTTTTTCTTTATTGTTGTACTATTGGTTTACTATACTGTGTATATAATTCATACCTTCAGATAGATGTTACCATAATCAACACCTATCACCAAGGCCTTCAGAGTCCTCCACCATAGTCTACTGTCCCCCTCACCCCCACCACACACACACACACACACACACACACACACACACATTGCTCTTCACCTTCCTCATCTGGTCACATCAATCATCAATTTTGTGGAAATAGTTCTAGAGTTTGTTCATTTACTTTTCAGCGACCCTTTGTTTTGGTTCTCTATACTCCACATATAAGTGAAAAAAAAATCTCATATTTGTCTTTTCCCTTCTTATTTATTTCATTTAACATTATTCCTCCCCCAGTTCTGCTAATTTTGTCACAAATGTCAAGAGGTCTTTATTTTTTGTAATAGCTGAGTAGTACTCCTTCTGTATAGATATCACATTTTCTTAATTCATTCATTGATCCTTGGGCATTAAAGTTGCTTCCATAACTTGGCTATTGTAAACAGTTGTATTATGAACATAGAAGTACATATGTCCCTTCGACCTAGTGGGATTATTTATTTATTTATTTTCCACATAGATACCTAGGAATGTAATTGCTGGACCAAATTTTAACATCTTTTTTTAAATGTTTTGATAAAACCCCATACTGCTTTCTACTGGGGCTTGATCAGCCTATGTATCCACCAACAGTGTATAAGAGCTGCTTTTTTTCCACATCCTAATAAGTGCTTATTGTGTCCAGATCTTTTGACATGGGCCATTCTCACAGGTGTAAAAAGTATCTCATTGTGGTTTTGACTTGCAGTTCTCTGAATAAGTGATGATGAACATTTTTTCTGGTGCCTATGGGTCATCTATATGTCTTCTTTGGAGAACTGACCCTTTCTTCATTGTATTATTTTCTCTTTTATCAAAATGTGTGAATTCTTTGTAAGGTTCGATATTAGCCCCTTGTCAGATAATGGTGTGCAAGTGTTTTTACCATTCAGTAGGCTGTCTTTTATTTAGTGATAATTTCTTTCTTTGAACAGAAACTTTTTAGTTTGATATAGTCCCATGGGTTTATATTCCCTTTTGATTTTCTTGCTGTTGGAGAGAAATCCACAAAGATATTACTACAGCCAATGTCATGGAGTGCTTTGCCTAAGTCTTCTTCTATATATTTAATGTTTCAGGTTTTACATCGAAGTCTTTAATCCATTTTGAGTTAATTTTTGTATATGGTACCCTTAAATTAATTAGGCAAATAAGAAATAGTTTTCCTGACATCTAGGTGGTAAAGCCCTCAGTGTGACTTAGTTTCATTCATTTTGCATGTGACTGCCAATTCCACCAACATCATTTGTTGCAGAGATTTTCCTTTCTCCAATGTATATTCTTCATTCCTTTGTCATAGATCAACTGTCTACATAAATTTGGTTTTATTTCTGGGCTCGCTCTCACTCTATTCCAATGGTCTCTGTGTCTTTTTTTTTTTTATTTCAGTACTGTTTTGATTACTATAGCTTTGTAATATAGCTTGATGCCTAGGAATGTGACAGACACCACACTCTTCCTCTTTTCATCAGGATTGTTTTGGCTATTCAGGGTCATTTGTGGGTTCAAATGCATTTCAGTAATGCATATGTTTATTCCACTTCTTTGAAAAATGCTATTGGAACTTTGATAAGGATTACACTGAATCTATATATTGCTTTGTGTAAGATGACCACTTTAACAATGTTGGTCAGGAAATATCTGTCCATTTTTTTATGTTTTCTAGTTTTCTTTATATATATATCCTTAACCCCCTTTGTTAAGATTACTCCAAGGTCGGGCCTCCCTGGTGGTGCAATGGGCTAAGCAATGCGCTATGAAGCAGACAGCAGCTTCTGCAGCATGAGTTTGATCCCTGCTGCTGGCCAGAGAGGCAACCCACATGGCACAGCAGGCTGCCCCTGCCTCGTCAGCTGCTCTCCTCAGCAATGTGTATTTCAGTTAGTCTGCCTACCCTGTTCCGCAATTTGTCACTGATAAAGCCTCTCACCCCCCCACACCTCTAGCCTGTACCCCCATCTTGTATGCGTAAATAAATATTTAGAAATAAAAATGATTACTACAAGGTATTTGTTTTGATGTCATTGCAAAAGTTATTTTTTCTTGATTTCTTTTTCTTCTACCTGATTGTTTTCTTCTAGGAATAAAACTGAATAGTATATTTAAGAAAAAAAAAGTTCAAGTGCAATTATCAATTTTCCCATAAAAATAACCAGATGTTTGTCAAAGTTTTCAAGTTCTGAAAGTATAAGTTTCAGATATTTAGGAAATTTATTTTTGCAGGACACCTCATTTTCTGGCAGCCACAAAATTAAACAAGATAGTTAGCAGTGATAATAGTTTTACAGTTCCAATGATTATTCTGCTGAATAAAAAGTTATCAGGAATTCAAGTGAGAGACTAAGAGATGTTTTATCTAGAAAAGAGTAACCCCGTTGTCACATTGAAAATATTTTGCTGGCTGCAAATGCTATGAGTAGAGCAGGATTTTGTTGACTCCTGGTTTTCTTTTCTTTTTTTTTTTTTTAACCAATTAGCAATGTTTACAGAGAAAGAACAATAGTTGAGTAAATCCCAAAGATGTGGGGGTTAAATTAGACCAGAGTGACCTGCTGCTGACTTTATTTCCTGGTTTGGCTAAAGCCTGCATTTTTCTGGACCCAGGAGATGCTTTATTTTAAAATCCTATGTATTCTTTTAAGACAATCTACTCATACATAAATATGTACATGTCAATATGGAAGTATAAACTATTCCTAATTTGAAGCATTTGCAACAGACAGGGTAGGAGGAAGTTCAGCAGGGTGTTAGTTTTTAGGAAGCATGTATAACTGATTAAATATGAATTTTCTTGGGCATAGTAACCATTAAACAATTTAGTGAGCTGATGAACCCAGACCGTGGTAAACATTTCACTAGCTAACTGTTTGATTTGGCCATGTTCTGTCAGATGAGACCTCAGCTGCTGGTCACCATTAGCCCATGCTTTGATAGTGCATATATGTTTTAGTTCACCATGTTTTGTGACATAATAGCAAACCTATATCATAAAATACCAGCAACATAATAACATCTAATGTCTATTGCTGAACTGAAGGGAATACTCAATGAAGGTTGAATCCAAATGGCCAAGCTGATGACTTACATCTATCTGATCCAGATGTCTGAAGTCATTTATAGCCAATGCTCTAGTCTAGCCAATTAGTCTTAACATTGAAGCAATTGACTTACCTGCTGACAGACTGAATTAACAGATAATTTATGACCTGAACTTCAGTAATTATTTTAATAGCCTTTTCATATCCATTCCATTCTATTTATCATAATAGGAGCATTTAAAATGAGAAATCTTCACTAAAGGAAAGGGATGTGAAGTTCGTAAAGAAACTTTATGAAGAAATCAGAGATGCTCTTTTAAGAATATTCATATTGTAAGATACTTTTTCACAATTTGGAGTTATTATTATCTCTTAAATTCCACTGTGTTCATTGCTTTTGCTAAAACCTTCAAGCAGCTCAAAAATCAACTTGCTCTTCATTTCCTTGCTGTTACAACAATGAGAACCGAGCAAGAAGCCATTCCTTAAAGGCTGATTTCTCCTCACTAATCCGATCAAGTATTTTGGACTTACAGAGGCCACACTGAGAGGGTGTTAGCCTGTCTTCCTTCTGTGTTCATTCACTTTCTACACCTCAATGAATTCTGCAGTAAGTATCCCAATATCACTAATGCTGATGACAAGCAAATGTCATGGTCACCAAAGGTGAGGAGGACACAGAACAAGGAAAGATTTGTGAAGAAAAAAATGAATCTATTAATTGTTTTAATATACTTAGCTAACTAAAGAGATGATGGCTTGGTATTGAACTGCTCTGCCTTATGACATACCATAGAGAATACCAAAGAAAATATTGCCTGGGGAGATGCATGCTCAAACCTTCCCATCTGCAGCTGCTATCAATTATTCTGCCCTGATGTGACCAAAAATCTCAGTTTTCAATAGAGAAATATGAGTTGTAAAAGAATCCTTATTGGCCACCCCTACATTTCCTTCCCCACCCCCACCCTCCTGATTCTGTTTTGCTTTTCAAACATTTGAAATGTCCACATACTTTGTATCCTTGCCCACTGGGAAGTTAGAAAAGCAAACTTAGCTAGTTTCAGGGCAAAGGAGAGATTCTGTGGCTTTCAGAGAATCTCCACTGGATTACAAAAGCTCATAAAAGGGTACCTTCACCCTAAATGTTATATAAACAGAGTTCTGTCTGTGTGTGTGTGATTTATATTCTCATTGAAGATCTTGAATCTTCCTTCTCTTCATACTAGAAGATAAGTGAAGGACAAAAAGGCTATTTAGAACAGTTAACCTGATCATTTTTTAAAAGATGCGTGCAAATCATTGGGGCTGGAATCCTATTTGTCAACCAAATTGTCAGGAAATAATTTATTACTGACAAGAACAAAGTGTGCAGCTGGATATCCCAAACAACAGCATGCTAAATGAGCCAGAGACTTGTTATAAATATCTTCCCCAGGACTGCATTTCCTATAGTCTAAAATTATTCTAGAAGCAGCATGGTATAATGGAAAAAAGAATTGTACTGGGCAACAGGATGTCAGCTAGTAACTAGCTTTACTATCAAGTTATTCCACATCCCAAAATGTGCATGTGTGTGTGTATGAGAGAGAGAGAGAGAGAGAAGTAAAGGAAGAGAGGAAGGGAGAGAAGGAGGGAATACATTACATGATTTCTGAATTTCTTTCAAGCTCTAAAATTCTACACTGACATATTATACAGGGAACATTGCCACCCAAATGCTATACAAATTAATCTAGACTCATTCAAAAGATACGCAAACAGAATTTAGAAAAGGACTGTTGTAAAATAGTCTTTGGATTTCTGTGAGAATTATATAATCAAGAAATTGTTCTTCTAGCACAGTTGGTACAGTAAACTTGATAGGCGAAAAAGGTTAATAACAAATCAAAGAGATAAAATAATTAAGAATTAGGGCTTTAAAAACAAATTCTTCACAAGAAATGGCAATAAACTACATTCCTTTTCATTAGAACTCTTAGTTTTTTACTCCTGTCAAATTCTGCCTTGCTTTACAAGTTCCTATTTATTTGAATAGAGGTCTCTGCTAGACCAGAAACTTCTCAGTGGCAAGGGTTACATTTATTCATGTTTATATCTTTCACAGGGCTTTGAACAGAAAGTCAATCAATATTTTTTTAATTGAATCCTATTTTCAATATGTTGGATAAGTGTGGTAAATACTTAGATGGTAATCAATCAAACTCAACTTAGCTTTTTGTAAATCTAAATTTGATGAATCTCCAACTTCCTTCTCTTTTAAATGAATTAGGAGACTATTTCCTTAGAACCTGTGATTTATCTAACCAATTGAAGAAGACTTTTCTTAGCTTGAAAGAAAGAAAATATCAGATTGAAAGCATGCAATTTTATCCTTATCTATTAGAATTTCTCCATTGCCCATTCACTTTTTGACCCATTCACTATACATTTAGTGGATAGCAGTTACTGCTTATACAAGTATGGGTAAGATACAGTCCCTGCTTTCAACAGAGTGCTTGCTTCCATTTATAGAAAGAGAAGATCAATCATGGTAGAGGGAGATAATTGTAGCATATTGACATCTATATATCCACCGATAGCCCACAAAAGGAAGCCTGAATAAATGCTGACAATTATTTGAAGCTTCACAGAAAGGACAATGGTTAAGCCACATAATGAAGGATAATTCTGAATTAGTCAGGGAAAAGGACTAAAAAACATTAGTGTTTTATGTTTTAGAAACTTCATAAAACACTTATTATATGCCAGGAATTCCTCTAAACACTTTCAAACCAGTAATTCCTTCAATATCACAACAACCATTCAAGGGAACTATTATCCTCACTTTACAGATGAGGAGACCAAGGCATAAAGAGGATAATTAACTTCATGATATCAAATGACGGAGATGGGATTTGAAGCCAGCTGCTCTGGGGTTTGAGTTGGTGCTTTGAACTTTCCCGGTTATATGCTGCTGCTCTAAGGCTGGGTGACTTTAGAGCCTGGTTCCTTCTGCCCCACCTCTTCCTCATTTACTCCTTGTTTCAGCATTTGTGCCTTCACTTTTGTAATGATTTGTTTATCCTTGTCCTTCATGCTCTCTGTGCTCTCAGTATCCTGCAAGCCATCCCTGCGTGGGGTTCTCATTGAGTGGGTCTAGCAGGAGCAGCATCTGATTATATTCATACTCTAGAAAGAGCCCTCACTGAAGCAGAGGGAAAGGCTTCTGCCTAGGTGATAATACCTATGGCATATCTGATATCTAAATGAATGTTTCCACCCAGGTAGATTCCAAAATGGGAAGACAGATCGAACACAAAATATTTCAAAGGATCGAACAAAGGGTCAGGAAAAAGACAAAACTTGCCCATAGAGCTGAGCATACAGGAGAGGACAGAGGATGGAAATGGTCAAAACAGGGAAGGGAAGAGCTCAAGGGAACTGCCCACTCAGCTCTTACTGAAGAAAAGCAACTTCATTAGTAGAACGACTCAAGAACCTAATGTTTGTTCTCTGCAGTGTAGATAGTGTCAGGTTTCCACCTGAAGGCAAAAGAGGGGTTGATTTGTTTTTTCAAAAGGGATGTGAAGAAGGGGGCTGACCATGGATTCCTGGAACTAGGACGATGTGAGTGTGAGTCAAGGACTTAGAGAAAGCCACACATGAGAAGTCGGCACGGAGATGAGCCAGAAAATGTATAGGTCCCTGCATGAGGAGTGTCTAGGGGCTTACTCACACCGTGATAGAAGCTGAAGCTTTTCTGGATGCCTAGGGATTCTGGGACGAGTACGTGATCAGACTAAGCAAAACATTGTTTGCCTTTCACAAGGGAAAGTGCTGGTGAGAGACCCTCAGTTATTTGGGGTGGAAAGGACTGTATTCTAAGAGTCCAAGAATGTGGCCATGATAGAGAGAGCCAGTTTCACCCACCTGCCCAGTCAAGACATAGGATGATGCCCAATCACCAGGTCAGTGTCCTCCTGCCCTTTGCTCTCTCCACCTCCCCTCATCCCCTTTTTGGGAGGAATTCTGAAACCCAAAGTTATCCAAGTAAGGGAAGAGGAATAGAATCATGTGAAAAAGAGAAAAGAGTCAGTAGGAGTAACTCATTCTGTAACATCCATAACTCATTCTACTGTTATGGAAAGACTTGTATGTGATTCAACTGTGACAGTTTCTCCGAGATTACTACTGAGGACTGAGGGCACTCACACTCTATCTGGTACAGGCACAAGAAATAGGGTTTAGGCAGCACATTGCCAACTCTCAAACCTCTGCCATGCCTAATGTCCTCAGCCTCCTTCTCCCACATTTCCTGCTTTGCGCCTACAATATGATTCCTGATACTCCTCATAACTCCTTCAAGAGGAAGAGCATTTCAGTGCCTCTCTACCTCATTCTTCTTTACCTCCAGACATTTACATTGCTGCCCTCACATTTTGAATCCATTTCCATTCTTTACCTGGAAGCTGAGTACTTGATTAAGAGTATGACTCTGGAGTAAAATGTGTTGGCACCCAAGCTGACTTTCCCTATGGAGTGATTTTTGACATTGGATAAATTACGTAGTCTTTCTCACCTCAACTTAACCATCTGTAAAAAGTCAGTAATATTATTTACCTCTGGTAAAGTTGTGGTAAGGGTCAAGTGTTATAATGAACAAAATACATTTAAACTAAGCCTTGGTACATTTAAGTATCTATAAACATTTTTTTAAAAATTAAGTGGGCAAATACACCCTGATACAGCCAGTTTCCTCTACTAGAAAGTTTCCTTATACCATCTGCCTGGAAAACTCCTACTGACTCTGAAAAGACTTAATCAGGTGACTGACTCATTACAGAGAAGGAGGAAGCTCTCACTGTGCTGATTCTCTATCTCTAGGAACGATTATTAGGTGAGAAAAGCAAGGTACTTAACAGTAAATATTGGTATTTGCACACACGTGTGTTTGTGTGTGTGTAAGAGAGAAAGAACAGATAAAGAGTGCTTATGTATGTTTCTGCTAAGTACAAATATGAAAATAAGAAAACCATAAACTACTAGTAGTGATGTTTGAATTCAGCCACCGTAACCAATAAGGTCCTCTTTGCATTTAAGTGACATAGACATTTATACACTGGAATCAATTATTGTTTAAGATCCTAATTCTATATGAACTAAACCACTAGTAAACAGTTAAAATCATCCTAAAACCCATTTTGTTTCCATGAAAATGGAAGGAGAAAGAGAACAGAAACTTCCTTATTACCAGGCACCAAGTTAAACACTTGACCTACATTAACTTATGCTATAAAGGTAGTTAGTTACTCTACTGAGAAGGAGGAGACTGGAAGTGAATTCTAGACAGAAGTGGACTTGGAGTTCACCTCTGAGTTGCAAGCCCTGCACCCTTCCAGAAACACAGTAGTAACTGACACGCTGGTAATTGACAGGGAATTAATAAACATGACTTACTCTGCCTTCATCATTAAACTGATCAAAAAAAAAAAACCAGCAATAACTATCAAATACAGGCTTTCCCCATACAACAGTAGCAATCCTGCCCACTGGATATACCTACTTTATGGCCCTTGTTGCATGCATACCTTCAGTCAGTTGTGAATTCAGAGACCTGCTCTCCTCTTACTTTATTTCTACTTAGTTCTACATATAAAACCTAATACACCATTAAATTCCACACTGAACACTATAACATTACAAGTTTATTTTGGAATGAATTGTTTTAATAAGTCAATGCTCATTTCTAATTATCACTGCTTTCTATTCTCAATACCCACAAGTCATGAAAACAAGCTGACAAGCTTAATATATTTTTTAGAATAGTTTTAGAAAACTATAATAAGGTCACCAGCTTTTCAGTTTTTTTTCCTGTAGTCTATTAAAAAAACCAACAACTTAAGCAACATTAGCTCACCTCTCTTTTTCCAGGATGGGAGGAGACATTTCCCATAATGTTCTATGTTAATACACACATAAGAATCAAATACACAAAATTTTTATGTTTAGATACTTAAAAAGACTTAAAGAAGATAGATATTTCTGGGGATCTCCCTCGTGGTGCAGCGGGTTGAGCGCCGCACTGTGAAGCATCGCTGCACAGCAGCATGAGTTCAATTTGCTGGCCAGGGAGGGGACCCACATGCCTTGCCCGCAGCTCCCCTCAGCGGTGTATTTCGGTTGATCTGCCTGTTCTGCTCCCCACTCTGTCTCTGGTGAATCCTCTCACCTTCTGTGACTCTGATCTATATTCCAGCTCTTATATGCATAAATAAATCTTGAAAAAAAAAGATATTTCCTTACCACCACTTTATCAATTACTGACTTTCCTACCATCAAAGGTGCTTGTTTATTCCTTTCCAATGTGAAGATTCTTGATGGAGAAGTTGTAAATAGAGCCAATCAGTAGTTCTGACTTCTCTGTAACATTTGTTAAGGTTATATTTTCCGTTCATCCCTAGGCCAATTACTCTATTTTTCTGCATATTGCTTTAAAAGAAATTTTTGTATTCATTAGCATTTTTCACAAACCTCATCTCATTCTCAACTTAAACTTCCTAACCATTTGGAGCTGTTTTTGTTGGTGGTGGTGGTCAGTGATAATGTGCCCCTCCTTCTTTGTTATTTACACACCCTTTTGAACTCTGGCATCAAGGATGGGTGAAGTCACACAAGTGAAAATATTTCTGTAAGCCAATGTTGTTACAGCCTTAAATTTAAATGACATGTTCTGATTGGTAGAAAAATTTAGGGTTTGAAAATATTACCAAAACATCATAACATTAGCACATCCTTCACTGCATTCCTTCCTCCTGTTTTTCATTCCCTGTAATTCATGAATGATGACATCGCGAATTAATCTTCGAAACAGAGCTTATCAACACAAACATTACAGTGGGATGAGGGTATCTCTGTTTCCATAACCTAGACACTCACTCATCAGATGTACGCAGACAGGCGCACTTTTGTAATTGTCAGTTGGAAAGTTGGTCTCTTTTTCAGGGGTGGACTAATTTGTTTTGGAAATCAGATTTGAGGAGAGGCAAGCTATAGAACAGAAGCAAATCACTTTCAGAGCTAGAGAGATTTTTTGTTCCCCTGTGTCTACTTTCATTTGCCTATCCTGCATCTTCCTCTGTCATGTGGGACCCAATTGTTGCTCTCTGGTCCAGAATCTATGTTGAAATTTCAACATAAATAGAGATAAGCAGGAGCTCAGTAGCTTTAAACCCAGAAAGTCATCATTCTTTTGATCACTTTACCTTTGACCAGACACAAAGAGTTTCGAGAATTTCTTAGAGAAGATTTAATGAAAATTTCTTTTTTAATTTATTATGAAGAATTCCCTTTATTATCCTGTATCCAAGTGACCACTAGCTCTTTCTCAGCTGAGACATCATCAGTTCTGCTTTGACTTATCTTAGAACCAAGCATTCACAAAAGGATCAACAGTCTTCCCAACATGGCCATTGATTATGACACCCAGGTTTCTTTTTTTTTAAGATTTTATTTATCATACAAGAGCTGGACTACAGGCCAGAGGCATGTGGAGGAGCGGGATAGAGTGGGGACAGAGTGGGGAGCAGAACAGGTAGATGACTGAAACACAGTGCTGAGGGGAGCCATGGGTGAGGCAGGAGAGATTTGCTGCGCCATGTGGATCCCCTCCCTGGCCAAGGATCGAACTCGAGCAGCAGTGGCTGTGTAAGCCCCCTGCACAGTGCTTGAGCCACCAGGGAGGCCCCACACCCAGGTTTCTGCAACTGTTCCTTGCACAGATGGAGAGGGAAGGAGAGTCTAATGTCATTTTCATGTCCTCTTCCCTCTGTAGTCTCTCCTTCTGATCTTTTGACTCAGATTAGACAAAATATTCCCAATGAGTAAAAAGCTTATTACATAAAAATTTCATTTCATGAGAAATGGACAGCAAATAATGTCTAATGGAGGAAATTATTCACTGGACTACACTTATCAAGATCACTGTAGGAGTGAGTTATAAAAAGAAATTTTATTTTTCTATATGTGCATATTTTTAGAGTACATTGTCTTTTCCTGACTAAGAAGCTTGTTTAACAACAAAAATGTGAACAAATGGACAAAGAAATCTATTCAGTTACATCAGGTTTGGGATACGAATGGTCCAGAATGCATACTGTCTGACTGGCAACATGTTTGTGAAGTTAATTTCCTTTTTTATTTATTTTATTTCTACTGACAAGTGAGAGGTCATTGACAAGGCCCTTCTCAAACTAAAACATTAAGAAAACAAGATTACCTTCTGTCACTTAAACTCAAAAATAAGTAATTTAGGTCAGAACATAGAAACTTGAATTCCCCAATGACTCCAAGCATTGCAAATCTGGTTCTAGTTCTCTCATAAATTATATAATTTTGAAGAACTCACTAAACTACTTTGAAACTACTTTTTCTATCAATAAAATTCAGAGGTTAACCTAAACTATCTTTAAGCACCTTCCTAATTTAAACATACCATGTACCCTAGGCAACTCCCATAAATGCTTTGACTAGCAATGTTCAGTGCAAACTTTTATGGGAAGCCTATCCCTTCAAGGGGAATAAATGTAGGAAGTCAGGAATTTCAGGAGGTCTGGGCTTCCTGTACATTCAGTGGCCTGTACATCCCACCTCACGGGCTCAATAGTCTTTCTACTGTTCCAATTATGGCTTTCTTCCCTTCATTAGAATTTGGGTCTCTCTGTGACTTGACGTAACAAGTGCAAGTAAAGCAAAGTGCTGAAAGTGAAGAGCTGAGAAAGTTAAGTGACCCATCCAAAGCCACACAAAGTACCGAGAGCCACAGTCAGGATGTTTGTTCTGTTTCTTCCCAGGTGTTTCTGTGTTAAATGTGGGCTTATTTAATGGTGTCAGATTTATCACCATCACAAGACTTTCTGGGTTCCTGCTGGGCACACAAGTCACCAGACCTCCTGGGAATTTATGTGGCTCACAAAAGGCACGACTCCTACACATGCACTTTCAATCTAAAATAATCCCATCTGTTTGACCTTTGGAGTGTAGCACATAAACATCTCTTTGTCCCTCAGTAAGCAAATAATACCACTATCGTTCCATTCGAATGGTACTTACAAGTGAAGAAACAGAGAGTCCAAAGAATATGGAATAAGACCATATGGTTAGAAATTAGTAGGACTGGAACTACAATTCAGGGGCTTCCTTCTTCTTGTTCAATTTATTTTAATCTAAACCATTTTACTTCCTGCATGGTACAGGGAAAAAATCCCAAATCCTGCACAACTCTAAATCTTTTATGTGTTAGAAGTGTACTTACCATGTATCAAAGATCACAGTGGAATCATTTTAGCTCCATGCAGTGATTATCACAAACTATCCTAAATGAAATAATGAATTTCCATCATGAACTCAGCATCTCCTATAACTGGACAGAGAGCTGGGATCCGTGTGTGCCAGAAGGGTTAAGAAATAAGCCATAAGCTCTGCTGTCCTTCCGGACAGCCAATGCAATAAATAAACAGAAAGTGCCAACCTTCCAGGTGTACTCATTCATAAATTTAGTCTTTTCTATATTTAAGTTCCTGGACTGGTGAACATGTTTTAGCAGTGTTAAATAATCTCTAAGAGAAAACTTAAAACAACCAAATTCTTGACAAAAGAGCATTACAGGTTTATGTCCCATAAACCTTTGTATGCACCTGTGTGCACTTACTTTTTCTTGCTATTTTTGCTTCTCATAGATATTTTACTTATTGTGTCACAGATGCTAAAATAATATCAGAATTGCCCAGAGATCCATAGAATATTATATATGAGAAGACATTACTGAATACTTAATCTACATTTCTGCCCTTCCTTCACAAAGCTATTTTACTCATATCCCTCACACAGGTGTTGAGTCTCTGTTGCATGTTTCCATTGGAAGGAGTTTATTCTTTCTTGAGCAACCTCATTCCACTTGAGTGACTAACTCTAATTATTAAAACATTCTCTTTATGTAGCAGGATTCTAAACTTAGAAACTAAACCATGGTAACCCTCTACCTGTCAAGCTGTAGAAGTAGTGGGTCAGGTAAATCAATGGAAGAGTAATACCCAAAACATAAATTTGATTCCAGGGTAACAACTGATGCTAGAGTTAAGGTCATTTTGTATTTTGTATTTTCAGTTTTCTATATTTCTGTCTAGCAGCAATAGTTTCAACAGACTGAAACTTCACAAGTAGTAAAAGCATTGAAAAAAGGAAAAAAAAAATAAAACAGTTAAGACATGAAGATCACAAGGTAATACTGACTGAATCCAGTTTCCATTGGGGGTAGGATGCAAGTTAACCACAGTAGTATATCAGATCTGGGATTCTTATGCAAAGAGAAGAAGCCGACAATAGCTGTGTTGGGAAATAAGAACAAAATATCATCAAGTTATTCTATATTTTGGACCAGCCAATGGCCACTATAGTAGACACTGGCATAGTGAATCAGAAATCGAGAGGAGACCTATGGTGGATAGTAAACTGAGATCTAAGAGGCAGCTAAAAATTCCATTCCACATGTGAGACTCCATCCAAAGGATTCTCGGAATATCTGAGAAGAATTTGAGAAAACCTGACATCCTCAAAAGCAGAAGGGAACTAGAGTAGGAAAATGTTTCAGTAATGCCACTGTGGTCTTACTTTTCATTGAGGCTGAGTGATGATTAAAAATAATAGCTACAAAATATGAATATTTATAAGTATACTAGACCCTTTTATGTGTTCTCAATTTTAATGCTGGTCACAATACTATGAAATTGGCAATTTAATGTTATTACTTTGCAGTTAAGAAAACTAAGTCTCGAAGGCCTAAGTAACAAGACCCAAATCCTCTAGTAAGATGTAAAGCAGGATTCGAAAATAGGCCTTACTCTTCACTGCATCGTTCTGTCTCCTGAAGTAGCACGGAAAAAAAGCATAGTTTACAGAAATATTAAATCAAAGTTTGCCTCCCTACGTTCTCCATCTTTTCCACCTACTGATCTGAGTTTGTTTTTTTGAGAAACTACTATTATTGTGGGATATTCCTTCTACAATGTGACTCCTCAGGATACCTGTGGACTCCACAGAACTGTCTTCATCTTGACCTCAAGTAGACCACTGTCTAATCACCTCATCAATCTGGTCTTCTTCCTCAGGGAAGTCTAATTTGGTGATGCTGACATAAATCTAGATGTTCTGTCATCTCCAGTAAAAACAATTCCCACTGTTCCTAGGTGGTCTGAGCAATGAAGTCTCCTACATGCTACAGAAGCTCCCTGTTTTCCTACAATTAAAGAATTTTAAAACAGACTTGTCAAGAGATATCGCCTCAGTATCACCCTCAAGAATCACTAAGGGAGGAGACAAGGTACCCCATAGCCCAGCACCATGTGAATTAATTCCCTCGAGCCTAGCTAATATCATCTTAATGTAAATGCTCTGATAAAATATTAAACTGTATGTATAATTGATAATTACTTTATAGTAATTCAGGGTCTTGCTTGTTTGAATAAAATTCATTATTTACAATTTTCTACTAAAAACAATTTTTCTTTGTTGATACCATTCTCTAATTGCTTGAACTGTAAGACACATTTTCCTAGGCAGCAATGAGAACATTTTTATATACTTCTTAGTTTGGTATTAGCATCTAAATTTCTGATAGTGTTATAAATATCCTTTCTGCACAGTGAAAAATGTCTACATCTATGTTACTCAGGAATATTTATAGACAGATATATTCAGCTACTCTAGTAACAAGTCCGTGTTACACAACTCACACAGCTGAACTGCACAACCATTAGAGTTCTACGGGTCTGTGGTCTGTTTTTACAGACACATGTACATGGAATACATTTTTTAATAAATAAAATTATTTAACCTTTTACCTTTTGGGAGCGACATACAGATTGAAAAGTGTGTCACTGACATTCCTGCCTAAGTGGTGAAAAACTTGACATAATTTAGAAAATTTGTAGAGTCAGGCACTCAATAATGGAATGGGCCAGGATAGGATCTTCTTTGCTCCTCACTGTAGTGATTGTAAATCCTCACAAGGAGAAAACAAGGGATGTACCCCAACCCGGAGTACATGCAATTCATGAGGTAAAAAGGGAGTCTCATACACACGAATCTGAGTAGAGCTTTTCTACCACTCATAAGTCATCTGAAGAGTTGACCCTATTAACTTTTGTAGTACATAGTGCTTATTAGTCATTGCACTAACAGCCACACAAACCCACCAAAAAGAAATATGTATTTTTAGTCATTACATTTTCTGACCCCTATTCAGCTGTAAGACATTTGGGAGATTAGTCATGACAAAAATAAATAAATAAAGGGTTTCTTGCTAATTTCTCACATTTGGGTTTGTAGAAGATATAATTAAGAAAGTCATTTATAGTTTTACTGATTAAAAATTATAAAACCACATAATTTGAACGTATGAAAAAGTCCACTTGAGGCATTTGATATCTTATTTTTCCCATACCTTTTGATTACCAAGGAAAGATGCAACCCCAAAAGCATTATGTGCTACTCTTTATTTATCAAGCACATCAAACCATGCACTATCTATTGCTATCTTTTTTTAAGTTTTTAAGTATGTACTGTTAATTAGCTTTTTACACTACAATTATTCATAAGATCTTTAAAGGTGAATGCTATTTCTAATAGTACTTTTTATCTTTCCAGAGCACCTAAAATAGTGCCTTTAATAATTATTCCTTCACTTTCTCATTCAACAATCTACATGTTCACCAAGTAGAGGCCACTAGGGATCTAGTCCCTGTCCTCAGGTCCCTCTCAAATAATTTCTTCTGAAATAGAGTGAAGGGTCCCTAACTCCAGAGAGCCTAGGGCAGGGAAAGGAAAGAATGATGGAATAGAGGAAATCTTTGTAAAGTAGGTGATGCTTGACTCTTTACTAGGGCAAATGAGTAGGAATTTTCCAGTAAAATGGATTGGAACAGTTAATACAAAGGGGGTTTCACACATAGTAGGCTCACTAAGTAATTGTCTACATCCTGGGGAAAGCGGTACTGATTTGAAATGAGTGACCTCTTAACCCTTCTATTCTAAGGCATCTCTGACTTTTTTAGCCATGAGAGGGGTCTAGTTATTAAGTCAATGCTTCAGGCTCTTTCGCCCCGGGTAACAGAATAGAAAACAGGATTTTTTTTTTTTTTTTTTTTTAAGAAAAACCCACTCTCCTAAGATTGACACTATGTCCATTTTAAAGGTAAAATATACTAATTTTGGTATGTTTGGGAAGTGAAGATAAATGAGAGGAAGGAAATAAGCACATATCCCATCACTGAGTCAACACTATTTATAAAATGGTGCACTTCTTTGCCGTTTTTTTTTTATTTTGCAATGTTTTTAGCTTTTTATTTTATTTGAACTAAAGATCATATTAACAGTGCATATTTTAGAACCAGAAGCAGAGTATTACATGTAAGATGGCATAATGTGCTGAAATGCTAAATAAATGGTAGCATATTATTAATGTTTTAGGATTTACTTCTATTAGAAAATAAAAATAAGCTTCTATATTAACATTACAGCAAAGTATCATTATAGCTATTTCATTGGCTCCATAACTCATAGAGATTTCATAAGATGTATATAATTTAATCAATCATTCTGCTGTTTGACATTTAGGTTATTTCTATGGTTTCAATGTTCTGAATAATTCTGCAATGAGCATGTTTTATTTCCCCCCTATATTTTTTCTTGTGGTTTTTACTTATTTATTATTATTATTAAGATAGTATTTTGAGAGTACTTTTTGACTCTTTCCAAACTGAAGGGAAAATTCAGAGAATTCACATATAAACCCACCATTCCCATAGAAGCTCAGCCTCCCCCACTATTAACCTCCCCACCAGAGTGGTACATTTGTTACAGCTGATGAACCTAAACTGAGTCATCATCATCATCACCACCATCATCATCATCGTCATCCAAAGTCTGAAATTTACTTCAGGGTACATGATGGGTTTTGGGTGCTGGTTATTTTTATCCTTTAACTATCAACATTTTAGATTTGTTTTGGAACCAAGTCTTAGAATAAATAGTTCACAGAAAAGGAAGTTGTTGGATTCTTAATACATATTGCCAAGTTTGTTTTTTTTTTAAAAAAAAAGCAATTTTCATTCCTACCGATTATGCTGTTTGATATCAGCCCTTAATATTATCATTTGAATCTTTCATTCACTAGTTAAAAAACAATTGTCAAATTTGCATCTGTTTAATTACTAGCAAAGCTGATATTTTCCCCTTTGTTACTTGGTTGACTTTTTACTGGAGATCTTAGACTGAATTGACATTAGGTTAAAATCAATAGCTCCGTTGACCGAAGTACAGAACACCATGAAGGTCTTCTGGGATTCTGATAATTAATTGCTTTGTCACTACTCCATGTGAAAACTAAAATAGTCTTTTTAACCACAAATTTATAATAAGAGTCCTTATCGGAGCTTATAACATGTTTTGAAAGCAGTCTGGGTCAGGTGCCCCAAATGTCAGTCCTTTTGCTCTAGAAGCTGGCCTAGTTTCCTAGACTTCCACTATGATTAAGAGTCATCTCTTTGCACTTGTTTTTAATAGATGTATTTCCTGCTAGACTCCATGCTCTAAGAAGACCAGGACTTGGCAGTGTTGTTCACTGTTATATTCCTGGTTCACACTGCACAGTTGGGAAGTCAGCAAGAACTTCTATTCATCAGCTGTGGTGCTCTGTAGAACAGGAAGTCAGGAATGGGACAGAGGAACATCACCAAGGAGGCTAAAGTCCTTACTGCTATGTCCCCCCCCACTGACATACCCTACAAAGAACTTTTTTTTTTAAAGATTTATTTATTTATGCATACAATGCACTGGGATACAGGCCAGAGGTGTAGGGGGCGGGGGGAGGGAGGATGTGAGAGGATTCACCACAGAGAGCAGGGAGCAGAACAGGCAGATCAACAGAAGTACACTGCTGAGGGGAGCAGTGGGCACAGTAGGAGAGGTCTGCTGAGCCATGTGGGTCCCCACCCTGGCTGTCAGCAGGGATCGAACTCTTGCTGCAGTGGCTGCGGTTTGCTTCACAGTGTGTTGCCCAACCCACTGCGCCACCAGGGGAAGCCCACCTACAAAGAACTTCTTTTAAGTGTTCACTGCTTGGGAGCACTTTTGTCTTCCCTTGAAGAGGTATTTTGGCACACTGCATGCTTGCCTCTATTTATCTGTAAATTTAACTTGACCTTCTTAATCATTAGGCACAAAGCAATCATTTCTGTGCTGCTGCTCAGGACATGAGACAATTAGCAAAGAGAAATTCCTCTCTCCAGTGTGTGCTATGAATAGAAAACTTTCATTTGACTTCCTGAGTTTTGTTCAGTTATGATACATGTTAGTTTGTATATCTAACTTTGTAAACATGCATATGTAATACATGATTTTGATCTCAGATACTGTAGTGAATACTTGGGGGAAATGCACTGGATTGTGGCAAGAGTTTATTTCGAGTTTCAAGAAAGTGTCTCACTCTGCTTTTCTGGTGGCCTGCCCATGAAATTCCCTTTTGCATAGATGTAGCCTAACAAACTATCATATGTCTCAATGATTCAACTAACATTTACTCAGTTTCTGTGTAAGCCTTTTCCTGTGCCAGTGATTGTCACATGCTGTTCTATTCAATTTTTACAAAAACTGTATTAGGTAAATAATATGTTTTTCATTTATTTCAGATTTGGTTAAATGACCTATCCCATTTCATCCAGCCAAACAGTATCCAAGAAAGAAATAAACCAAGATATCCCAGTCTTCAGAAAAGTGATTTTTTTTCTAAGTAGGCATGACATGGCCCCACGTACCTTTGTATGGTGACACTTTTCACTCTTTGCCATAGCATGTTGTGCGGACTACAGAATATTCATCATTATCTTTTATTGCACAGAAACTGTTGTGGGGGCCTCCCTGGTGGCACAATGGGTTAAGCAATGCACTACGAAGCAAACCACAGCCACTGCAGCATGAGTTTGATCCCTGCCCCCAGGTGAGGAGGTGACCCACATGGGGCAGCAGACCTCTCCTGCCTCGCCCGCTGCTCCCGTCAGCAGTGTATTTCAGTCAATCTGCCTGTTCTGTTCCCCATTCTGTCTCTGGTGGATGCTCTCACCCCGCCCCCCCACACACATACCTCTGACCTGTACCCCAGTTCTCGTATGCATAAATAAATCAATCTTAAAAAACAACTATTAGGCTACTTGCCTATGTCCCCCTCTAGGCTATAAATCCATTGAGGGCAAAGTCATGTTCTTTCTGAATGCTGTCTCCCTAGAGCCAGAAGACTACCTAGAATTAATGAGTGTTTGAAAATATTTTAATTAATGCATAATTAAATCAATAGACCACTAAATAGATGATGGAGATGGTACTATTTGGGTTATGTACTGCTGTGTTTTACACATAGGAATGTCTGGGAATAACTGATAGTCTACTTTTCATCATCTATTTAACATTTATTTTAAATTGATTGTTTATTAATAACACACATCTTTTATCTTACTTAACCTTTGTTAATTTCAGCTACAATAAGTTGTAGAAAATTTCTTAGCATGGCATCACTGTTCTTTTTAACTTTTTTTAAGCTTAGTGTGAACTCTCACAAAACCAACTGATTCATCTGTAATATACAGAACCAAGTACAGGCAACAGAATTATTGAACATTCCTCTTCCTTTCTTTTCCTCTATCTACCCCATTCTTAAATTGGAAAGGAATGCTAAAAACTCATTGCCCCTTCAAACGCTCAAGTAGCTGTCCTTGGACAAGAGCACATGCAAGTGGATTTCCAGCACCTACTGTACAGTCTTCCATGACATGGACTCTTGCCCCTCATAGAGTTTGTTTTATATTTTCCCTTTTCAAATTAGAAACTGGGAGCGAATAGAATATGTGCATTGGTAGAAATGTTAGCAATATAACACACACTTCAGTGAGGGAATCCTAAAAATATCTATCTAGAGGAAATTGCCAGAGATATACACCATTACATCTATTCTAGGATGAGGATGTCCCTTGCAGTATTATTTTTTTATAAAAGAAAAAGAAAGGAAAGAAAATCACCTAATTGCTTAGCAGTCTATTTAACATTTCACATAATAAATTATAATAATTGATCATTCCATACTATTTTCTTCCTAATTTATCTGACTATTGTCTCTAATGCCAGTCAGAATATAAGTGCCACAAAGATCAGAAATGTTATAATAAATTATACTGTGTGTATATATTATAGTAAAATTATAAAGTTATGCTTTATATAATATTTAATGAAATGAGGAAACAGTCACGGAATATTGAGGAGGGAAGTTAATATTGGGAAGAAAAAGTTAATTCAAAAAATAGTATAACATTTTTATATGACAGAAAATAAATTTTTAAAAGCATAGCTGCATCCATAGAAAAATATTAGAAAATGTTAATCATTATTTTTGAACAATGGGATTTTAAATAATATATTTTATATATACTTTGCCCTTTTCTTACAGACTTTCTAAAAATAAAAAGAGAGAAAAAGCAAGTTTAATGCAGGACCTTCCTTGAATGACTGAAATTTCTGATTTAATATAACTTCAGCATATTTTGCATGAGGAATAGAAAAAAATATTATCCATATTACTTATAAAATTTCTTTAAACACTGAAACAGCTACCACATCACCTTCTTTTACTAGTTGAACATTTAAGGTATCTCTAACTCCAATCCTCTACCACACCTTCTCTGCACAGCAGCCAGTGTCCCCATAAAATATCCCAATCATTTCCCTGCTCAAAACCTTGCAGTGGCTTCTCATTGTACTCAGAGAGAAGCAATGCTCATGTCAGCATAAACTAGGCTATCTTGCCAATCTCATCACATTTCTCATTCCATTTTAGCCTCAAAACTTTCATATTCCACATTGGATGCCATGTGAACAATAGAAATCTATTTCTTACTTTCTGGAGGCTAGGAAGTCTGAGATCAAGATGCCAGCCCACTTGGCATCTAATGATAGTCTACCTCCTTGTTCATAGGTGGCCATCTTTTCACATGTCTCCATAGAGAAAAGGGCAAGAGATTCTCTATGAGGTTCTTTTATATTGACACTAATCCCATTTATGAGGGTACCATCCTCATGACGTAATCACCTCCTAAAAGTCCCACCTCCAGATGCCATCACACTGGGGATTAGATTTCAACATCTGAATTGAGAGAACACCAGCATTTAATCCATAGCACCGTCCTGGACCTTTTCACTTGTCATTCCCTTCACCTGAAATACCTGCCTCCAGATATCCCATGGTTCATTTCTTCATTCTCTTTAACACTCTAGTCAGTGTTGCTTCCTCCAAGTGTTATTTCCTAGACTGTCTCAAAACCCACACTCTTACCATTCTCAATTGCCTTACCCTACTTATTTCTCTTCCTAGCATTTATCACTCTATACTACTTTCTTCCTAATTTATCTGACTGTGATCTGTAATGCCAGTCAGAATATAAGTGTCACAAAGGTCAGAAATGTTCTAGTTTTATTTTTCCACTGCTGTAATCCCTACACCTAGAGGAGACACCAATGAGAAGTTCAGTACATGTGATTAAATTAATAAAGGAAATGGTTTCACCTTTCCTAACCTAGTTTCTGTAATTCTAGTCCTCTACTCTGACATCCAGGTGCTGTCTGGGAAAGACCACCACATTCCCGGATGATCTGGCCATGCTCTCCTCAGGGAGAGTAGGCCCCTCCCTGCATATTTCTTCAGCAGTTCTCTAAAATGCCTTCTAAATTCAAATGGTATCCCCAGCAGCCACATCACACTTCTCACACACACCGAGCATCTAATGAGCACACTGCTGTGAAGAAGGTATGAACCATGGCTCCCAATTAATATTTATTCACTCCAGTGACTAATAAAGAGACCCAAAGATACATATATTATTTTAAGGGGAAATTTACAGAAAGAGATATTTCCATTTAGAAAATTATGTGGAAGATATTCTCTCTGAGGTCAAAATCACTTAAAAAGAAAGGGTGAGAAGAAGGGAGTAAAACTGAACACCACCTGAAGCTTGTAGAAGCTTCAAGTCCTGGATTCACTGACAGATTAAACAATGAACAACTTGTTTGTGCACCGTCTTGGCAAAAACACACAGTTGGGGAAGGCATGACTCAGAGAACAAGGATCAGGACATGCAACAGTTATTCAGACAAATCCACCCCAGGCAGGCAAACGAGCACACAAGTTGCTAGTATTTCATCAATAACATGGAACAAACAGGTATACAGGGATGAGGCCACTACATAAAGAAAATATGCACTAATTAGGCGACAAGCTAAATG
Source organism: Galemys pyrenaicus (assembly GCA_019455555.1). Classification (NCBI taxonomy): domain Eukaryota; kingdom Metazoa; phylum Chordata; class Mammalia; order Eulipotyphla; family Talpidae; genus Galemys; species Galemys pyrenaicus. Next base: position 2,508,274 of record JAGFMF010011861.1, read on the forward strand.
AAATTTTTCCTCCTTTTGGTATCCCTGAGTCCCTGAGAAGGCTGTCCAGAGGGGAAAATCCTAGTGATGGTATCTGTGACTCTGTCTTTGACATGCTCTTGAAAAGTCTCCTTTTAAGAAAAATGAATCAGACACCAAAGTAACATGGATATGAAAATATTTAGCAATAATTCATGAGATTACATCATAAAAAGTGGAGCTGTTAACCACTATTAGTAATCAGATTCTTGGTGAAGAAGTTTTATTTTGATCAAGATGACACAGACTTTTTCCTAGTCTGTAACTGCCTTCAAGGGTATAGTGTTAACCAGACACTACTGAAGTCTGTAACAGATGGTAGAATCAAGACATGGACTGACGGGAGATTTTCATTTTCATTCCATTAATTAAAAAAAAGTTAAATGCTATTTGTGATAAAATTTATCATCTTAACTATTTTCAAGTTTAGAGAGGAGCAGTGTTATTAAGTACACTCACTGGGTTTGCAATCTCTAGAACTCTTTTTTTCCTGGGAAACTAAAACTCTATACCCATTATACAACTACTTCATTACTTCTTATATGTCTAGATTTTTAAACAATTAGAGCATATGTTTATCATAAAAATACAAAATAGAAACCTTGCTTTCACAGGATAAAAGAAGCTATAGCATTTAATTCATTATCTACATGGAAAATTCAATCCTGAAATAAACACCTTAAAAAGACCAGTCAAAAATCTTGCAAGACAACAAGTTAACAAATAAAAAAGAGTTGGCTTCATAAATACATTTACCAATGAGAAGTTATCTGGATGACTAACAAATATTTGAACTACAGATTCATAGGCAGAATAAACACTAAGCAGTTGTTCCATTCTTCAAAATGCAATGCCAAATCCATCTCCCTGTTACTCACTAGCAATTTCCATTGACTACAATTACTCACAGACAGATATTTGAATAAATGCCTATTACTAGTAGTAACTTGAGCTGCGCAGCCAATGCAGCCGAACCACAGTCAGAATCTCCTCTTGGCCATGCACACATAGCCTCTGAAAGGACTTCTGCATATCAGTGGATACTGTTGACTTATCCTTCCAAGGACTTGGCTTCGGATTCTAATGAATGAATCTGGATTCAAATAACTGTGCATAGATTTTCCCTTAATATTCATTTTTCCTGGAATTTCCCCAAACACTGACCAACCATTTTCTTATTGCATCACCTCTGCCAACCCTCTCTATTTACAATGACATCATCTTGTTAGTTTGGGGACTATGTTAGAAAGTTTAAATATATAGAAGTCATTTACTTACCTATTCACATGTCCGTTGGTACTGAAATTTATATTAGGTCCACGTTACTGATGAAAATTCCTTTCTCACTGTCCCCTTTCCTGTCAATTGAAAAGAGTACTTGAATAACAAAACTCTGTTTGCTTTGTAACAGGGCAGTTGGGTGGAGAGAAACAATTACAATTATTAACAACTGCCCAAGTTTCTATACCTGAGAGATAATCATATACAATGTCACAATCTAATTAAAAATTCTTTGCTAAAATTAAATGATTTTTTTTCTTAAACTTCAAAGGAATTTCACACACAGTTAAACTCAGTAACTTTTAGTTTAATTTGCAATTAACAAAAATAAAAGTATCTCACATTCTCACATTTATATGTTTTTTTGAGTTTTCACAGTGTTCTTAAGAACAGTCTCATTATCATCTTTAGAACAATTCAGGGTAGTAGATATTGTTATTTCCATTTTAAAGATGAAGCAATTAAGATACAGAGAAAATTGTACCAAATGTATACAGTAAGTAAGCATGTGTGAAGCCAGGATGTAAGCACAGGTCTTTAGTAAAAATTCTCTCTCAACACAATCCTTGTCTTTCTTGTAGGTTCATGTATTCATTTTTGGCAAATTCTAACACTGTTTTTAATCAGTAGGAAAAAATACACAGTTTTTGTCCCTTGGGCTAAATCACCCCGTTCATATGCAAACATTACATATAAAAAATGATTGGTTATATATTAAAGAAGTCTATAATCCCATTAATATTTCCCTTTTTGCTTTCATTAATAGAGATTGCCCAGACAGCTGATGTATGCAGATGTTGTGATTTTATAATCTTTGTACATTGGAAATGAGTTTGAAATGTCAAAGAGTTTGATATTTTAGGTTTTACACTTCATGCATTTCTCCCTGTGTGTTATGGTTTCTGCCAAGCACCAAATTTAGCAGCTTCTCAGAGCTTTTTCTAGCCTGCCCCAAACAAGAAGCACTAGAAATTACTGAAGACAAGTTGGCCTTGTGAGACTTCCAAACTAGTTTCTAAACCAAAGAAACTGAGTAAGATAAATATAGAACACTTGGGAGCTTTGAAAGTCTATTTGGATAAATTTCACTCACTGCCAAAGGAAAAGCTTGTCCTAGAAACATAAGGGGTGATCAAGGTCTCACCTCTGAGTAACATTCATCCCTTATCAAATACACAAAGGCAAAATTTGCTTTATTGGGAAATGATAACACAAGCTTCATTTGAAGCAAAATGCATTCAGATTGGTTGGGAAGAGGGATCAATGATTTTGTTGTCATTGAATACTTTTTCAGTGTTTTTTTTTTTAAATAATCTAAAATATTCTGAAATTTTACCAATGTCCACAATCAGGTCAATTTTTTAACATTTTTATTATGGTTAGCAACTGTTTAATGGATTACAGATTGAAGAAAAAAATGTACTGCAGTGAATCATTCATGGCTGCTAATTCATTATAAGGTGGTCAATAAAGCACTGTATCTGTGATCCATCAATCAAAGGTAAGAAATCTTTTTATAGAAGAAAATTGTTTATAGAATACCAGAAATGCCATCGCTGTTTCTGGAAAGCAAAATGTCAATACACTGACAGTTCATGCTTTTTGACTCAATAATAAATTCTAAGAATCTCATTAATCCTAAGTACAGTAAATAACATAAACTCCAAAGATGTTCATTACTGGCATTACTTAGAAAAGGGACAAGTGGCAAACAGCTAAGATAGTCAACAGTAGAGAAATAATAAGTAAATTATGGTATATTTATAACAATGAAATATTATTATATGACAATTAAATATTATTATACGACAATTAAATAACATGAGATTGTTAAAATTGTAAGAACATACCTGTAATCTGAGACATGAATTTGAATTCTCACACTTTGGTTTTATAAAACTAATTTCAACCTTCTAACTTGCATTGGTAAGGATAAAAACATAGATATTTAAAACTAAAATATATAACAGTACAAAACCTGATATATTGCAAGAATTTGGTAAAATATATTTATAGTAGAATATTAAGGAAAAAAGAAGAGAATTTATTTCTATTTTAAAATCTGACTATATAAAAGTGAATGTATAAGAGTTAAGCATATATACATTTCATCATTTTTGTAACTTAAATATTTTACCTATTTATTATTTCTTTAAATAGTCCTTTATTATCTCCTTTATGCATTACTCTAATTATTAGAGTTATAGTAATGAAAAACAGTAGCCAAGATATTGGTCCTTAAGTAGTTCAAATGTCTATCCATGAGACGGATATCAGTTAGAGCCATTCATGCATATTAGGAATTAAACATGTGTTAAGTGCAATAAAGCATAGGACCATGACTCTGTACAAGCATACCATGGCGAAAAGTTTTCCTTGAGAAAATGAAGATGCAATAGAGGTTTAGTGAGGAGTAAACAGTGAGACATTCAGGAATTGAGATTTGCATATGTAAATACTAGATCATTATTTTCACTGAGAAAGCAAATGGATATATAAGTCTGGAGTTCGGTAAAAATAATCTGACCTAGAGCTATAAATTGGGGAGTGATCAGCATTAATAGTATTTAAAACATTAGACTGAAGTCACAAAATAATGAGCCTAGATAAGGAAGAAGGGTATCCAAGATCTAAAGTCTGCAGCAGTTCAACATTTAGCTATCAGGGAGATGAGGTAGAACTAGACAAAGAGATTAAGGAGAAACCCAGAAGGTCAAGAGAAAACAGGAAAGTAAATTCTACCAGTAAATGAGAAAAACATATTTTTCAAGAAGAAAGTGATCAAGTGGATCAAACACTGTTGACAGGCCCAATGAGTTAGACCTGTTGAGAAAACACCATTTCATTTCACAACATGACATCACTGATGATTTCAACTCTTTCAGTGAAACAGAGGGTCAAAGTTGAATGAATTAAATTCAAGAGTGAATGAAAACTACTATTCAGCATAGTATGGAAACTCCTAGAAAGAAAAACTAGGCATAAAAAAGATTTAAAAAAAAGGAATCCAAATTGGAAAAGAAATAAAACTATGTGTAGATGACATTATAATGAACACAGAAAGCATAAAGACTCCACCAGAAAACTACTACAAGGAATAAATCAATTAAATAATGTGCCCAGACACAAGAACAATACACAAAAAAATCTATTGTATTTCTATTTGCACCAATCAACTAGAAGAATGAGAATTGAAGAAAACAAGCTCCGTGGCAATTGCATTAAAACAGATAAAATATCTTTCTAAACATAACAAAGAAGATATATAATGGAAATATAAGCTATTGTTAAAAGAAAGATAAGATACAAAGAATGAAAAGATATCATGTGTTCGTGGATTGGAAGAATAAACACCAATAAAATAGCCATATTACCAAAAGCAATCTACACATTCAACATAATACTTATCAAAATGGAATTTTCAAGAAACTGGAACAATGCTAAAATTATATGAACCACCAAATTCCCCAAATAGACAAAGTACTCCTGAAATTAAAAAAAAAAGTAGGGGGGCAGGAATATGGAAGCATCATACCCCCTGGCTTCATACTGTACTGTAAAACAGAAAGAAGAACAATAAGACATTGAAACAAAATCAGACAAACAGAATAGAATAGAATTGAGGGTCCAGAAACACACACACACACACACACACATTCTGTAATAATATGTATCTTTCTAGAACTTCCAATAGTATGTTGAAGTATATATATGCATGTACATATGTATTTATATACACACACACACAGATAGAAATCTCAGTGATGATGGAAAAGTTCTATAGTTGCAACTATCCAATATCATAGCCACTAGACACATTTGTTATAGCCACTAGACACATTTGGACATTGACGCCTTGACATGTGACTAATATGACTAAGAAATCAAATTTTAAATTCAATGAGTTTTAATTAAATTTAAATACCTATACTACTTCCAGTTTCTGCATCTACTTGTTGGATGCCATCACTCCATCCTAATAACATGTAAAAAGGTGAACAAACTAAACAATCAAAACTGTTTCTTATATCCATAAAAGAAACAGTGTTGTAGAGCAACCTTTTCCCTCTATTTGGAAAACCTGACTGGTTAATACAGAGAATCACAACTTACTAATACTCAGGAACCAAAACCTTTGCAGAAACCAGTACAAGGATAGGAAAATCTAAACTATCATTAACAAATGTTGGGGACTTAATGTGAACAATTCTGAGAGGTTAAAATAAATTATATGCATGTATATAGAACCACATATCTGGGGGGTGGATGAGGATGGCCACTTTTGGAACTTTCCCCTCCTTAAGCTCTACTGAGTTCTCATAATGCATATTGGAGAAAACTTCCTTCATGCTTTCAGGAGGGTAAGTGAAAATAGAAATTTTTTTATGGATTTACTTTTTTTTTTAAAGATTCATTTATCCATGCATATAAGAGCTGGGGTGCAGGTCAGAGGTGTGGAAGGTGAGAGGATTCATCAGAGACAGAGTAGGGAGCAGAATAGACAGATCTACTGAAATACACTGCTGAGGGGAGCAGCGGGCTAGACAGGAGAGGTCTGCTGCACCATGTGGGTCACCTCCCTGGCCAGGGATGGAACTCATGCTGCAATGGCTGCAGTGGCCATGGATAGCATCATAATTCTGTGACCCAACCCCTTGTACCACCAGGGAGACCCCCATAATAGAAATCATTTTGATTTATGCTTATGCATTCTGTTTTAACAAGGTTTGCCCTCAGGAAAAGGCATTTAATCAGGGTCTAGCCTACAAGGGCTTTTACAAAGCCTTATTGACCCAAATTCTATCTGTCTTTAGTCTTTCACATGGAAGATGCAAAATACTAATATCAGAAAATATGGGTTATCACTACAGATCCCATGGACATTAAGTGTAATAAAGGAACACTATAAACAACTGTATGCCTACAAATTAGAAAATCTACATGAAATGAATGAATTCCTTGAAACACACAATCTGTCAAAATTCACATGGGAAGAAACAGACCACCTGAATAGACCTGTAATTTAAAAGAAGTTAATCAGTAATTCACAAATTTTCAAAACAGAAAGCTCAAAGCTCAGATGGGTCCACTCATGAATTCTACCAAATATTTAAGGAAAAAATTACACCAGGTGTCTGCAATCTCTTTTAGAAGATAGAGAGGGAATATTTCTTAACTCATTCTAAAATAATGCCGGCATGATCCTATTACCAAAATCAGACCAAGACATTATAAGAAAAGTAAACTACAGGCTAATATCACCTATGAACACAGATGTAAAAATATTCAACAAAATGTTAGCAAATCAAATCCAATAAAATATAAGAGGAATTATGTGCCATGACCAAGTGGTACCTATCCCAGGTATTCAAAGTTAGTTCAAAATTTGAAAACCAATTAATATAATGCATCATATTAACAGTCTTATTAATAAAGAAGAACATTTGATAAAACCCAACAGTTTCATGATAAAATTTCTCAAGTAAACTAGGAACACAGGGAACCTCCCCAATTTGATAAGAAATATCTTCTCAAAATTTACAATTAGCATCACACTTAATGAGGCACTCAAAACATTCCCATTACTTTTTGGAACAAGGCAAAGATATCCCTCCCACCATTGCTTTTCAATTTGTACTAGAAGTCTTAGTTAATGCAAAAAGACAAGAAAAGGAAATTAAAAGTATACAGATAAAGAAGGGAAAAAACTCCTGTTTTCACAAGTGGCATGATCATCTATGTAAAAACCTAAAAGAATTGATAAAACTCTTTTAACTAATAAACAATTATTACAAGATTGCATGACATAAGAATAAAATACAAAAGACTATTGCTTTCCCAAATATTAGCAGTGAACAAGTGGAATTTGAAACATAAAACACATTAGCATGCCCCAAAGTCAAATATTTAAGTATAAGTCTAACAAAATATGTACATATTCTTTATGAGGTAACTTAGAAAGATGCTGATAGAAGTAATTAAAGAACTATATACATTGAAAGATAATATATGTTAATGTATATGAAGGATCAATATTATCATGCTATTTCTTCTCAACTTGATTTACAGATTCAAAGCAATTTCAGTGAAAATTATAGTAAGCTATTTATTGGATATTAAAGTGATTTGAAACTGGATATTATAAAATGATTTGATACTTTACATGGAGAGGCAAAAGACCATAATAGCCAGCACATCATTAAAAGAACAGTTGGAAGATTAGTACTATTTGACTCCAGGACTTATTATAAAGTTCTTCAGTAATCAAGACAGTATGATGTCAATGAAAGAATAGACAAAAAGTCAATCAATAATTGAGGGTCTGAAACAGACCCTCATAAATATATATAGTCAACTAATCTTTGACAAAGGAATTATGACAGAAAATAGACTTTTCAACAAATGGTGCCAGAATAATTGGACACTTATGGGAAAAAAACATCTAGACAAAGACTTTTCACATCTTTCTCAAAATTTACTCAAAAATGCATCACACACCTAACTGTAAAAAGCAAAGTTATAAAATTCCTAGGAGATAACACAGGAGAAATCTAGCTGGCCTTGGATTTGATGATATTTTAGATGCCATCCCAAAGTCACAATCTCTGAAAGAGTTTATAATCTAGACTTCATTAAAGATTGAAATGTCTTCTTTGTGAAAAACACTGTCAAGAGAAGAACAAGGCAAGTCATATTTGCAAAAGATATGTCTGAGGAAATGACGATTATAAAAAATACATGACATTTAAAACTAAACAATAATAAAATGAAAAACAGAATTAATAAAGGGCAAAAGGCCTGAACTCAGACCACACCAAATAAGATACACAGATGACAAGCATGTGATCAGTTACTCCAAATATAGCACAGCCACATTGGAAGACAGTCTGGTAATTTCTTGCAAAACTAAACATACTCTTACCATATGATACAGCAATGCACTCCTTGGTATTTATCCAAAGGAGCTGAAAACTTATGTTCGTACAAAAACTCCCTTATGGGTGTTTTTAGTAGCTTTATTCAAAACTTGGAAGCCAAGATGTCCTTCATTAGGTGAGTGGATAAACTGTGGTATATCCAGTCAGTGGAATATTTTCACCCCTGAAAAGATATGAACTAACGAGCTATGGAAAAACATTGTGGTAACTTCAATACATATTACTAGTTGAGAGAATCAATATGGAAAGATTATATATTCTGAATCATCCTAACTAATGACAAAATAAATTATGGACACAATAACTCCATGAAAGGTTGCCATGGATTAGTAGGGAGGGCAGATGAATAGACAGGACACCAGAGATTTTTAGGCCAGGGAAACTATTCTGTACACTAGCATAGACAACAGGAAGAGTAATCCTCAGTGTAAGCTATGCTCTTTGAGTTTCATCAGTTGTTAACAAATGTACCTATCTGAAGGAAGATATTAATAAAGGAGGTTATACTTTTATAGATGCAGGGAAATATGAAAAATGTTTGTCTCTTCATCTCAATTTTGTTGTGGTACCTAAAATCACCCCAAGAAATAGTCCCTTTTAAAAAATAGTCAGAGATTGGCTACTATATTAGCATATCTCTAGAGGTTTTCTTGAAAAAGAGAACAGACAATAGGTTGGGGATAGGAGAATCAAAATAGTCTAGGCAGATAAAGAGGATTTCTCTCCAGTTTGCCTCTTTATCCAGTCTTCTGTGTTTAGTCACTTTAGGGGCCCATGGCTGCAGAGCACTCAGCTGTCAGGAACTATCCTTATTCCCACTTATCCTACCAACTACGTCTATATTTTTTGAATATGTTAAAGATCTCAACCTAGTTCATGAAACCAAGGTATGATCTAATTTTTACCTGTTATTTTGCACTAATTCAAAGGCTTCTATGGACTCCTATGTTCACTGTAGCTCTATTTATAATGGGCAAGCTATGGAAACAACCTAAATGCTCAAAGACCAATGAGTGTATTAGGAAGATGTGATATATATGCACAATGGAATATAACTCAGCTATGAAAAAAGATGAAACATTGACATTGGTGACAACATGGAGAATACACTAGGTGAAATAAGTCAGAAGGAGAAACACAAATACTGGATGGTATCACTTATATGTGGACTATAGAGAAACAAAGGGTCAGACAAAATCAAACCCTAGATATCTGTCTGTAGAACTGAGACGACCAGATTGGGGAGAGCAGTGTGGGGGCAGAGAGTACAATAGACTGGTAGAGGATTGTCAGTGCTTTGGTGGTGGGTATTGTGTGGTCATACACACCTGAAGGCTGTGACATCTGTAATCCAATGTTACTCAATAAAATAATAAAATAAAAGGAGTTACTCTGAAACAAAAAGATGCCCAAAATGAATTGAGACCATAAACAGTTAAATAGCTTCATGGAAAGATGATTTATTTTACAAACTGATAGATTACTTTTATGTGTTATTAGAAAAATACTATAATGTGACTGGCAGTGGTAGAAAATCATTTTTTAATGATGGAAATGGAAAAAACAATACAGATTTTTTAATGAGAGTTTATTTGATTTTCCCTTTGCATAAATGGATTTTATGTACTGAAAAAGTAGCTAATTTTGATAGATATGACTAGAATTGCTTTTACAATTGATGGCTATTGGAGCCAGCTTTCTCATTCTAATTTCTTTTCTGAAACTTCCAATTGAAGATGACATCAATATTTATGTGAACTGGGAAAAAAGAACCAAGGCACAAGGTACATAAAACTGATTAATGTAAACGGGAGAGGAAAACCCTAAAACCAAATCTAATGATCCATCAAACAACAGTCACTCTTCTTAATACCGTGAGTGCTGCCAATTTAAAGTAACAACTTAAATCACATAAGATACTAGAAGACAGTAAATATGCTGCTCTCAAGAAATAAAGTATAAAGGCTTATTAAAATCAAAAAGCAACAGAATAAGAGTGAACTCTTAGAACAAAACGGGCATCATTCTCCAATTAGCTGAATACCTTAGAGAGGGTTGTGTGCCTGTGTGCCATACTTAAATTAGCTTTACTTGTAAAATCGCTACATGCCACAATTCAAAAGGCAGCTGAGAAATCACCCTGTTTGACGTACAGATGATAACCTAATTCCAACTATTTTTATCCACTTTGTAATTCAAGTGATGCATGCTATATATTACTTCCCTAAGAGTCAAAATTATATTTAGAATTAAAATTGGTTTTATGTAGTTCAAGTTATTGCACCCGAAAGCAATGAGTCATGCACCAGAAGTACACAGATTTAGGAGGCAAATACGGAACCATTAACTGCTCAGTGAGAGCTTGCTCAGCCCCTCAGCTCTAAGAATAAGCTTTAAAAATACTGTATCGTTAATGTGGGTTTTAACAACAAGGTCACCTCTGTTCCTTTTCAAAGATTCTGTGAGTTCTTTGTCTTCTGCCTTAAGGCCATGGGACAGAATCAGGCTTAAAGAAAGTTTCAAACAACACTGTATTATGTCCTATGCTACCTCTTACGTAAAGTGCACATGAGTTCAGAGCCACCTTCTAGGCACAACTTTAAGTTATTGTCCTTGCAGAGCAGGTGGGTAGCCAATGGTCCTTGCACACATTTCCTCTATATTATCTGAGAGGATCTGGCTCCCACAGATTTTTAAATCATAACCATGACCTGGGTCGCGTGTTCTTATCATTCTAACCGAATGGACGAACGGGCAGACATCAAACAGCCTGCAGTGATATATGTTCCTTCACATGGCTCACTTTTCACTCTCACTTATGGAATGGAAAAGAGGGGAGAAATAACGCTCACCAAGCGCCTACTCTGTGCTATATGCTGGGCTCATATCTTTTTTTAGGCATCTCACTTAATCCTCACAAAGTCTTGTGAGAGATGGCCACCATCTCACACATGTGAAAGCAGAAGCCAGAGCAAAATAAATATTTTTCCAAGGTGATAAAAGCATTAGAAGGGGGGCCAGGATTGAAATACAAGTTAGCAACACTACAGCGTGCCTCTACGCCCCTGCTCTCTCATCCCCAGCTCCATGTCTCTCTCCTTACCACCCTCACTTGTTTTGCTCTCTACATCACTTGAGAAAGGAGGACGTACATTATCAAGAGGGACAACTCTTTTTGGACACAAATTCCTATAAAAACTGGGTCAAGTGTTCTGAAAGCAAAAAACCAAAAGGGTCCCATAAATTAAACATTATTTTGGGAATCAAAAAAGACAAGGCTGTTGTTTTCTTTCCTTAGTTCCAAAATGTCTTTGCATTCAGATATGCCACCTCCTTAGGAAAGATACCTCAGTTTCTAATCATTAAAATCAAATAACACAATGAAATATCCAATTTGTGAGAACTAAGAAAAAAAATAGAAAAGCACACTCACGCAAAGTTATATTTAAGTTTCTGACAGGAAGAGTCGTAAAGAGATTTCTGAAAAGCAGCACGGTCAATCTACTTCCAACCGTGACAAAGTACATGGTCGAAATAATTTTCCTGTCCAGAAGAGACCAATCCTGCCATCCAAAATTAGTAGGATGTAGCTAAAGTATGTTTAGAGGGAGATTTCTAAAAATAATTGTTTATGTTAGAAAAGAAAAAAACAAAAAAAAAATTCAATAATGCAGTTGCCCCTTCAAAAAGTTGAAAAAGACAAGCAAATTAGCTCTAAAGAAATATGAGTAGAGAAAGAACAAAGACAAGAACACAAATTAATAAAATAAAAAACAAATCTGTGATGAAGAAAATGCAACCAAAAGTTACTGTTTCGAAAAATAGAAATATTAACAGGACAAGATAAAAAGAGAGATAAAACAATTACCAAATTGCAAGAATAAAATGGGATAGTATACTATAAAGTCTAAAGATATTAAAAATAATAGGAAGATTATGCAAAATTGACTGCTAATACATTTGAATAATTAGGTAAAACCAAAAAAACCCTTCAGAAAAATAATTATTAGATCTAACACAGAAAAAAGAATCTGAATAGTCTTTAAATAAAATAAATCCATAATAAAAAGTATACATGCAAAGAAAACTCAAGGTGAGGCATCTTTACTATTGATTTATTTCCAGGATTTAGAGGGCAAAAAAACAACCTATCTAAACCCATTTCTGGGGTTTAGAACATTTCCCGGCTTTTTTTAGTGGACCAGCACAACCGTGACATCAACACCTGGCTAAGAAATTTAAAGAAAGAAAATTTCATGCCAATTTTCCCCACAAACATTGGTGAGATAAGTCTTTTTAAATTTTTATTTAATTATTTTTGCATAGAGGAATCAGGGTATAGGCCAGAGGTGCAGGGGGTTGTGAGTGTTGTGGTGAGAGGATTCACCAGAGACAGAGTGAGGAGCAGAACAGCAGATTTACTGAAATACACTGCTGAGGGGAGCAGTGGGAGAGAAAGGAGAGGTCTGCTTCACTATATGTGGGTTATCAACCTGGTGGGGAAACTGACTCAGGTGGTAGTGGTGAGAGCATTGAGACTTAATCCCTAGGCCAACAGGGAGGCCTGGTGGAAAAATTCTTCAATAAAATATTGGCAAAGCAAATTCAACCATATATTGAAAGTATCGTAAATCATTACTTTTCATTCCAGGATGAATTATTTTTTAATATTCAAAACTCGATGTTATACACACATTAACAGAATAAAGAAGAAATATGATCATCTCAATTGGTAAAATTTAATTGATAAAATTCAACATGTTCATGACAAAACTGTATAGCAAACAGTAATAGAAGGAAAATATCAAGAAGAGTATTTCAAAATTCTTACCATAAAAATCATACTTAAATATTAAAAGATTTATTTTTCCATTTGGGTACAAATGCAAAAAGGATGCCTGCTACCATCTTCTATAAACTATGTTGCTATGGTGCCAAATACCACCATTTATGAAGATTTAATTGTGTTAGAAAACACATGCGAATCCACAGCAAACTTGTAAAATTACTCGTGAAATCAATGTTTGCTAGATTCTAAAAACATGCAAAAATATTATTTGCATGTATAAGTACTATATATAAAAATAATATCTAAATGCTAATAGAATGAAAATTCAAATTGATACTCTTTACAATAGCATTAAAAATATAAAGTACTTTAAAATGAACCCATTGATACATGTGAAAGTATTTACATTAAAAATAAAACATTGCTGAGGGAAACAAAGAAGCTTTAAATGGACAAATATACCATTCTTAGTATAGTATTTAATATTTAATAAGATCAATTTTCTAAAGTTGAGTTACACATTTAAGAAAAAAATCAACCTAATTCTCTGTACAATTGTTTGTGAGTCAACCTAAATGTATATGAAAAGGCAATGACCAACGATATCTCAAAGAAAAAAGGGGGGGGCGGATTTAAGCTACTAGATATCAAAATTTATTATAAAAATTTATTTATGTGAAAAGACAGTATACTATTGGGTTAAAGATAGACATTAGACCCATGAATCAGAATAGGTCATCTAAAACTATGTTTAATTTGTGACAATGATGCCACTGAATTTGAATGTGGAGAAAGGCCAATTTTTTTAAGAGAATGGTGCTGGGTAAATTGTCTACCCACATGAAACAAAAGTAACAATGCCTGTACTCTATCAATAAAAGTCAATTCCAGGAAACTGTACCTCTTTTCAGTGAAAATAATAAATCCTTTTAGAAGGAGATTTTGATAATCATGGGCTAGACAGATTTCTTAAACATAATCAAAACAGTGTAACCACAAGGGAAAAGATTGATAATTGGGTTTTATTAAAATTGAGAACTTTTATTCTTTGAAAGCTATAGTTAAATAATAAAAAGGCAAGCCACATACATTTTTAATACATACATACAAGACATTCTTGTCTAGGACCTTCCTGGTGGCCCAGGGGTTAAGTCACAGCACTACTGCCTCTATGGCCTGAATTTGATCCCCAACCAAGGAGCTAACCCAGATATGGCACAGCAGACATCTCCTATCTCTCCCATTGCTCCCCTTGGCAGTGTATTTCAGTAAATTCCACCTGTTCTGCTCCCCACTCCGTCTCTGATGTATCCTTTTGCTCCCACACCTCTGGTCTCTATCCCAGTTCCTCTACACAAAGGCATTCTTGTCTAGATAAGTACCTAGATGTGTTTATCTATGGGGGAGGGAAGGATGTTTCTTCAGAACAGCAAGGAAATATAGAAAATCTAATTGTCTTACTCTGTGACTTTGAAATTCTTCCTCTACATATGTACCTAATAAAGGAATATATACATGTGCCAAAAGATATATATAAGAAAGTTCATAGCTGCATTACTTATAAAAGTAAAAAACTACAAATTACCCAAATGTCAATCTGTATAAATAACAGACTACTACACAACAATGAAACAAAGTGATTTTATGCAACAATATGAATGAATCACATAAGTAAAGTATTAAGCCAAAGAGACACAGGCACAAAATTGTATATTAGAAGCCACGTATATAAAATATAGGACAGGCAAAAAAATCATATGGTGATAGAAATCTGATAGTTATCCTTGATGAAATATGACTGGTAGAAGTGCAACAGAATCTTCTGGGAAGCAGAAGTTACTTTTTCTTGATTGATATGATATTTGCATAGGTTTGATGACTGTAAAATTCACTGAGTTGCTCACAATTTGTGTATTTTGTTGGCTATATATGTACTTTACTAAAAAGTGCACTTTTATTAAACTACTTTTACATTAGTGATGTGCATATCTATACACACAAATACTACACAGAAAGCCATCTTGCAATAATTTAACTACATACTCATATTAGTAGTGGTTAATAACCCTAATAGTCAATGGTTATGCTGTAAGTATGGTAACAGCTTTCTGTTCCATGCTTTCCACCTCATTATGAAAGATTTTTTTTTTATTTTATCTTGACGCCAAACCTCTAATTATTTGTTTCATATCAGAGATGAGTATGAGTAAACAGAAGTCTGCAAAGTTTAAATAATCTGCCAAAGATAACACAGTAATGAAATGGTGGAACTGGAATTCAAGTAGCAATGAAAAATCAATCAGTCAACTTTTATGAGACTAGTCCCTTGCTTGTACAAAGAACTTCTGACTGAAGAACAGTTTTTAAATCAATACTCCATAATACCTAGTAATTGAAGAGTTATAGTTGTTGACCTTTAGATAAGTTAAAAGCAACAAGTCTTTACTGGGTTTATCTAAAACAGCAAGGCTTATCAGAGATCTCAAGAGCTTGAAACAAAATAAAACACCATCTATATCCTCAAATAACTTACAGATCCAGTAAAGAATATATGTAAAAATCAAAGTTTAAATCAGTGTGGCAGTTTTAAAACATGCCCTCCTATATTTTTGACACTTCCCCATGGAGAGGTGAAATACGTAGCCCCAGATATTGAATATGGATAGAGTTGGAACTGTCTGGGTCATGCAATTATGAAGAAAGTGAAACTGGGTCATAAAGTGCCATGTAGCATCTGCTTAGTTCTTTGGGATGCTTACTCTCTCAAAACTCAGATGTGAGAAATCCAGCCATTTCATAGGCGCTCAGTTAAACCCACCTTTCAGTCATCCTTACCCAGGAGCCAAGATGTGAGAAAGGAAACCACATGCAGATGTTCCTACAGCCCTTTATCCCAATCTTCAGTCGTTCAAGTTGCCCCCAGACATCTGTCTTTCTTGCTGAGACATCAGACATGTGGAGCAGAGACAAGTCCTATACAGTGAGTCCTAATCACTTCTCAACCTTCAGAATCCATAAATATAATAAAGAAGTTTTTTTGTTTTGTTTTGTCTCCAAATGACTTGCCTATGCTGCTTAAGATAGTTGGTAATGTAATAGTATTTGGCTGGAAATACTAGTTTCCACTAACTGCTCCTCATTGGTCTGTGTCAAAAGTACCCGATAATAACACAAAAGTACCTGAAATAATGACACAAATGCATCTGACACAATAAAAAGGGAGATTTCTGTATCCTTCTCATTACTTTTGAGCCAGGATTGTAGTTGGGGTTCGAGGAATCTGAACATTACTCAACACCGGGGTGTTTCTTACATTCTTACATTCAGTAAGTCTCAGTACCACAGCCCTAAATCAAGCTTTTGGTCAGTCACCAGAGGAATATACATTTAATGACTACCAAGACCTTCCACGATTCTCAAAACATCAGAGAGCATATAAAGAAAAGAAAACACCTGAGTCCCAAATTAAATGAAGAGTTAAATCTGTAGACAACCTGCAGTCCTGTCAACAATGTGCACCATAATGTATTACAGGGCACACAAAGACGTGTGCACAGCAGGACAAAGAAGGGACTGGTTATGTCCACCCAAGGGGTCAGAAAGTCTTGCGAGTGCTTGTGATATTACATTGAGACCTAAAATACATGTTCTTATTTGTTCTTCAAGAGAGTAAGACCCGGAGAGTTTCTGAGAAGAGGACACAGATTCAGTCGAAGCCATGTGGCATGGCCTGATGCCGCCTGAAGTAGGCACACCCAGCCAGGAGATGAGAATTCAAAGGACATTGTGAAGGACCCTCTTTTCCTGGGAACTTGTGCTTTTGCCTGAGGGCAGTAAGAAACCTCCAAAGTCTTTTAAAGTAAAGTTAAAAGTAGGATCAAATTTGCATTTTTCAAATGCTTCTCTGTGACTTTATGAATGAAGAAATTATGCAAATGAATTAGAATCCTATGGTAGCTGTTCAAGCAAGAGAGGAAGTAGTGTCCTAGCATGTGTCCAGCAAGAAACTCCACAAGACTTGGACCATGAATGAAGGAAGCCAGACTAGGTCAACAATCATTTTTAGGCTTGTCATATAATTAAAAAAGGGGGCGGGACGTGGGATGGGAAGACATCAATCTCCTTCCAGTGACCATAGTTTATTAGGTAGAGAACTGAGGTTGTCTCATGTCTCTTTCAACAATACGAAAAACTTTTTACAAGTAGTAAGTGACGTTGTTATTCCAGAACCTTTTCTTTTTCTCTTTCTTTGAGAATTTTCAATATAAATGGAAACAAGGTATGGCATTTTAGAGATGCTTAACTACTAAGTCTAATGGAGCTCATTTACTCTGTAGAAAGAATTTGAGATTAGAAAAAGAAGTAAATCTTCTCACTATGGATGGCTCCATTTAACTGTTCCTCCAGCTGCTGCATTCTTGTTGTGAGAAGTGGGATGATACTGGAGCTGTTATTAAAATTGCAAAACTACAAGGAAGAGATGATGAAATGCATATCGTCCTTGATTGGGCTGTCCACTCAGATAGCTAAAGACAGGATATGTGTGATAATAAAATCTTAAATCTGTGAAAATAATTGCTTCTGACATCTCCAACTAGGCAGCAGGCTGCCCAGACAGTACTGTTCAGTCACAAATTCTAAACCTAATGAAGTGAGAAGAACACAGTGTAGATACAAATTAAAATCTACTTACCAGGAACAGTCAGTATACTTTTTTCTCTTTGGTATACTTCCTTGTTTTTCATGTGAAGGAAAAACTGTCTGTCAGGAGTAATCTCCCTAAATGAACATCAGTTATTGAAAACTTTGGCTCCTATAGAACTATTTACAGATTCTTTTAATGATTGTTAAGCAGGTAAAATACAGTTGTGAGAGAAAAAGAACCTGCTTAATATAATGGTCAACTGCTTATCCTATTGCTCTGATTCTTTTTAACCTTTTTTCTCTAGCACATTCAAAATTTTTGAAGGCACAATTTTCCTATCAACTACATTGCGTCTGATATTGTGCATCTGAGAGAAGCTGAAACATTAGAACAGGGATTTCACATAACTGAGTTGCAATAAAGTATGATGTAAATAACTAAAGATTGCAAACAGTTCCATGAATTCACTTTCCAACGATCATGTGTTTTGTTTCTGATGTGAATTGTTTGTGAGTAACCTTGTTAGCTCAGAATAGAAAACCTCCTACAATATATGACTCAACCAAAAAAACCTGGCTCATATTCTTTTATATTACCTCTGAGTAAAATAGAAGTTGAAGTGCATCTTCTATGACATAGAACCTTCAATAAGGAAACACAGTATTATTTAAAATATTATAGCAATAAGTCATCTATCATTCAAAGACCAATTATACTCTGGTAGCTCTAACTCAGCATACTGTGGCCCAAAGCAGCCTCCCTGGTTTTGAGAAAGGGGACAAAAATTCATACAAACTAGTCTAACCTGTGTTAGAGAAAATAAGAGAGTTCTTAAAAAACCATTTCCCAAAATGGAGATACAATGCTTTATATGCAATAAATTTTTCAAATAAGAGCCTGGCTATTGTATTTTAAGTAAGAAAGGTGGCATGATATGAGAAGCAAAAAATGAGTTTGGGGCCATATGGTTTGGATTTGAATCAGTACTTCACTATTGCCATAGTTATTATAGGAGTCAGTTGCCCTCTCTTGTATTAGTTGCATCATCCTTAAAATGAGAAAGTATGTCTGCTTAAATACCATGTAGGAAAAGTAAGTGAAATAATGACACAAATGCATCTGACACTAAGTTGACTCTTTAAAAATGCTATTATCTATCCTAGAGCAGAAAAACACATTAGGCAAAATCTAAGGAAATCTGAATAATGTATGGACTTTAGTTAATAATGATGTATCAATATAGGTTCATCAATTATGACGTACACACTAAAGAAAGATGACACCAAGGGGGAGACTGGGTATAGGGTTTATGCAAAGTTTGTATTTTTTTTGTAATTTTCTGTAACTCAAAGAAAGACATTCTTTAAAGAGTGAAAACAAGAACAAAAAGCTAGAATGAGTGCCTTTCCTTCCCTTTTCCATATTAATTTCCTAAAGACCACATTTTCTTCAGTTATTAGCAAAGTGATATATGCACTTCTATAGAAGAAGGATGTCACAAGTTGTCCCTCCATTAAGATGGAAGGGTTTCTGCCATTTCTCCTAGTACGATAAGAAACTTAGGCTCATACCATCCATCAAATCAGGAAGATTTCTTTTGACCCTTCAATCAACTTACAATTTAACCTGGGTTCTCATAGAGTGTTTCCTCTCTGGTTAAAGTGATAGCATAAAGAAACATGTGCAGAGCTGCTGTAGATCATTCAACAAGAAGGTGAGCCTCTCCTCAACCATCTTTCTTGCTCCCATGCTTACCATAAATATTGCTGCCAAAATGTTGATTTTTTAGGGACTTGACTCAATTTCAGTGAGGATTTTATTGATAGCTATGAAGCTGCAAAGACAGAAATAGCCTAGAAGTACACATTATCCCTCAGGTAAATTATTAAGATACATGAAGTACTCATCTTAACTATGAAGACACAAGGAACACAGGTTAGAGAACTCTATGCCTATTTGCATTTGAGTTTTTTTTTTCTATTAACTACTGTCAAAACTTCAAATGATACAGAGTCAAAATTTTAAGAAAACTTACCATATGCAAAGAATTAAAAATACTTCTAGTTTATTATAAGTTCCATGACTGTACCAAACATAAAGAGAAATTTTTGAATAAAAAATAGTGTAACTTGGCTGAGAATGGGATAATTCTAAAAGAAAAAGCAGGCATTAACAAGTATTTATTACTGCCTGCTATGGTCTTGGCATTGTTCATGTCATAAAAAACACAAAACAAGGTGAACAATGTGTTTTTCTTTCTATAATTATGCTGTCCACTGGATAACTATTATAAACAGGCTGAATAATGCCATAGATTCATTATTGAGTACTTGTTTTTATCATAGCATACAAAAGGAAAGGTTCAATCTTACTCTACACATTTTATACACTAGGAAACTGAGGCTCAGGAAAATGAAGATAATGACTCGAGGTTCATGGAAATGCTAAGTGACAGGCTTGGTTTCGTAGTCCATGACTGTGACAACAAAGTCCAGACCCTACCTGTTACAATAGAGCACCTCATTTTTAAAAGTCATAATTCAACCCCGATTCCTTGCCAACAACTTTTAATAGCTTCCCTGAAACCAAAATAAGAAGATAGGCATTTTCCGTAGTATATCTTTGTAGAGGAGAGAACAAACACAAGAGCAATATTGTGCGTGACTGGAGCTTCATTAACGAACACCTTCATTTGCCCTTGAAAGTGACTTGGTCATGAACGTCAGTTCTCCTGCAGCATACATATAAATAACACAAATGTTTCCTTGCAACTCACCCAGTGAGCTGGTGACCAGAGGCCAGAAGATTTGAAACTGCCATGGTAATCGAGCTCCTCAACCATTCTGCACATTCCTGAAGTGTTACCACGATAAAGTGTTCACTGATGCACAGATAACGTCAGAGCCTGCAAGGGAAAAACAAAACTTCAGAACGTTTCAAGGTCAAATGTTAGCCAACTGTGCAGGGCCACATTCAACTCATGGACTATAAAAATACAGCTCCAATTTCTCAAGGTCTCTGGGATAAAGTTAAAAATGGGTTGTTTAAGAGATGGTTCTTATCAGTTTTATGAGCAACTTTCTCTAGAAGTTAGCCAACTCACTTGATAACACCGGGCAAGAGGAATTTTCCATGAATAGTCTCAGGGACCAAGCAGTGACTAGTTCAAAACTATACTCTGTTCTGATGCAGATTTAACACTTACTCCAGGAGCTCTTCCCTAAGGAAGTTAGAATATACAATTGCCTCTTGGGTCTCACTTAAAACCCGCTGGGGAATGCCCTGAAATAACTCACACTTATACAACCTTACACTTAACATAAAGATGGCACCAATTGGTCTTCCCTAAAGAAAGTTTTCCCAGGGGGGTGTGACCAAATAGTATTTATGAATGCATACATGTGCTTTAACAACTGGACTAGAGCAAACCTGTCTGTGAGCTCTTACTCATTTGGCATCTCCATACCAGGAATCTACTCTTATAGTGAGGTAGGTTAATATATTAAAATAGTAATTTGGGGACTTTTTATCCATGCACTTTTTTTTTTTTTTTTACTCATTCCTTCTAACCCTTGTTCCAAATAAGGGACCAGAGCCTCTGTGCTGCTGAACTCAGATGGGATTTTTAAAATCATCTTCTCCCTGACTTTCACACTCAGAAATCAAGGTCTCTGGGATAAAGTTAAAAATGGGTTGTTTAAGAGATGGTTCTTATCAGGAAATTAAGCTAAGGATCATGAAGCGCTAAAGAGGAGAGCGTTTTGGAGAACAAATTTATGGAAGTAGCAGTGGGAAGCTGAATATTGCTCTGGAATAGTAAACTGTTAATGGTTGAGGATGTTCAGCTCAATTTTTTATAGTAATTGAAAAATAACAAAATGTTTTTATTTTGCCTGGTAAATCAAGAAGATTGGGTTCTAGGGACTGTGCTCCCCAAGTCTGGCAAAAATCATCAAACCTACTTGGCATTAGGACAATAGAGACATCACATTCAAGGACCAGTAGGGCTTCAACCACTATAAGGAACTAAGTAGCAGTGAAAAAACTCTTTCCTCAATCTTTAGAAACCATGTTAGCATTTTGGTGACTCTATATTTTGGTCTATATATTTGGTCCCAAAATGACAGGGAAAGAATCTCCTGCCAAACTGGAGAGATATTTCATTTGATTTAGAGGCATGTGACTCTTCTTTCCCACCTGAGTGCCTTCCAGTTATAATGATAATTTGAGCTTCAATATTCTTCTGGTTTCTATTCCATGCCCCCTTTCTCCTGGCCCCATCTCCATCCTCTACCTCCCTCCACACAGATACATCTATACCGTTTTCATTTGAGGATGATAGATTTTTAATTTCCAATAAAAATGGAATAGTCACCCATAACTTCTGAATATGAAAATCATAAAGATTTATCTTCACTTAAATATGCAACTAGAAATGGCAAATAATTTGCCAAACCATTACCTTTTGAAGAATATCCTGGAAAATTTGAGCTGAAATTAAGTGAAACTTTTGCCAAAAGGAACATGTGAATTTTGCTTTATTGAGCTATTAAGTTAATATATTCTCTTCTTTAAAGTTTCTGCTGTGACATGTTTGATTCAAAGCAATCTTCCAATTGTTTTACCATTAGCTTGAAGCAAAGGAAAATGAAAAGCATGACAAGGCATAAAATTGGCCTCAGCAATATCTAAGCTTGGTTCAGCCGTGACCATTATCCTCAATGCTCTTACAGTCTGAGCAAAACAGCCATAAAATCGGGTTATTGTTTTTAATTTTACAACCCATGATTTATTTTGTTTAACTTCAGTGACAGCCTGCCATCCCAGTAAGTGTCTTCAGTTAGGAAATGTAAGCAGGAAATCAAGGCCCAGAAGTCATTAGTTGTAGCATGCAGTCATCTCATTTATCTTCCTGTGTAACTACCCAAGTGTGATCTATGTGATTCCTATTCCATAAACATTGAAAATTTTGAAATAAGAACAACTCATAGAACAAAACTGATTTTACGGACAGCTTCAATATCCCTGGCATTCTGACTGAAGAGCCTGGAAACCTAGAACCTAGGTTCTATATTTTAAATTCAAAGCCTCCCCAAGCAAAATTTCCCACTAAGATATTATAACTTAGATTTGGAGGACAGGTTTTGCAGTTAGGAAAACCTGACCTTTAGTAGCTCTGTGAACTTGGAACATTCTAATTCTTCAAACCTCAATTTACCCATTCAAAAAATGGGTAAATTACATCATAGGGTTGTTAAAGAGAATGAATGATATAAAACCTGTGAAGTACCTGGCTTGACTAATCCTCAGTAAAAGTTTCCTATTCTTTACTATCCTTTTTTTGTGATGATTAAGATGAATGAATGAATCTCTAATCCTTTAGTAAACATCAATTAGCTAGTTTTTTAATAATTAGGAGATTCCCTTTTCATATTACAGTGGTTCTGTTTCTTGGCATTACATAAATCCAAACCTGTCCAGGATATTATTCTGAATTTGTTTTTAGTAAATAAAGAAGAAATTAATAGATATATTTATTAATCTTTATACCTAATATTACTTGTCTACCAGTATAAAACACATCATCCCTTATTTAGGAACTTCAAGCAACAATATTCCTCTCCTCATCTTTCATGGTCTCTCTGGGTCAGGTATTCAGGAATGATTCAGTTAGGTAGTTAGAGATCAAGGTTTCTCATGAGGTTGTAGTCAGAAATCACCCCTATTGTAGTCACCCTAAGGATATGAAGGAAACATATTCAATGCGATTCATTCACATGTTTGACAAGTTGGTATTGCCAAGTTAAGTCCTGTGCTTGAGGGCCTCTCCACAGGGATGCTTGGGTATTCTTACCAAATGCTGGTTTGTTCTCACAGAGCTACAATAACTCTGTGGTCTAAACTCAGAAAATGCACATCATTTCTGCCATAATTTATTGACAATTAGATCAACCCTGATTTAGTGAGGGAGATATTATAGACTGAATATTTGTGTTCCCTAAAATTCCTGTGCTGAAAGCTAATACCCAATGGGATGGTATTTGGAAGTAGGATCTTTGGGAGGTTATTAGATCCTGAGGTGAAGTCCTCACCCATGGGATTAGTGCCCTTATGAAAGATGCTTTAGAAAGTTCTTGCCTCTTCCGCCATGTGACAAAATAGTAAAAAGACTTTTCCCTATGAATTAGGAATTCATTTCTCTAGAATTAGGAATCAGACCCTCACCAGAGATAAAATCTAAAGATATTTGGACTTCTCAGCATGCATAACTATGAGAAATAAATTATAGACTGCTTATAAACCAGTCTATAAAGAAGTAGCCCAAACAGACTAAGAAGGAGAGAACTATAGGAGAGGTAAATAAAAGGAGACAAAATCATTAGGGATCCTCTTAGAGGCAAGCTATAACAATATACTTATTGTCTGATTCTCAATGGCAAACACACACACACACACACACAAATACTCTCACCCCATGCCAAACTCATGAAAATTCTCATCCCATTATAGCATAGCTTAGGCTCAAGATCCAGATGTCTATCCTATTGTGTCTGTCACACGGGCAGGCCCTCATCTGCTTGAAAGGAACTATAGAAGGGCAATGATTATGATCGCCTATCCCTTCCCAAAGAAAAAGTTAGTAAGTTTTTCCCCTAAATTAACTTACAATGTTATATTTATGTTGTGTAAACAGGCCTAAGAATGAATCAAATTTCTATATAGTACCACTTAGGAAAGGATGCATAACGACAGAAGAATTTCTTGCCCATAGCCACATGGAAGCAGTGTGAAGAAAGTTAAGCCACAAGGTCTTGTGTCACCGGGTATGCTGGGCATTGGGCTAGGAGTCACAAAGGGACCACTGACATGAATGTATCCAGCTAGAGTCTATTAGCCTTAAATATAGAAATTAAATGTGCCAGTCCATAAAGAAATAATTCTCCTTTTAAGGACTGCTGTAGATTGAATGTGTGTACCCCTCCAAAATTCATGTTGTAAAAATCTAATCCTAAAACCATATACCAACATAATGGTATTTGGAGTTGAGGTCTTTGGCAGGGTGAGTTGGTCATAAGGAAGAGCTCTCATGAATGGGATGAGTATCCTTATAAAAGACACCTGAGAGGGCTACCTGTTCCTGCCACCATGTGAAGATACTGCAGGAAGACAGCATCTGTGATCCAGGAAATAGACCTACACCAGACACCAAATGTGCAGATACTTTAACCTTGGACTTTCCACCCTTTAGAACTATGGAAAATAAATTTCACCACCCATAAACAACATTTATAGCAGCCTGAACAGACTAGGACATGGTGGATTTACATTAATCAAGCTCCCAATAACTGATGTATTTGAAAGCCTACATGCCATTTTTTTTTATTTAAAATGTACACCAAACCATAACACCCTATGTGAAAAACATGGTCAACCCTATATATAAATCTGCATGGTAAGTAAATCATTACTAGAAAAAAATGTTATTATTTGTTGAGCATAAAATCACATATCACAAGGAATTTAGCTGGATTGACTGTCATCAAGTCCTCAGAATTGTACATTTTCATCTCCACTTACAGGGATAGAACTGCCACGTTGGGAAGCAGCTGAATTCTAGATCCACTTGCTGTGATGAAAACAACTGTTATTTGCCTCTGTCCCTGAACCCAACTTCCACTGCTTTTTTTTTTACATCTATTATTTTTCTATCATAAAACAAACAAGTCTGTAGATATCCAATCACTTGAAGAAAACTTCGCCTTTTTGTTAAAACCAGCATACCTGAGATAAAGAACACATGCTGCCCATAATTGTGGCTAACTGATAGTAGCAAATCTATGAAGAGGTGGAGGGAAGTGATTGAGAAACCAAGATGCTTTTATTATGGCTGTGCTACAGAGAAAAGCCATTACTGCCACCATTTTAAGAAGTACAGTTTAAAGTCAATTTATTTCTTGTGTGACTCATTAAATATATTTACTATTCTATTTTTCAATTATTCCCTATACTCAGATATTAGTAGCATGTCCCATTTTTGCCTCCAAATCTTGCCTGTTCACCCAAGTTTTTGGCCTGAGTTTGGAAAAAGGTATATAGTTTCTTTCATCAAACTGGATTGCATAATGGTTGGGTATGCTAGCTTTAGAGGCAGAAATCTGTCAATTGACCCTGTCCCTGAAGCTTCAGATTGTCCATCTCACTGATTGACCTATACTAAATGCATGTGCCAGGTGGCAAGAGTGCGCGTGTTCTAATAACTCACTTCTTTGTGAACTAGGAATTACTTCATTTTCTGTTGTCTTTTCTGCCAGAGAGCAGACCAGATACTACCTTCTGTCCATTTTCTAACCAGAGCTTGAGGCCATCTCATTCTCTGAGTTCTCAGGAATTTCCATTCATCATTGCATCTGGCATCCTTCTCTACTTCTCAATTGAAAGTCAACTGTAAGTTTTCCCTGGTCTTATACATTTTATGAGAGAACTGATATCTTTCAAACAATCAATTTAATTGGTATTAAAATTGTGAAAATGCAGTATTTGTACACTAATGTTGTCCTTTCTTCTTTAACAAAAATTATAGATGTATGATCTATACACACAAAAGTGTGTATCTATTACTTTGCCACCAACTGTCTGCTCCAACTTTCTAATTAGATTGATTTTATTTTCACTCAAGAATAATACTTGCTAATTTTCAATACCAATGAAAATAGTAATTTGTAGTAATGTAGTTTTTGTTCTAGTGGGAAATAAAACTTTTGGCTTCTAGGTGTTAATTCATTAGGAAGTGTCCAATGTGGTTACTTATTTATATATGTATTTTCATTCTTCCTATATTAATTTTATGACACTGTTACAAAAATATGAAATTCTTTTTGTTACCAATATAGGATGAGGTGTTTAACTCAAGGGATTTCTCAGAAGGTTCACCTTCCTATTGCCAAGTAGCATGGTAAGACCATTCATCAGAGAGCTCAATACCATTTTAAGTAAATATATACTGTTCTCACTGGACTCTGTCCAGTTACCAGGATTCACTCTGAAACACCCCCAGTCTGAAACCAGCTGGGTTTTCATACTTTCCTGTTCCCCAAATGGCATCATCTAATTGAACTGCACCTCACAAGCAGCAAGGTCAATTCCATGTTCAGACAGACGTGATATGGGACCTGCCATGCCCTGGCTCAGCGGAGATTTCTCAAGGACTATGGGAGAGCTGTCCAGCAGCACCAGTTACCAAGAATAGTGACTTCTGTCCTGGTCAAGGATTTATATTTAAAGACCCATAGAGTAAATACTATGCTAACCCATTTCACAAATCTCACAAGTCATTCCTATGACAGACGTGTTTGGGTGCTCTGAGGCTGAACTTCATGATGCACAGTGTCTAAGCAGGTTTCACTTATTCAGTGTCATGTCCTGCAGGTATCCAGTTTTCACAAATGAGGGCCAACACACATAATACTCTATTCTATTTGTTAAAATGAGGTCTCAACTCATTATCGTCCCTTCAACAACCATCAATCTCCTCTGGAAGTTTTTATGCTGCTGTTTCCTTCGGAGAAAGTTTGACCAGCTCCCAACAGTGACTGCCAAATGCACTTAGGAAGCAAAGCTGTGTTCCTGGTGCTGGCAGTGGTGAAATCCTTGGATGTGTATTCGGGTGTGGGGATTATGCGTGGTATGTGTGAAAAGTATATGTGGTGTGTGTGTGAAGTGAGGGGATATACTGTGTGGTATGGGTGATGTATGTGAAGTGTGAGTGGTGCATGCGTGTGTGGCATGTGTGTATGTGATGTGTGTGGAATACATGTTTGCAGAGTGCAGCCAGAGTTTGTCGGGTATGAAGTATACATGGTGTATGTATGTGATTTACATGTGGGATTTGCGGGGAGTGTATAATGTGTGTGTGTGGTGTGTGTGGTCAGGGTCATTTGTGACATGAGTACTATGTATGAAGTCTGAGGTGTGCATGTATGTGTAGAGGGGGGTGCATATATGAGTGGTGGCAGTTGTATGGGGGGAATATATACAGTTCTTGGTCCCACATCCACTGGCTGCATCAGCCCCTTGAACCTCTGTAACTTGGATGAGGCCACCACTATCCCTCTCTCTACTCATGGTGCAGACCAGCCCCTCAGGTCCAGCAGGAGAGAAATGCAGTGACATTTCTCTAACCCTCTAAGTTCTCACTGCCACCGCAGGTGACCTTACGTTCCTCCTACAACCAACTTTGATTTTTAACCAAAAATCAAAAGCCCCTGAAATATATTCAATGAGGAAGGTGGTCACCAATACGAGATGTATCTAAGTTTCATTTCTGGCCCAGTTAGTGCTTTGGGTCACATCAACCTACCCATTAATAAAGTCATTTAATTCAGGCCTCCCCATTAGCAGAGCAGGTTGAGCACTATACCGTGAAGCATCCGTGAACCAGCAGCACGTGTTTGATCCCCAGCCAGGGAGGGAACCCACATGGCACAGCATATCTCTCCTGTCTCGGCCGCTGCTCCCCTCACCAGTGATTTTCAGTCAATCAGCCTGTTCTGCTCCCCACTCTGTCTCTGGTGAACCATCTCACCTCCCACGACTCTGGCCTGTATCCCAGTTCTTGTATGTATAACTAACCTTAAAAAAAAAAGTCATTTAATTCAATAAATAATTTTAAGTCTTAGCTTGTGCTCAACAATGAGTTGAGGACACAGTGATGACATAATGAAAGATGTCTGTGGACAATGAACTTATATTAAGGGGCATCACACAAGGGACATGGCAGTGAACATACCACACTATCTGTACCTGGCTAGACAAGGCAGGGTCCAAGTGGATAACAATGAGAGAGAGGCCAACTCTAAGAGGGGCAGCTGCTTTTAGGAGGAGGGAGGTCTAGTGGACATGTGATTAACCACCAAAGATGTAGGAGAAGGTTTTACATAAAGGACTCAGCAAGTTTGTGAAGCCCTAGAATGCTGGAAACTTTGAATTATTTTAAGTCCAGAGAAGAGAGCATAAAGGGTGAGTACAAGAGAATAATCTGGAAAAGAAAATAAGAACTAAGTTCTGCAAAACATGATCCAAGGACACCTGAAAAGAATCATCCACTGTAACTTTTTTTTTTAATGCTCTTAACTACTCTCCAGATTCATTCTCTGTGAATCAGTGGTACAGGAATGTACATTTTTGACAAAATGTCCGATGTGTTTCTTACCAGAGCAAAACTGAGAACCACTGGACTAAATCAAGCAAAGCCAGATGAGTCACTCCAAGAGTTTGGATTTACCCTAAAATAAATGGGAAGCCTTGTTAGGCAATGTGGTGACTTGATTAAGATGTGTGGTTTTGATAGCTTACTATAGAAACAATTTAGAGAAAGGGCAAATTGAGCAACAGAGAGATCTCCCTGCCCATTTTTAGCTGTTATCTTTAGGTTGAAGTCCAAGATTTCAGCAATTTTATATACAGGGATTACCTAATTATTCATCCAATCAAAATTCTAGGCCAGTCACATTCTCAATCTCTGTCAGGTGATCAACTATAGGTGATCAACAATCCCATCTGCCCCAAATGGAGGGAACCCTTAGGATCCCTGACTTTAGTGCTAAAAACAGAAAATTCCCAGGCAATCTGAGGTGATTAGTCACCATATAAACCCAGAATAATCCCCATGATAGTCCAATATGTCACATAGAATTCTCAATGCAGTACTATTGTAAAAGATTCTGAGTTTAAAAGAATCTTTCTGAGGGTGAAAAAAAAAAGATATTAAGAAAACCAAATTAAAGCAATCCATTTGTAATTAAAAAAAAAAATCCTAAGCACACTGTTGTTTGAACCCAAATCTAAAACAGAAACAAAAGTTCTGGCAGCGTCTTGTAATTTGTGAGAGCAAAGGCTCCAACATGGTGTTGCAATCAGTGGAGGGGCGTGCTGCGGAAATTGTTTTTTACTACTCATAATTAAAGCACTGAGTTAGTAAATGATTTACTCTTAAAACTACAGAAAAGTGAGAGTATTTTATTTGCATTTTCTTTAGGAAAGGAGAAGTTGAAGGAGAGTAGAAGTGGAGGTACGGTTTACCTGCCCAAATCGCCACCTGGGCAACGAGCTCAAGGACTGACTCTAAACAGAAACGCTCTCCACACAGCATCCATCACTGCTCTAGGAAGGAAAAAGAGAAGTACTGCTTGAGTCGTCACTTGACAAATCACTTCACCGTTTCCAAACCTTAAAAGAGAAGAAAAAGAGAGAGGGAGAAATTTAAAATCCTCATATCCATTAAAATATTTTATCCAAAATTAGTGTTAGTTGATTTTAAATGCTACAAGTGTAAAGCCCTGTAGATGTTAATACTTCATTTTACTAAATAACAAAAAGTATATAAAGTTAGTACATCAAACCTGTCCTTTCACGGATATGATGGTTTAAGAAAAAGTTAATAAAAATAAGCCAATTGATAAGATACTTAGGAACCTCCCTGGAGGCACAAGAGGTTGAGCACTGCACTGTGTGGTATCCACAGCTACTGCAGCACAAGTTCAATCCCCGGCCAGGGAACGGACCCACATGGCACAGCATACCTTCCCTGCCTCACCTACTGCTCCCCTCAGAAGTGTGTTTTAGTCAGTCTGCCTTTTCTGTTCCCCACTCTGTCTCTGGTGAATCCTCTCACCCCTCACATCTCTGGCCTGTACCCCAGTTTCTTGCATGCATAAATAAATAAGTCTTTAAAAAAAGATACTTAGTAATATTACCAATGATAACAAAAATATTGTGAAAGTGGTTTCAGAATGACTCAGCTCTGAGAAATATTATATTTGTCTAAGTGAAGGCATAGAAAAATAGCTACATCTTTATTGGATAAAGACGAAGAGCAACAACAATTTTGAGTTTCAAAGTTAATCCCTCAACTCATTGACTACGAGGAACTTCATCTCATGTAGTTGCGGCAATTGAAGTTGTTATCTGAGTTATGTTTTCAAAACAACTGTCCAATGAAGAAAAGATCAAAATAAAATAAAGCAAAATAACTAAACAATAGAGATTTCTAATTATGATTTTAACATCACTCAAATCACAAGAACTCTCATTTCGCAGCAGATGTGTATCATGGTCAAAATATAATAGCAGCTCAAATTTTCAACTTGATTACCTAAATGGAAGTCTCTCATCCAGAGAGCCCTGAAAACAAAATCTTTTAAGTCAGAGAACAAAAAAAACCAGAAATCATTAAGAAGTTAAAGTACTTTGACTATTGTACATGCAGCTCCTCTCTTCCATGGATGGTAAATTTCAAGAATTGATTTGGACAATAGAACCTATTGCATTTGTTAACAACTATGATTCAAAATCATATTCCTTCAAATGTAAGTTTTTCCAAAACTCTATTGCAAAACTCTGTAGGGCCAAAAATAAGCTTTAAAATGCCTGCTGTCAGGTTATATTTTCTCTCCTTTACAATCTAATTATTTATCATGAGACCACATTTTCAGCTGAACTCTCTGCTTTATGGTTTTATGGTTGAATAAGTACAGTTCTCCTGGATTTGAGCAAAATATATCAGACTGGATTTTTATGTTCCAAACTGTATTTTCTTAGGGTAACAGGATTTTCTTCCTAGAGAAGGTACCCATTCTTTAAAAAATAAAATAAAAACATAAGACATGCAACCTAAAATTTGTTCTCTAATTGGTTCTGCATGCTATTGTTCAGTTCCAGAAACTATATTCTCATAATTTATAGCAAGCCAGCAGTTAAACTATGACTTTGAAGCCCTTGTTTGTGAATTTATTTCCAATAAAATAAAAGTCTTCTTTTTATTGCATACAGATTCTAATTTTCCCCAATTCCCCAAACATCAGTTTTCCTGTAGGATTAAAATGCTTTTGTGTCAGGCAATCCCAAAGAAGTTTCTGAAAACTTTTGGGAGTTAGGTTTTGGACACATCATTCCACCATTGATAAGGCCTTCGAGACAGGTTCTTACTCCCGGTAACTACAACAGCCCCTCTTCTAAAAACGAATGATCTGGCATAATAGTAAGAATGCCAAGTGCTGGAAACAGATGCTTTGGTTTGAATTCTATCTTATACATATTGGCTATGAACTTGGACTTTTTATTTAATGTTTCTTTTTCGTATATGGTGATTATAATAGTACCTACCTCATAAGGATGAAAAAGTTAATGCGTACAATATACTTAGAAAAGTGACTACCACATAGTTTAACATAAATTAGCTTGTATCACTACATAACTCAGTGAAAACCACTGAGGACTAATCTGTAATCATGATATTTTGAAGACCCATTTCATTGAAAATAGACTGGAAAAGACTCATTACAGGTTTTGTTTTGTTTTGTTTTTTTCTTTTTTAAAGGCAGTCAATACCTTAGACTAGAAAACCCTGGGGTCTTTTTCAACTTTGAAATTAAATTAATGTGCAGTATTAAAGGACTTGTCTTTGTTTTCATGTCCTACACCTGACATTGTTGGCCTCCCATCACAGGTTTTTTGTTCTTGAGTAGCACTCTCTTTGGGGGTAGTAGGGATGTACTCAGGAAGATCCCCAGAAATGACAGAAGGTTATAGAAACCGAGACTGCATCCATTTCTTAGGAAAAAGCAAATCCACATTAACCAAAATCTGAAAGCCAGAAAGACTGAAAGCATTTAACTATTAGAGAATTTACTAATATAAGACATGACATAAATAAGCTGAAGATGATATTTAGAAAGAATTGAACAATTTGGGGGGAGTCATTTTTCCTTAGAAAATGGGAATAAAATAGAGCTAATTTTGAAAATAACTGTGCCCCACCAAGCAAACTACATCACTCCATATTTCTATGCTGAATTTAGAGAAGACATATGGAGATTTGTCATTTAAATAAGAACAGTTCTTAAATATAAAATTTCAGATTATATTACTATTTATTAAGCATCATCACAAATTCATTTAGAACTTTATGTGATGATGTACGTTATTCCAACAATTATCTAGTCCCTTTAATCTTATAGATATACAAATACTACCATAACGCCTCAGAATTTAACAAGTATAAGAACAGATTTCCGAGTGTTTTCACCACAAACTGGGTCCAAGATGGGTCTACTATGGGGGCATTCTGAGGATAAGGGGACACGTAGCAAGTTCTCATGGCTTTTTGCCCCTTTATTGAAACACAGAGCAAAGAAAGGAAACACTTCTTTCACACAAGTGCCCTTTGCAATGAGGACCTTTGCTCCATGGAGTTTTCCTAGCATGTGAAAAGTTTAAATAAAGAAAAGAAAGTTCTACATTCTGCCTTGACACACAATAGAAATAATAATTATGTCCTGTTGGGTGTTTCACAGTCTCCAGCCTTTGATTCACTTTAAACTGAGTACTGGTGCCAAGAGATTCCAGGCGGTGGGGGAAGGGAGAGTATCACAGTCCATTACTGGTTCTGGGCGTTCTGGATAATCTTGGAGGAGGTTGAAAGTGTTCAGCTGGATCTAGGATTGGAATATGGGATTAGGCAGCCAATATTTTGCTTTAAAGCAACATTTTAAAAATTAATTGTGTACATTCCCTTCTTATATTTCAGAAAAACTTTAGATCAGACAGCCTAAGTGCTAGTTAGCTACCAGCTCAAGTTCTCATCAAGACCTGGGATTGGGTCCTTGCATTTTCTTCAGAAAATTAAGATGTTAAAGCTGCACTGATACTTGTAAATTATCCAGAGAAAACAGACAAAAATGCTGCTTTGTCCTCAATTAGCTAAAAATTCAAAATAAAGATGCACTTTCATCTGAAGGAGTGGGGCTAATTAGAGCCTAAAATAGGTTTAGCTTCAATTATCTAGATCATCTACTTGTGTGTTTATTTCATCTGAAATTAGAAGTTTAAAAATGAATCAAACCTCAGGTAAAAGCTGAATGACTTTGAAAACTCACTTTCAGAAAAGTTTAACTTTAAAACAACTTCTTTAGATGGCCTATATGTATATGTAAATATACTTAATAAACAGGGGTCTTAATTACTTTGGAAATGCACTTTTAAGCTTAAAACGACTAATATATTCAAAATCACTTTTCTATCCTGCTTATCACTAATTCACATCCTTGATCTCTCTCTCTTTCTCTCTCTCTCTCTCTCTCTCTCTCTCTCTCTCTCTCTCTCTTTCTTTCTCTCCTTTTCTGCTCATCTTGATCTCATTCTCAGAGAAATACTAACAGCAATCTGTCCTGGGTAGTTCAATGCCTCTGGATTTTGTCTGCATATTAGAATTACTTGGTAACTGTACAGAACACCAACTAAAACCAACTCTGCCACTAGGGCTCAGGCATCATGTTTGTAAATTTCCTATGTGAATCCAGCATAGAGCCAAAGTTGCAAACCACTGTCTTAGGAGTTGGATAATTTTTCTACAAAATAGACTAGAAAAGGCACATCAAAATAACCCAATTTTCTTCCTCACCCTGACTCCCAGTTTTCTTCTTTGAGGTTCACCTCCTCTGGTGCTTAGCTGAATTCAACCACTCCAGGTTTAAAAAA
Organism: Galemys pyrenaicus; assembly: GCA_019455555.1. NCBI lineage: Eukaryota > Metazoa > Chordata > Mammalia > Eulipotyphla > Talpidae > Galemys > Galemys pyrenaicus. The sequence goes on from JAGFMF010011861.1 coordinate 2,542,478, forward strand.
GTCAGGAAAGATAAAAGTCTCCCTGCCATTTCAATTTTTAGCATTTGCTTATTCAGTCAATAAATATTTACTACATATTTACAACATGAGTGTAGGCTTTGCCAGAATTTATTAGAACATAAGCTACCCTGAGGGCTCTCACAGCACAATGGGGAAGATGGTAACGAACAAAATTAATTACAGTACTAGATGATAAGAACTGAAACTGAGATATGAAGGGGCCATAAGGAACAGCTGACCTTGTAGGTGTTGGAAACAGCTTTACAGGAATATTGCGTTGAGTTGGTCAGGAAGGCGGGGTGAGTGTCCTGAGCACTTAAGAGGAAATAGAGTGGCATTCCAGGCAGAAGAAAATCTGTAAATTCACAGAAGCATGAGTAAGTGTGATGAGTCTGGGGAAGCTCAACTAGTTTAGAGTAGTTAGAGATCTGTGCGTGTGTATGTGTGTGTGTGCTGCAGAGTAAAGGTGAACTTTATGGTATATGCTGTTGGAGAAGAGGGCAGCAGGAAGACTCCATGCATCTAAGATGAACTGGGTTTAGAATTAGTTCATGAGATTATGATGTAAATATAATAATGCCTAAGTTCTTTAAGAAACTGGGTTCTTGCTGAATATGTATTACCTTGATGAATATTTTGAAATAACTTTCACTTTTAAGCTATGTGCTTGTGTGTGTGTGTTGCATGTGAAAAATTATGGCACTAATATGGAAAACAAAGATAGTATTTGACATTAGAAATCAGGTAATTCCTCTGATGTTAATTTTTTGGTTAAATTAAGAGGTAGAGGGGCCTCCCTGGTGGTACAGTGGGTTGAGCGCCGCAGGATGAAGCATCCATTGCACAGCAGGGAGAGTTCGATCCCTGGCCAGGAAGGGGACCCACATGGTGCAGCAAACCTCTCCTGCCTCACCTGCTGCTCCCCTCAGCAGTATATTTCAGTTGACCTGTCTGTTTTGCTCCCCACTCTACCTCTGGTGAATCCTCTTATTTCCTGCACCTCTGGCCTGTACCCCAGCTTTTACATGCATAAATAAATAAATCTTTTAAAAAAAACAGAAGCAGCACATTTGCAAAGATGCCCTCAACCTAAAGGATTTGTATATATGCCCAACTAACTTAGTCATAGTTCTCTGGACTTGCTACATGTGCTCTTACCTCACTCCCCATCTTCTAATTAAAGTAGCCTAATCCATTTCCTGATTTGTAAATTCATCCTACTCAATATTGGTACCTCCAGCAAATTCCTTATCCTTGCCCTTGTCACAGACCCTGAATATAATCTTTCCTGCTCTCTACCAGCATCCATTTATCTGTATCTTTCTGTCCCTTATGAGAATGACAAATGCAAAGCCTGATTTTGAGTCTTTCTTTAGGACAGGATCTGTATCTACTTTTTTAAAAAAAAATAGGTGTTTCTTAAGTGTCTGGTACCACTCATGGGTATCATCTCACTTAATCCTAACAATATCCAGTACTGTAACTTAGAAGCAGTTACCCACATATTTAAATGCAGAAATTGAAACTCAAAAAATTTAATGGCTTCCCTGAGATTATACAGCTAGCAAGTACATGAAGTACCAGATTCAAATTTGGATACAGGCTTCTCACCCCAAATATTCTGCACTCATAGAAAGTCCAGCACTGCATTTTGTTGTGAACAGTTAGGTGTATGATAAAGAGTTTCCATCTTGCTTTTCCTGTATTTATATGAATATATGTGTAAATATGCATAAAAGCACTCATACTCATACCATATGTAGATTTATACAGGTGCACAGACAATTCTTAATTAATAATCTGGATACATCCCCCAATGTTTGATTCCAAGTCAGTTGTTTGAAATGCAAAATACTTTTGCAAAAATGTCATACAGAGACGGTAAGATACCACGAGTCCAGTAAATGCCTGCTGAATGCACCAAGTATTAGGATGCTAGTAGCCAGTATACATGCAATATACCTCTTAAAAATATAGGGCTACTTTTATTTTCTCCTCAGCCAGGAGCTCGGCCTTCCCACCATCTGATCTCCCATCTGCAAGGACAGGAAGATGAGAAGCTTTCTAGATGTATGTAAGTACCTCCTGATACAGAGGCCATAACTACATATGACCCAAAGAAACATAAAATCTAAATAATGCATCTGACACATTGACCACCCATGTGAGGCCTAAAAAAGCAGGTGCTTATTTTGTTCAATGATGTATGAACAGCAGTCTAGAACAATCCCTAGAATATTATCTGGCACGTAGTAAGCACTTAATAAATAATTTTAAGTTTTAAAAGAACATGTTCTGGATCTAGTTAGCAGCTTTCTCTCTTTGCATAATACCAGGGCAAAGGCAGTACCTAAAAGACTAGATGTGGTAATTTCTAAATTAAACCTTAAAAGAGAAGAGACTCATTGTTCTAGCTCATTCTAGAATTAGAACAAAAACAATATACTTTTGGCCCAACAGTGCCCAGACTAACTCATGGCGACATATAATATTGGAATCCACAACTTTAGGCCAAATGGACAGGAGGGAAAAAATCTAAGAGATCCATTAATGTGACTGGAAGAACGGAAAATTGGACCCAGAAGACAAGTGTTTTGTTTTGTTTTGTTTTTAATAAGATTATTTAGTCTAGTTGAGAGCTGACCTAGTACATGTATTAAATCTCTGAGGCATCTTTGTACAGAAGTGGCTGACCATCTGAGCTTCATCTCCAGTGGAGACAGAACACAAAGTTCTGTACTGAAATTGTCAGATGAGATGGAAAAAATTGATTTAAGCTGGATGAAAAGATATGTTTCGGGGAAGAAAGCATGGTCTTACAGAGATCTAGGTTACCAAGGTAAACTGTAGAATTAAGAATAGCAGAGATGTTCTTTTGAAATTGTTTTGATACCACATAATTTAGAGGTAGGGGCTGGAGGAGGTAATCTTTCAGGTCAGCCACTAAGCCATGAAGCTAGGCATAAAGCCAAGTTTTAATGAAATCTCATACAGCTTTGCTCTTGTTTCCTTGGAATTAATATATTAAATAAGGGAAAACCTGCAAATAAGTGGTATCTTATCAATATAAAGATCTGAAATAATTTCTCCAAGGAATAAACATCATTTCACTGAATTCCTGAGGCAACAGGAAGTGAATACACATAAAAAACAACTACCAGATTCAAAAGCCATTCCTCTAACCTCTTGTAAATCCTAAGTACTACTTATAATGAGAATGTTCTTGCTATTCTCTAAAATGATGTATTATTTACCTACTGGGAAAAAAATTAACTGGACATGAAAATAGACTCCCAATTAAAGAACTCCAACTTATTCTAAGTTTTGTATCTTATTGTTAGTCTATAGTTGTAAAGAAATTAGTATAAAATGCAACAATGCCATCAGAATAGACTCCTAGCATGCTTCTGTACCCAACACTGTCTGCAGTGTGGTTTGGAACTTGGGGAAATCATTTTCCAATGCTTTTGGATTAAAATAAATCCAGGGAAATTAATAAAAAGAGTAATATGTTTAGAATTGAAAGTTTTGGGTTTGGTAATACACAAGCAGTAAGAAAATGGGAAGACACAAACCCTAAACTTAATTTTGTTCATCTGCAAAATAAAGATAATAAAACTATGATAAGAAATTTATTGCATTAACTTTCAAGTAGGTGTGTGAATGTTCCTCATAGGCTATTCAATGTTGCTTGAGGATTGTTACAAATTATCTTCTTACTTTGCTTTAGAATTATAACCCCCTTTAATAACACAAGCAGGAAAGAGTAATAAGCAATCTGCATGATGTTGTGCAAGTTTATAATGATGAGATTGAAAAAAGAATCCATTTACCAGACAAATATATGTGTACAAGTTCATGGGTCCCAAATTGCATGTCTGTACCAAGAGCCATTCTGTGCCACCAAGGATCGATACCCATGGCCCAGGGAGCATTATCTGACTGACTCCACCCCCAGAAGCAACTCTGAACCAGTCACAACCAAAGCAGCCCCACTCTCTGTAGCTTTCTTGTGCAAATCTTTAATCTCCAAATAAAGTGGCCAAGCCCCCAAATTCTGGTATTTTATTGAATATATCTTATGATTCCTGAGGTCTGGGATGAGGAATATATCCACGATTTCCATTGCTGTGTTTACCAGGAATTTCTGCTCCCAACTCATTTCCCATTCTCCACTCCCAAGACTGCTCTCTTAACTGGTGTGATTCTCACTCTCAAATCACTGGTGTGATTCTCTCTCTCAGAGACTGGATGAGTCTTTCTCCTGCTGACCTTAAAGAACCTCTAAGTCTGTTTTGCATCGCAGACTTCACTGGAAGTTTGGGGATAATAACAATAACTATAGCACAGAGATGAAAGCATCTGCATATTGAATTTCAAATGTTACTTTTCCTAAAATATGTCTGTCTCACATCAATTCATAGAAAGTTCTCACTCACTATAAAAGTTGAACGCTAGTCTACAACCTTCTTAGACTTTTTTTCTCTTTTCACTTTTTCTAGCACTAATGGCAGAAATGTCCTAAATTCCTGCCTTATTAGAACAGTTAATTCTCTGTTTCATGCTTTCCCATCTAGTCTGACATGAGTAACCTTTGGCTAGTTTTCACAATCAGTAGCCCCATTAAGGTATTTTCTTCGGGAGTGGGGGAGTGGGGTGGGTGGGAAAGGTCTTTCTAAAGGGTATTGTCCTGGAACAAATAATTCAAATAGGAGTGAGTTTTAAGAAATGAATGCTTCTGCTTCTTCTTCTTCTTCATATAAATGAGGGTAATAGTGTCTTATCAGATTGAGGTAGAAGGCATATTCTGCCAAGATAAAATATCATTGACAAGAAGCTTAGAAAGTTTGTACACAAATATTTTCTTTAGCTTTGGTTTTTTCACAGAAAAGAATGTTCCCAAAGTTTTTCTTCCACTTCCATATATTCCAACACTTCAGGTTATAAAGAGCTCACAATCTAAATTCATTTTAAGTAGCAACACTTGGGATAGGGTTCTATAAACCCCAGAAAATGGAAGGAGTCACCCAAATATCTGGAGTGTCCTCAGATATTACCAGCTTTGTCACACATAAACACCTCCCACCAAGCAATGTCTAGAAGCCAAAATACAGAGCTCAAAAAGGATCAGAAATGAAAGAGAAATTATAGCAGACATTGCAGAAATTCAGAGGATAATGAGATTACTATGAATATTTGTATACTAAAAAGCTCTATAACATTGAAGATATGGACAAATATTTAGAATTACACAAACAGCCAAGATTGAATAGGGAAAAGATAAAAATCCTGACTAGGCCAATCACAAGCAGGGAAATTGAAACAGCAATCAAAACTTGCCCAAAAAACAAAAACTCAGGACCAGATGGCTTTGCAAGTGAGTTCTACCAGACCTTCAAAGATGTATTAATACCTTTTCTCTCAAACACTTTCAAAAAGTTGAAAAAGAGAAAACTTCCAAACACATTTTATGAGGCCAACATTACTCTAATACCAAAACCAGACAAGATAACACACCAAAAGAAAACTACAGGCAAATTTCCATCATGGACACAGATGCAAAAATGTTCAACAAAATCTTAGGACACTGAATCCAACAATGGATTAAAAGGTTATATACCATGGCAAAGTGGGATTTATACCAGGGACACAACATCTGAAAATGAGTCAACAGTATACACTATGTCAATAAAAGGAAAGATAAAAACCATATGATCATATCAACAAGTGCCCAGAAATCATTTGACAAGTTTCAACATCTATTTATAATGAAAAGCCTTGTGAAACTCAGGATAAGTGGAACATATTACAACATAGCAAAGATCATTTATGACAAAAACCACAAACAACATTCTCAATGGTGAAAAGCTGAAATCTTTTCCATAGATCTCATATAATACAGTACGTCCACTTTTACCACTGCTAGCCAACATAGTATTAGAAGTTCAAAACAGAGCAATTAAAGGATAAGACAACAAAAGAATATAAAAGGGATATAAGTTGAGAAAGAAGAAGCCATGGGTATAAGATCAGATACCATAAAATACATAAAAGACAACATACATAAAAACACTTCACTACATGAGCTTCAGAGATGTCTTTGGATTTATCTCCAGCAGTAAGAGATGCAAAAGAGAATACAAATAATAGGCAATATATAAAACTAAAAAGCTTCTGCGGAGAAAAGAAACCATCACTAAAACAAAAAGACCCTACTGAATAGGAGAAGATATTTATAGACCTTATATTTGACAAGGGCTGATATCAAAGATCGCCAAAGATTTCATACAACTCAACAAAAAGAAAAAAAATAGTTTTAAAAAATTGTAGAATAGCTAAACAGGCACGTCTCCAAAGCCATACAGAGGACTAACAATCACATGAAAATATATTCATTACCACTTACTGTCAGAAATGTAAAACAAAACCACAATGAGATATCACCACATACCTGTAAGGATGACCCATATGAAAAAGACAAAAAGACCAAAAACAAAAAGTGCTACTGAGCATGTGTAGAAAAAGAAACCCTCTTACACTGTTTATGGGAATGTAGACTAATCCAGTCCCTATGGAAAACAGTTGGAGGTTTCTCCACAGATTAAAACTAGATATGCCATATGACTCAGCAATTCCACTCCCAGGTACCAAAGAACACAAAAACACAAATTTGAAGAGAAACATGCACTCCCATCCTCATTGCAACACTATTTACAACAGCCAAGCTATGAAAACAATCTAAATGCTCAAATACGGATGAATGGATCGGGAAGATATGGTATATACACAATGGAATACTACTCAGCTATCAAGCAAAACAAACATTAGCCACTTGCAGCAACATGGTTGTAGCTAGAGGGGATTAGGATTTTAAAAAAAGTCAAACAGAGGAAGACAAATACTGGGTGGTATAACTTATATGTGGCATATAGAGAAATCAAGCAAAGGGTCAGATAAAGTGAAACTAACAACTAACTAAAAGCTGACTAGAGAACTGAGTTTATGGGAGGAGGAAAGTGAGGGAAAGGAGTGAGTACGAAATGGAATAGAAGCACAGTGGACTATGGTAAAGGACTATGGGTGCTTTGGTATTGGATATGGTATGGTAACAATATCTAAAAGGACAGATGTATACTTTAAAAAACACAAAAAATTATGTAAACCAATGTTATCATAATTAAACATAAATAAATATATAAAATTTTATTCTAACAGAAAAAAAATCTTTTCTTCTGGAGTTCTATAGCTCTCCTCTATCTGATCAGTCCATATCCAAACTGGTTTCCTTTCCATTGTTTGCCAATTTGTGTGACATTTCCAAATTTTAACTATATTCATGTCATCCAACTCCCTCATCCCTTTGCTAAAAATCATTACTGAAATTATCAGTGACTTAGCAGACCTACTAAGGTATACAAATCACATTATCATGGTAAACAAGTCCACAGCTGATGTAGTCTTTGCCTACCACCAGTCTAGTGCTACTATGTTCCCTTCTGGTCTTCTTAGGCTACAGATGCCCTTGTTCAGTCTTCTAGTTCATGGCATTTCAGTCTGCCCCAGGCCTTTCTGTTCCAAACATCCTTCCCTCCTTCTCTTTTCCTCATTAACTCCCACTCTTCCTTCAGATATCAGCACAGCTATCTTCCCTATTCTCCGAGAAAGATCAAACGATGCCAACAGTATAGTTGCAGTCTTATATTTGAGTGCTTATTAGCTAAATATCTGAACCTCCCATAAAACTATAAACTACTAAAATGAGATTACATGTAAATTTTAACAATGTATTCCTTTATTGAATGAATGAACATCAGCTCATTGATCAACTGACAGTTCTGTTCCTGAGAAACTAAGAAATTTCTTTATCAATTTGATCACTTCTCAAATAGTCATAATGTTTTAAAGTTCTGCTATGAAGAGTGTCATTAGTACAAAGATTTGTTAGAAATGGGTTTATTACTATTATCATTATTTAATTGATTTACTATCAATATCATTGCCTTTAACAGTTCAGCATTTTATAATAATTATTGCATTCACTAATTACATTTTATACTTTCATTGTTGATTTTTTTTTTTCCTGAAAGCCAAAAGAACAAGAAACTAAAACTCCAGAAATGCTATACTATGGCTAGTCAGTCCTTTTAGAACTAAGGGTTGCCTATGCATTGACTTTATTAGTATTTCCCAGGGGGTGTATGCCATTTGGAAAATTAAGGCCTTGAGAAAGATCAAAGCAACATTTATAGCCACTTGAGTAACCTTTTCTAATGATAATCTCATCACTTTAGACTCCAACAGACCTTAGAGGTCATTCCCCCACATTCCTTATTTCATATATGATAAAGCTAATTCTAGACCTCTATAAGATCATATAACTGAAGTTAGTCCTGGAAGTCTTTTTATTCAGCGCCCCTAATATTAGCCTATGTTAAATTAACTCCAAACCTATTAGCCTAGTATTCTGTCAATAATTACTCATATCCCTCTATCATATGTCAGGTAGGATATGAATATCTTTCCAGGTTTTTGATATGAAATTCCATGTAAATGGACACTCATCTTTGTTATAATTCCAGTCCACATTTGAAAACTAACTCTACTAGATATGAAGAAAAAGATACTTCAAGATTATTTATATGACTCTTTCACCAAAAAAGTCTTGCATCTTAAACAAAAATGCCCTCCCACTATGAAAACAGTCAAGTTCCAGTGTGACCTGAAAGTCAACTGCACACCCCAAGGTCAGTTCCTATATGTGCTGCTTTCGTCCATGTCCAGATGCAGTATCTATTTGATTTCACCCAAAAGAACGGATTCACCCTAATATTAACTCGCAATGCAGTCTTTACTGAGATATGTAGGAGAGGAAGAAAGTGGCATTAATCTTCACCAATTTCAGCAAACAACTTAAAAATCTAATCAGAAATTTCTAGTCTATCTAAGTACTTCCAGGCCAAGATGCACCGAGGAGCTATGAATTTTGCATTTTCCCTTTAACCATGTACAATCTCATTTCTCCTCTCCTCCATTTCCAGTTCTCCATTTTATTCTAAAATGCTTTATTCCTTTCCCTCCTATCTATATTTTTTTTTCAGCAATGTATCTGTGTCCTAGTTACTGTCTTAACTTTCATATCCTATTTATCAAGAATTTTCTCAAAACAAAGGGACTTCTAGTTATTGAACCCCTTTCTTAGAAGACTATTTAGGTCTTTTGTTACTTGAATATATACATTTTTTTTTCCTTTTTTTCTCCAAATACACACCTTATTTCCCCTGATGCTTCAAATTTCCCCCATCCTATTATAGCAGTTAAAAGAGACTCTCCAATAGTGAATTGAGCTGATTCCTCTCAAGATACGCTGTTGTCACAATGGAGTTTCCTATAGCATTTTTGTTTTCAATGAAAATATTTTAAAAAATTAAATATTCCTCAGAAGGGGAAAAAATAACCAAAAAAAAAAACCCTCCATTTTTTTCTAGGCCCTAAAATTCCTAAGTATTAGTGGCCCTTGGAAAAATTAATAAGGCCTCATTGAAATACAAAAAAATAACTATTTTCTTCAGAAGCCTCTGTCCAAGGACGTGATTGTAAGATTCAAAAGTGTAGGTACTCAGTAGCTGGTATACCAAAGGAGATTGTCTTCTCATTCTATTAACATGCTTTTCTCTAAATAAGATCAGTCAAATATCTAATACCCCTCTTTGTTGGTGGCACAAGTACCATCTGCTTTTGTCCCATAATTAAATGACTACTGGACAACCAAGTCCTCAGGACTGCTAATACCATTAGGCCAGCTAAAAAGTTTCTAATGAAACCCTACTGGGAAATAACACCTTACAAGCAAATGGCATTCTGGCAAATGCTAAAATTTTAAAAAACTACACTCATAAATGGATATAGGACCAGAATAGGGACTAATAAAATAGATAATACTCACAAAAAGTTAGAGAAATTGTTGTTGTTTGGTCCTCCTCTGAGGAATTTTTAACTTATTAAGATTTTCAGTAAGAGCACAGATTTCTTGGGGACCTCTTTTCACCAGATATAAACATTCGCATCGATATTTCCTTTTTCTTTAAAGATTGATGTATTTATGCATACAAGAATTGGGGTACGCCAGTGGTACAGGGGTTGAGAGGATTCACTAGAGATAGAATGGGGAAAAGAACAGGCAGATCAACTGAAACACACTGCTGAGGGGAACAGCAGGTGAGGCAGAAGAGATCTGCTGCGCCATGTGGGTCACTCCCTGACCAGGGATCGGACTCATGCTGCAGTGTCTATGGTTAGCTTCATAGTGCTGAAACGTAACCCCCTTGCACCACAAGAAAGGTCCCACATCAGTATTTCTGATGAGGTGAGGAAAGACTTAAAGAGTTGGGGGAAAAGAAGTTGGGGAAATAAGTAGATAAAATTTAAGGTCCTACTTTTTTAAAATATTCCCAAATATTAGATAATAAGTGAAAATAAACAAATATTAATCATCTATAAAGGTAAGACTTGTTCATATCTTACCTTCTTGTGAATAGAATATTATAATGGAATATTCAGATATGTGGCCAAATGGTTTTTGATTTTTAAGATTATTGAAATTTCAAAATATAAATTCTTTCATGTCCTTCTGCTGCCCATATTTTCATGACAGAACTTTAGATAAAAATGACTTTTTCTCACTTTCTATGTAGAAAGCATTCTAATTCTTATTTTGCTTATTTCTTCAGTTTATTAGAAATATAACTTTTGAAATTAGAAATTTTAAAACTAATTATATTCTTTATTTCTTAATTTATAACTCTCCAAAATAAAATTTTTATATATTGAAAAAATACATTTGTTTCAGTACTCCCTTATAATATACCATTACTTCATAGCACCAAAAAACCTGAATGGGCCAAATTCGTTAATCAAGCCGAATAGCTAATTTGAAATGAGTCCTAAAGGCTTCAATCTTCTATTCTCTGTAGCAACAAAGAGTCATTCCTATTTAATTAGGTAAGTCAGTGTATTTGCAAAACAATTAAGAATGCATTTAATTTGGGGTTTTGGTAAACATCTAGGGATTCATTCATTATGACCTCCACATTGAGCTTACTTTGTAAAGCAGCATAAAACTAATCACTTAGAACTAGAAAATGTATATTTTTTCCCACTTATAGGCTAGAAATGTCTGACCTTACACATTATGTGGGCTTTCCATGTTTATGTCAACCATGTGTTTTCGTACCTTTCCAAAAAGTAGTTCATGTGAATTGAGTCAATTATAGCACCAATGGCCAGGAGTGACAGAGGTGAGGGAGGAAGGACACCAGCAACCTGGGAACACAGTTGTCAGCTCATCCCAGCCTCTCTCACTGCAACCCACCAACTGACCTGATGCTGGGATTTTCTTTGAGAGAAGCAGTCATCTTGTGATTTGAGTCAAACTATGTAAAGTATGCTTTGCTTTAAGCCAGGGAAAGGAGGGGGAAATCAGCCCACCACAAACACCTAATGCTCTGGATTCATTGTGAGATAGATGTTTATGTGAACTCCCAGGTCGGGACACTAACTCCTAGTAAATTAACCTAGCATGCCACCTAGCCTCTCGTATTGATTAGTCATTATTTTTACCTGATGAAATCAGAATATGGGTTCAGAGGCCAAGCACGTTCTTACCCTAAGAAAATTCAAGAGTCCTCTCATGCTCAAATGCTTCTCTGACTACTAGGCAGAGACTACTAGTATTAAAATATCATGGGAAAGAGTTGTTTTAAAATAACAGCTGAAATGGACACTTGATATCTGTTCATGTGTCTGAACCAGATAAGAGAGTCACAATGACAATCCATGAAAGTGCATTTTGGATTAAACCTAAAAACACCTTGTGATAGCTATATCTTAATAAACAATATGGGTATATATTATAATATACCATCCTGGATGATGAATGTGTTTTATTTCTTTGTTCTTTCTATCAAGTTTAGCAGGATATGAAATTGAACTTTTTCAGATATAAGTAAATATAGTTAAGAGTAACAGAATAAAGACCGAGAAATGAAAGTGTCTTATTTTACATAACATCAGTTATTAATGATAAATACGTTTAGAGAAGGAAGTCTTCTTCTGTTTTCATTAATACAACCTTATATACTCCTTCATGGTCAGCTGATGACCTGAAGCTCTGGCATCACTCCTAAAATTTTACAAATCTACTTAGAATCATTGCCTACATTACATACCAATAAATGTATTTCCCTTATACACATGGATGGAAAACTTATGCCTTAAAAAAAAAAAAAAAGCTTTTTTTTTTTTCCTTTATTTTTAACCATTNCATACCAATAAATGTATTTCCCTTATACACATGGATGGAAAACTTATGCCTTAAAAAAAAAAAAAAAGCTTTTTTTTTTTTTCCTTTATTTTTAACCATTGTTTGCTGGTTAGGCTGCAGCAAAAACAATTTAGCATCCAGAGTGCATCCAATGGTTTAATAGCATTATACCTTCACATATCATCATTTCTAGCAGCAATTAATTACTCAATGTTTGCAGTCTTACACATGGAGCTGATGTCTACCTGGCAATAGAACTTATGTTTCTACATGAACACACTGGAATGTGTATGTTTGTGTTTACAGAAATACCTCACCCAAATAGGCGTTATGAAACAGGCTTTTCTATTTGGAATAGAATCCTGCTTCCACATTGGTGCCACTAGACTGTAAGTTAGATAAGTTCAGGGGCTCTGTTTTGTTGTCCATTGCTGTATTTCCAGAGCCCGGAATAGAGTCTGGCATGTGCTAGTATATTGCTAAATGTTTGTTAAATAAATGAATGTTACATTGCCTATGCACAAAAGGTCAGGCAATTAGCTCATAGGAGAGTGCCCTAGGTCTATATCTGGAGCCTGCTTGTCTTATACAAGATTCTAGTAAGATGAGTTTTCTGATCTCCCAGGCCACCAAAAATAAAAAATAGCAAATTAAAGGAGCATGGGAGAGTACTGCCAGAAGCATATTCAACCTAATGAGAAATGAAAGCTGACATCCTAGAGCCAGAGCAAGAAACAAAACAACTATCAAACTTAGCTATAATTGCTCAAAAAAGTATGTTTGTTTAAGTGTTTCAATATTCCAATATGCATATAATTGTACTATTAATCTCTCAGTTCCGTATATTTTTTGGCATGTTTTTGAACATGGGATATAGACTCGTATGAAGTAATCTGATACTAGCATTTATCTTTTGAAATTATTTTTGGGATTCATCCATTTTGATGCATCTAATTTGTTCATTATATACATGGTTAGACAACGATGCATCCATTTTAATACCAGTAATCAGTTAACTATCTCCAATTCTCTGTTTTTACAACCAAACTTTCAGTGAATATTCCTAGATATGGGTGCTGCATATAAATGGTGTGAGAGATTTATGCTTAGAAGTGGAATAGCCAGATTGTAGGGAGCACACATTTTCATTACTACACAACTGATTTTCTAAATGGTTGAAACACTTCAGACTCACATCTACAGATAAAATTTCCCATAACTCCACATTTGTGTCAACATTTTGTATATGTCCTTAACCCATGAGTATGGCATAGCATTTCATGTGCTTTAAATTTTACTTCCCATATTATTAATGAGATTGGTCATCTTTTTATACACATAGTAACCACTTATCATTCCTCTCTGTGCTATGCCTCTTTATGTATTTCATGTACTTTTATTGCAAGTAACTAAGCTAACTTTGATTGACTCATAGGAGTTCTTTAATATGCTGCATATTAATGTTTGGTCAACTGTGACCCACATTAAGCCAGACTTCAAAAATTAAAATAAAGATAAGAAACTAAGCAGAGACATCAGTGGCTATATGTGGGGAGAAAGTATTTGCATTTTAAGTCCAGAAGTACAAAAAGAAAACATCAGAAAAATAAACTAGAACACAGTGTTCCTATATTTTCAATTATCATATATAAAATGTCCAGTTTTCAGCCCAAAATTATAGCACAAATATGACCCCTATTCAGAGGGGAAAATGTGATCAATTATCTATCTCTGCATGTACTTCAATTAGTTGAAGTATCACAATATTCACCAAATAGGCAACATTAGCAGAAAAATGTACACTACAAAAAAGAGGCATTTGGAAATTTGAGAATTTAAATATAATAATTGAAATGAAAAAATGACTTAGAAGGGTTCAGTAGCAGATTGGAGATGACAGAAGAAAGAATTGATGAACTTGAAGATAGAAAAGAAACACTGAAGAAAAATGAACAGCACCTCAGAAACTACTTGGTAATGGTAAGCAAACACTAGTCACATAATAGGACTCTCAAAGAATAGAAGAGAAAGAGAAAGGCAGTTATTCCCATCCAAAATCACAGCTGATTTACTGAAGAATTTGAAAAGCTGATCCTAAAAATTATATGGAAATGCAAAGAAGCTAGAATAGCCAAATCAGTTTTTAAATAGAACAAAGTTGGAGAACTTGCATTAATTGATTTTAAACCTTCAATAAAGTTACAGTAATAAAAATAGTATAGAAATGGCCTCAAGATAGACATACCAATCTACACAACTGAATAGGTAGTACAGCAATAAACTCTTGCTTTCATCACCTATTGATTTTTGACAAAGATGCCAAGACAATTCAATGGATAAGAACAGTCTTATCCACATGGTGCTAAAAACATTGCATATCCATATGCTAAAAAATTCACACCACAGAAAAAATCAATTGAAAATCTAAGAACTAAAACTATAAATCTTTTAGAATAAAACACAGAAGATAGCATTTATGATCTTTCACTCAGCAAAGATTTCTTAGATATGTTACTAAAAGCACTAACCAAGGAAACACATAATAAATAGTAATATTAACCAAAAACTTATTTTCAAAGGATACCATTAAGAAAATGAAAAAACAAGCCTGTCTGAGAAAAAATATTTGCAAATCATATATTTTATTTCATATTGTACACAGACTATATAACAAACTCTTCCAACTCAATAACACAAAGAGAAAAAAAGGTTTTTTTAATTGAAAAAAAATTTGGATATTTTAACAAAGAAGACATTCAAATGGCTAATTAGCTGATGAAACATGTTCAACATCATTAGTCATTGGGGAATTGCAAATTTAAACCACAATGGATTACACTACTAGAATGGCTGTAATCCAACAGACTGATTGATAATACCATGCATTGATGAGGATGTGAAAAAACAGGATCCCTAATATTGCTGGTGGAAAGATAAAAGACAGATATACTTTGGAAAATAAATTGGTAGTTTCTTATTTAGGCACACATACCTTATAACCTAGCAATTTTGCTCCTAGGTATCTGAGTTTTGAATGCATACAAATACTTATTTGTAAATATTCATAGCAGCACTATTGATAATGACCTCAAGCTGGAAACAATGTAAATATGTTCATCTTTCTGGTAAATGTATAAACAAAATGTGGAATATCTATACAGTGAAATACTATTCAGCAATAAAAATTAGTAAATACCATACATTCACAATATAAATAAACTTAAAAATGATTATGCTAATTGACAGAAGTCTTACATAATACTACACATTGTAGGATTCTTTTTACATGAACTTTCTCAACAAAGCAAAACTATGGAGACAGAAGAGCAGAGAGTGGTTGCCTGAGGCTAAAATTTGGAATGGAAAATCAATGTGATATTTGTACAACTCATAAAATTCCTGAAAATCATCAAACTACACGTAACAGAGAAATTATATATCAAATTATGGCTATGTACACATATATGCATAATTTAATATTGGCCTCTGTTTTGTTATTTCAAGGTAAATCAAAGAAACTATCACTCAAATTCTCCAGTTTTCAACACTTGCCACAACCTTACACCCATAATTCTATATCTCAAGTCCCTTAAAAGAATCATAGCAATATCACTATCCTCATTCATTCTAAAATTGAGGCATTTCTCATTTCCTAAAGAAAAGAGATTCCCCTATTAACTTAATGCCAATTTGAGTGTTAACTTTTTAATATGTATTTCTAATATTTGTAGGGTGGTTTCATGTTATCACAGGTTGGATTAAATTCCTTCAACTGTATCATCTAATCTAACCTACAAACAATACAGTGTTTTGTCAGTGTGTACCAGGGATTATAGCATAACCTATGTCTAGCTGACAACTAATTTGTCAACCCAAGTCTTGCCATCCACTAATTTCTCCTGAACTTCACTCTTATTCTTTCCTACGTCTTGTCATGCTCACAATTTTCACAAAGAAGATGAGAGGAAATTTTTACTTAGAAGCCAGTAAGTATATAGCCACAGGACCTTCAGAGAGTAAAAATACCTCTGAGCCCAATTTTTTTAAACACATTTGAATTTAATTAGCAAATATAATTTTTTGTTCCTGGCCCAATTTTAATATAAGTGGATGAATTAATGATTTAAGGTGTTTTCTAAACACCACAAATTGATATAAACTTCACCAAAAATTAAGAAAGAGTACGATGTTTTCCTGGTTTATATATTTATAATATTTTGTTATTCACAAAGCAATTTCTCACGTAATTTTGTTCATTTTTCGTAAGAGTCCTCTGAAGTGCATCTCATTATCCCTATTCTACAGAATGCAGAAATAATAAGCTTCACACAGCATCCAAAGATTCACAAAAGTGAACTGAGGACTCTTCCCCTAACACCAAACATACTTTCTTAAACCATTAGACTAATGCACTGTTTCTCATTGGAAAACCATAACAGCTCTCTCCTCTTCTGGAATTAAGAAAAAAGGTTGAACTAGCCCTGTCCTACACATCAACACCATTCTTGAGAGCAGAGAGGCTGTGTCTTTGGCATGATCAACAGAGACTTGGTATATGGCCATGCCCATGTAGACTGCACTGACCAAATGTCAAAGTCATGATGCATCTGTGCACACTTCTCTCCTAAAAAGGAATTATAGCAATGTTATGAGCCAAAGAGATTTTCTGGGAATACCATTTATCTCCAAGTCAGTGAATTTTAAAGGTGAAATTTAGCATCTACTGTACTTTCTTATTAAAAACAAATGCAAGTCAGGTCTTCCAACTGAGAAGAATAATTAGCAGATTTAGTAATCATGACCTGCTATGGAGCTAAATTATTTGTTTGCACTCATATTCTAGTCTTCTCTAGAGACACTGCCTGTCAAATACACGAGCTTTTGATCAGTGTGTATTATTTTATATCTCCTCCTCTGTTAAATGGTCTAGAGAACTCTCCAGTTGTACTTTGTAGGGCCCTGTAAAGTCTATTATTTGATTTCATCCTTTTAATAGAAAGGGCCATACTAGAATATTGTCAGAGAGGTAAACTTCCTTCTTGGACACTCTAGATCAGGAAGTTAGTTATTTGCTCAAATGCTTACATTTCTTAGGAGAGGTATATATTAGTAAAGTTTTCACATGACAGTTATAATTAAAGAATGATGTATTTATTACTTAAGCTAGAAAATGATTATTCTATAAAATAAAAATCAAAGCAGGACATTGACTAATGAAACTGAAAACCAGTATTTCTTGTTATGGACATTATTTTAATTACTTGTTTAATTAATTAATTTATTATTATTAATAGCCTTATTAACTGGAAGATTGATAAGTGTCAAATATTTTACTTTGCAATTGCTATGCAATTTACATATATTGCTCAGTATGACTTCATCCCATGAAAGTATGTTTATCTTCATTTCAAATTTTTACATGAGATTGACAGAATGAAGGGGGAATTGCCCAAAATCATGATTCATAAAATAGTAAAGTGAAAAATGGACTTAAAGTGTTTAAGTTTCTCAAGAACTCCTGGCTAGTAAGTTAAAATACAAACCCCACATTTTAAAACATACACGCACTCCTATACGCGCACATACACAGACACATATCTAAGCAACACCTATGTGTCAGTTGTTATATATGTAAAATGCCTTTTCTTTTCTTCTTGGGGTTTTATTCCCCAAACAGGCATAGCTGTTTTAGAATTATAATGGTTCTGCTCTATGAAAGTCATGATCCAAGGGACTGCAAAGACTCTAAAGGAGTTATTTCATTCCATAGAGACCATATTATGCATGTTATGAATGCTTAAGATAGAGTGCACAGTCTGTCATGTCAGCTCTCATCTACTTCAATGACAGATTATTTTTCTTCCAGCACTAGTGGCTTGAATATATCAGCTACCAAAAGAAGGGACATTTTTCTTGGAGTTCAAACATAGAGAAAAAAAATCCACAAAACAGAATTTAAGTAGCATTAAAACTCTAACTGAAACTTACTTTTGTAAGAAATGCAGCATTTCTCCCAATAATTTAATTAACACGAGCCCTTAGTTCACCCTAGATAATATCAGCAACACACAACACCCACAAACTCAGTTATTATGTGCCAGATACAATGTGAAATGTTATACATGAATTCCCTTTTATTCTTTATCATAACCCTATGAGATAGCAATGATTATTATTATTTCCTTTTCCAGTATAAAGAAAAGGAAGCTAAGAAAGGTCAAGCTAACTGGTTCAAAGACACTCAGTTGGAAAGACACCGAGCTGGGTTTCAGAAACTGAGCTCATCACCTCTACATATTTGTACACATATAATATATTTGCATTAGAACTAAGAAACCAAATTTTAGCATCAGGGAATTCAAATTTACAAGGGTGCAAACATCAGAATGTCCAGAAATCAATTTGCTTGACAAAATATTCAAAAGATGATATTTATTCATGAGACATATTCAGGCTTTTAAAAATCTTTTCTAGACTCTCACTAGACTATGTGTTCAAATAACATTTGTCTATTTCTGCTTGATGATCTTACTGAGATCAAAACAGCAAGAGGGAGAGGTTTAAAAAAGGGTAAAGGAAGCACACTTTCTAGTATACTTTTTAGCCTCTTTTTAATAGAAAGCCATATTTGATCCACTTGTGTCCTAGATTTGTTTTGGCAAATAGCTCTCATCACCTGCACCAATTCGAACCAACTCATGCTCCTTGAAACAAATACAAGTTTGTGCTGAGAGTGGTGACTGATTTAGCATTGTCTGTCATGGCAGGGGTGTGACAGCTTGCATGACCTGTTTTTGACAACCTTCCCTGCTCTCGACAAGTAAACCCATCCTTCCTGAAATACACTCCAAAGTAGTCTGTCTACAAATCGGCAAGACCTGGAAGGAGGGGAAAGGAGGTAGAGGGGAAGGAAGAGAAGAATTAGGATTACTTGACACTTGCTTAAAAAGTGAAGGAGCATATTTTAACCTGAAATGTTCAGATTGACTAACTATATGGATAAAATTACTCTAAAAATTGTTGGGAATTGTTTGTTTTGTACCTACCCATTCATGGAACATCTCCTTATTTGCCCTATGACACCATAACTTTGCTCAGGTTGTTTATCCCTCTTCTAATGTCCCGTCTACATTTCCTCTATCTAATTATAGTCCCTCCACTCAAGTCCTGCCTCCTTCATGACTTCTGGTGTAAGTGCTCTTGGGGGAAAATCTTAGATACTTTCTCTCAACATTTTTCCACAGTCCCCAGGAGGGCCTTGTGTCTTTAACAGATAAGAACTCCAAAGCTCACCTACTTGGTTAGGGACAGAACTGGATGTTTAAGCCCCCCTTTTTTACATTTCAATGGTACCAGACCACTGCTTTCTAAATATAATCCTGTACTAGTATCTGGAATACTGGCTTTCATTCCCTCAGTAAAACCCTTTCATTTCTCTTTCTTGTTATTCACTGGCCCTTTCACTGGCAGAGGCTGTCTTCCCAGGGAGACTTCAAGTTCTGTGAGCTGCATTCTTGGAGGCTCAGAACAGTGTTGGAGATGGAAAACAGGGTTCGCTGTCAGGTATTCTCACTACTGGTTCAGGCTCTGCCAGTCTAGCCGTGTAACTTTGGTTAATGTCGTTTCTCTGAAACTGAGTTTCCTTGTTCAGAAAATGGGTTGAGGAATGTCTATGGCCAAGGGTGCTGTCAGGACTGGTAAGTTGTTGTATTTGTAAATAGTTTGCAATTTAGCATATACTGTGAACACTGAGGCAATCTCCTCTTTCTTCATGCCTGCCTCCATCTTAGTGTCAATGAATGTGAAGACTCCTGCCTACTGGATTTTTGTTCTTGGGCCTCGGAAATACTGTTTCCACACGTGAGCCCTGACCAGACTGGGCTTCCCCTCTAGGCCTAGGTGCTGTGTCCTCTACCCAGTGAAACTCTTCACAATATCAAGATGACCTTTGATATACTATCTGTGAGGGATTTGCTGTGTGTTCTAATCTTTATCAATATTTGCATTTATAAGGAAGGATTGTTTTAGTACTTAATGCCATGTGACATGATGAAACTACATTACTACCTTTTATAAGTTTATTCTGAAGAAAATGCAGGCTCTACCTGCCAACATCTGAAAGCTATAAATAGTGAGAAAAATAGAGGAGTCTTTAAAAGTCCATTGAAACATATTGGATTTGGAGAGTTTCTTGGATGGCCAGAGTGGAAAAATATTTTGCTAAAAAATAGGGAGTATTGCTCCTACTGGCATACAGGCAGACAGTTTAGTTAGTATTTACCCAGCCTGTGGCGAGGGAACACTCGGCTGTTTATTTCAGTGGAGGGGATGTTGGGAGAAGCTGTTTGTCTAGTCAGAAATGCCCTTTGAGACTGCAAGGCTACCTGTGACCAATTTTCAACTAAATTTATCTTTGGACTTTGTGTAAGTAATCCAGCCTTAACCAAATCCATTTGGTTTTCTATATAGCCATGTCACAGAATCCTTACCAAAAATTTCCCAGCCTTGGTCCACAATGATGTCTTCTGATTATTCAGCCAAAACTGAACCTGAGACTTAAATGTGAGTTCTGGATAAGTAGACTGAGCTTTATTTAAGGTAGGAAATAAATACCACTTATTAAATAAAATGGGCTGATATTTAACCAGTCATTTTCAAACATCTTTGCCCTTTGGTCCAAGGTAGAATAAATAACACATATTATTGACCATTAATCGTAGATAACTTTATTTCATGAAGCAATTTATGTTTTACTTCATTTCTTATTTGAAGACACTAACGTTTTTAATAACTACTTATATTGCCAATCTGACATTGACATGGTGAACACTTGAAAGTTGTATTAGTTTTCAATCTCAGGCATTTCAAGTTTCATGGTTTTTCAATAAAATTCAATAGTTTGAAGGGTGTAACGATGGTAAATAAAGTACAAAAATATGTTTCCCAGGCTGTGATTAAATAGTGATTATTATTTATTGATCAACTTTGCTTATTTTCACTGTCTTTATTTTTCATATGTAATCCCCACAGGCATTTTTTGACCATTATATCAGGCTACTTAATTTGAAAGACAGCTCTTTGGAGTTTGGGAAGATACTGGGCTAGTAACTGTATCTCTATAACAGTTCCCAAATGTTTGACCAATGTGAAAATCAAGTATAAAGATTTGTGAAGCATTCTTGATTTTGGGATTTTACTCATTGGCTTTGCTTCTATTTCTGTAGTTCCACACCCTTGTTTCAGCATCATTAACCATTCAACCTCTCAGAAATCTATGAATAGTTATTATGACCCCATTTTATAGATGATAAAGTTCCAGTCAGGGGAAATAAGATCCTGAGATAATAAACTGCATGGCCAGGATTTGCTCCCACTGAGTTTTACTTTTATATCCAGGCCCTTTCTACAGGAATTCAGAGTCTCACAAGGACGGGAATCTACAGCCCAAGCTTCCTGTCAAGTTGACAAATGTGTTAAATCAAAGATAAAGGTCTCCATGTTAGGCTGTCAAGGGGTCAGTTCATCCAGCCTCCACATCCTCCTTAGCTGTGTTCCCATACAGAAGCCCTTCTGGAGCTTGTTGCTGCAACAACTTAATTCAAACGTGGGGGAGTCCCAACTCAGAGGAACTTGACAGTTGGTCTGGAGCAAATCTAGGGTAAGAGCTGTCTGTCCACCTCTCAGGGAACTGAGCTTAACTTACTCTGTCCCAGAAGATCCAGCCACTTGGTGAAGAACTACAGCCTGGTGAACAATAAACAGGAAACTATTACTTGGGATTCACCCATGTTGCAGAACTGAGAATCCCAGGTAACAGAGAGAGAGCAGAAGGGAGGGAGAGAGAGAATGGGGATGCACACTGCAAATAAAGGAAAATTGGAAAACTAAAACTTAAAACAGGACCGCGTCATGTGCCTTTATGTCTAATTTGTTCAATTGTCTCCCATTAGTTTCTCGTTGATAACCTCGCACTGTACATTTTAGTATTTAAAAGAGTATCTTTAAACATTTCATCTTAAGGTTTTGCTACATACTCATCACCAGAAGTTTTTACATTATAATCTCTTCAAATATGTAAATAGTAGTAAGTTTTGATAGAATTACAGCTAGGAGTCTGCCACCTATTACTTTAGTATTGAATGCCAATACTAAGAACTGAATAAAAGTCAAATATATTCTTAGATGCATAGTTTTGAAATGGAAAGTGAAGGAAAGAAGGAAATATACAGAAGGAAGAAGAAAGAAATGGAGGGGATGAAAGCAGAATCATAATTAGAAAGCAGCATGATTTAAAGACTTTGGGACTTTGGGATCCAATAGAGTTAAGCTTTAGTCCTAGCTCCAAAGTTATTGGGCTATTAAGACATTACTTAACTAGTCTGAGCATAGGTTTCTTCATTGATTAAAAAAATAATAATAATACCCATTTTCTGGAAACATAGTGAATAATGAATAAGTCAAATGTAGCAGGTTTTTTATGGCCTCCAACCTGGAATGAAATACTAGGATCAGCTCACAGGATGCCCCTACCCACTGCAGGAATCCTCTCTTCAGCAACTTCCTCAAAGAAAGTCCATCGGTGGATATAGAATTTACTGTTGAATTAAAAAACACGGTTTTCGAAGTAAGTCAGAAGGCAAAAGAAAAATACCAGATGGTTCCTCCCCTAGGAGGAATATAAGGGAACCAAATAAGGATCAAGGAAAGGAATAAGAACAATAATAATAATAACAACAAGAAAGAAACAAAGACCAAAAATGAAAAGACAAGACAAACTGGGGACACTTGGTGGGGAGGGAAGAGGGAAAGGGTGGAGGGCAGACGGGAGCACGGGGACTGAGGTGATGGTGCACTGGCATTACAGTGATGGGGAATACATGGGGATTACAATTAATGTCAAATATATGTAAATTTTAAAAAATTTTATATTAAAAAAATAAAATCCTAAGAGCAAAAAAAAAAAAAATGCTTTTCTTGCTCTGCTTACCAGAAATGTATTCTGAAAAGTATGCCAAAGATTATTTTACCTTACTTCAAAATAATTCCTCTTAAATATGGGAATGAGACCTGTGTGATATATCTCGGGGTCCCACATCTCCTTGTTCTGGGGGCCATGGTGCATGTCCCAGAGGATATTCTGCTGCTGTAACAATTAGCTCAGATCCAGAGTCTTCCCTAAAATAAAAGCTAACAGGCCCTTTCCTATATATCATTTTTTCTATTTTCAAAAGTCATGTGTAATCAATGCAACACAGTTTGAAAAATTGAAAAAATGCTTAAAATTTCAATTGTAGCATTAATATGTTGGTCAGTGACTGCTACTTTCCTTCCAGGTATGAATATGTTTTTTGTTAAAATGATATCTTACTATAGACATCATTTATAGCCCTCTTACTCTGTTCAATTAACTAGAAGATAGAGATACTAGAGCTCAGGGGCTTATCACCCTCCAGGATAATGTGACAAAGACTAACTGATAAGAATATGAATGAATTAGACACCCCCTGCATAGTCAAACCTGATTATACAGACTTGTTAATTGGGGGATTCAGTCTTCTGACTATGCATCTTCATTATAATTTGTTATCTTCAGAGTGCTTTTGGATCTTAGAAAATATTGGGAGTTGGTTAGGTTTGTCTAATTAGATAGTCATTAATGTCAAAAAATCAAAATACCATATTTATCTATAAAATCCACAAGAAATATAAAAGGCTGTCATATTCTCAATTGAAATCCAGATACCAAGTCTCTGTGGTACGCCTAGAAATACTTGTCTAATAATCCATACAAGGGAGTTAATTTTGTCAACTCATGGATTGTCAGTGCACCTTGACTATTGATTCACTCTAAGACAAGGCAGTGTCAACAATCAGACCTAAGAACATAAAGCAACCACTGGGTATGATAGGCCCTGTGGAGGGTCTGACTCTCAGTAGTAGTGGCAGAGAAGGCCTGGTAGCCAAGACATGCAACTTCTCTAAGCCTCACTCAGACTGACCAGCAGGGGAGGAGAAGGCTGATTTACCCAGGGTGGCCAAGAAGGTTTCTCCCAGTAGTCAAAGTTTAAGCTGAAACTTGAAGAAAGAAAAACACCCAAATACAAAGATCTGAAGGAAGAAAGCCAGCAAGTGCAAGGGCCCTGAGGCAGGAACAAGATGGATGAGTTTAAGAACCGAAGTAGCAGTGACCAGATTATATTGATCTTTGCAGGCCTTGGTAAAGAATTGAAATTTTTTTTAAGGATTTATTTATTTATACATACAAGAGCTGGGGTACAGGCCAGAGTCCAGGACAGTGAGAGGATTCACCAGAGACAGAGCAGGGAGCAGAACAGGCAGATTGACCAGAACACACTCCTGAGGGCAGCAGTGGGCAAGGCAGGAGAGGTCTGCTCCGCCATGTGGGCTCCCTCCCTGGCCGGGGATCGAACTCGTGCTGCAGTGCCACAGATGCTTCACAGTGCAGCACTCAATCCACTGGACCACCAGGGAGGCCCAAGAATTGAAATTCTATACTAAGAATGATTTTAAAATTTAAAAAATAAAAGAACTTTTAGAAGGGTTAAGGTAAGAGAGATGTGATCTTTTTTGTGTGTGTGTGAGGAAAAACTTCATGCTCTTAACTTCTTAACTCTAGGCAATAATGTTATTACAAAGAGTTTGTGTCTGGTTAGCAAAATAGTAATAAGTGACATAGTTCAACTAATGACATAGTTCAAAAAGTAGGGGTGATCCGAGTGGGGAAATGAGAATCCAAAACGTGTAGTTCACAGTCTGCAGCTGAGGGTGGGCTGCTCACAGACCTAAGACGAGTCAACCTTCAGAAACCAATTCTTGGATGGGCAAGAGTACGAGGAAGAATCTCAGAATATGGTCAAAGGGAGAGAAGACAACTCAGAAGCCCAGGATTGACAGGAAAGCAACAGAGAAGAAGCCTGCAGAATGAGAAACGTGGAAAATAGAAAACAGAAGTCAGGGTCTCAGGCAAGCACCCGGACCAGCGCTCCTGCTCTCCTGGTAGGAGTCACCGCCAGGGAGCAGAGCATAAAACAGAAACGTCACCACAGTGTCTGCTAAGTGTGGGTCACGCTGTGACTTTCGTTTCTACTCTGGGGAACCGAGACAAGGCCAGGCAAAGGAAACTGGAAAGGAAGGATGATCCATGGTTAGCATGATTTTCTTTCTTAATGAACCTTCTCCCGTTCTTATTAGTCATCTTCTTTATTTTGTCAAGGCATACATCATGCTTATTTAACAGCCTTTCCGGAAATTTCGCAGGTCACAACTACAGTCGAATCGAGTGTACTTTGTGAACCGAAGGTCAATTTTCATAATCCAGTGAATTCCTGTTCTTCCTTCTTGCTCTGTTCTCATCCCCACCTTCTCTGACTCTCAAGTTCTTTCCTTCCTCTATCTTTTCCTTCCTCCTTTTCTTTTTATATGTTTGTATGTGGATAGGCAAAGCAAAATAGCAATGAAAGGTTGCAGGCAGCAATATGAACTTGTATTTTCTGTGAGTTTAATACATATATATATATATGAAAGCAACATTTGCCCTTCTCCAGGCTTCAGGCATATTTCATAGTATCAGAATTTCTTTTTAAAAAACACTGAAAATAATTTCAGTGGTTCATTGGTCATTTGTGCAAGTTCATTATTTGGGGTAATTCACTTGGATCTGAAGACATGAAATTATTTAAATCAGTCTAGGGCTCCCTTACTATCTCTTCCATTGACTTGTGTTTCAATTTCCTCATAATGATGTTTATTTTATGCTATTTGGTTTGAAGAGCCATGCTGGAGAATGTAAAATGAAGATAGGAGCTGAGGAGTTCTGCTTTCTCTGTGTCATCTATTAACATTGCACCATCTGCCCAGGGCAACTGGCCTATTTCTTCCCTGTTCGCTTCTGGGTAGTAAACAGATTTAGTCAAAAGAAAACAGGCGAGAACAAAGACTATGTTACAAAGGAGCGGGAAATGGCAATGGAACGACACCCACTAGTGCAAGATCACAGGTTGTTTACCCATTACTGTCAGGTCCCAAAGTCACCTGCTTGCTTCCCTATCTGCTACAGTCACTCTGCAGATCTCCCGCCAAAAATGATTAAGAGGAAACGGAGTGCAATATTGCACAGTAGTTGGCTTTATCTGTGAATGCCATAACCACCATAAAGAGAGATCAGTCTTAATCATCTTCAGTTTTCAAAACCTAGTTCCAGCAACAGCTCCACTATACAACCTTCCCTAAACCAGCACCCCCCACGTACATATTTCCACCAGACTCACAGTCAGCCTCTACCCTGCCTATGCTGCACTTGACTTGTACATTACTGCTACTAGTTTCATCTAACTACATGTGCTATTTTTATGTCTGTCTCTTACTTGATTGGGATTAATGTATTAGTTTGCTAGAGCTGTCATAACAAATTACTCTAAACTGAGTGGCTTAAACCACAGAAACATATTATCTCAGTTTTTGAAACTATAAGTCTGAGATCAAGGTGTCAGCAGGACTGATTCCTACTGAAGGCTGTGAAAAAGAATCTGTTCCATGCCTCTCTCTTCCTTTCTGCTGGCTTGCTGGCAGTCTTTGGTGTCCTTGACTGTAAATAGTTTACCCCATCTCTGTCTCCACATTCTGTCTCTCTGTGTGCATGCCTGTCTCTTTATATAGCATTATTTTACAATGACACCCAGTCATGTTGGATTAAGAACCCACTCTAACCCAGGATAGCCTCATCTTAATTAACTATAGCCCCATCATATTTCCAAACAGGAGCACTTGCTGAGATACTGAGTTAGAACTTCAACAAACAAGTTTTCAAGGGAAATAGTTCAATCCATAATTATCATGTCCCATACTTAATCAAGACCTGGTACGGGCCTCCCTGGTGGTGCAGCGAATCGAGCATCACTCTGTGAAGCATCTGCAGCACAGCAGTGGGAGTTCTATCCCCAGCCAGGGAGGGGACCCACATGGCGCAGCAGACCTCTCCTGCCTTGCCCACTGCTGCCCTCAGGAGTGTATTTCAGTTGATCTGCCTGTTCTGCTCCCTGCTCTGTCTCTGGTGAATCCTCTCACTGTCCTGGACTCTGGCCTGTACCCCAGCTCCTGTATGCATAAATAAATAAATATTAAAAAAAAAAAAGACCTGGCACCTAGAACATTGTCAGGTATATTATCATTAAACATAATAATATATGTTTAATGAATTTAAATTTATCTGCCACTTTCAGTGTTGAGGCAGGTAAAATTAAACATGGGAGCTATATTTAATCTGAAAAGCGGAACCATGGGACAAGTAGAAAAATCACTTTAAATTGAATGGGTCCCTCTGATCTCATGAAAACTCAATGTAAAAGAACTCAGCCTCATGTAAAAGAACTATATGTGACAATGACAATGTGTGTCAAGGCTGTCATCCAGCACATAAGGAGGGCCTTCTGCCAGGTTCCCATGACACATAAAGAATAGGGCCCTTAAAACGTTAGGTCTCTTTCATTCCATAGATACCTACAGGTACAGATTCCCAGTTTCTCTTTCATGTCACTGTATCTTATAATAGAATCCAAAAATGATAAAACAGAGAATGCAACAGGACTTCCTTAAAAAGGCTCACAGTTTGGTGGAAAAAAAGAATGTGGTAAGTATTAGAACTGTGTGCGCCCAGGGTAGAGTGAGAAATCACAGCCATGAAGATTAGTCTGGATCATCAAAAGTAAGTAGCAGTAAGCCAGGCAAGGAGGTGGGTGAGGGTCTTCCCAGGCAGTGAGGACAGCTTTGCTAAATCCCAGCGGTCAAAGAGCAGCAAGCAATCCATGGAACTGTTTGGATGCAGATCACAGGCTGTTTACCCATGCTACCGGAGTTGGGGGGCAAAGGTCAGAGCAAGAGAATCTGGCAAGTCAGGCTGAGGCGCCTGGACTTCAGGCAATAACTAAAGGATTTTAAGCACTGGATCTGCACTACCGCTTTCCAGTTCAGAAAATCATTGACTACAAGACTTTACCAGAGGAAGACTCCGTGCTTCAGTTCGGAGCCCATTACATAACCTAGAAGAGAAGTAATCATGGGGAATGAAATAGAGATGAATAGTGGGGCAAAGGGAACCAGGCAAATGTCGTGGCCACACTTGGTGTTTGTATCCTTCATTTCCCAGGAACGAGGACAGCAGTGTCTGGTACTTATTCTGCTCTGCCACCATGTCCTACCTCTCATTCTGAGCAATGTCCTTTCTCTTTTTTTTTCTTTTTAAACTTGTAAGTGAACAAATGTGGGTCATGTGCTATATTCTATGAGGTCTGAGCTCAAGAGAGATGACTTTACAGCACAGAGAAAAGCTTCTGTTTTTCCTTGTGCATTAAGCCTCATCTTCTATAAATATATTTTAAGCATATGTAGAGTTTGCTGGTGCAATCAAGTAAAATTTACAACAAGTTAATCTGCTACAAATATAATGACAAGTATAATGAGTATTATGTTGCTAGGTGCTAATAGTCCATAAGCAACTCACATAAATGCCATTTAATAACCAATTATTATCTAGAGAAAGTAAACATGTCATTTTTAAGCTCCCTTTAGAAAGACTGTTATTCAGGCGAATCAAGTTTTTCAATCACATGCAACTTAAACAGCAAAGTTCGTAGATTTTACCCACCAGTAATTATTATCCAACTATATGTGAAGGCTTACTTTATGCCAAACACTCTGCCGGGTGCTAAACACTATAAATGCAGAAAAATGGGAGTGTGGGTAATGTCTTCAAGTAAACCTGGAATATCTAGTTCTCACTCCCAGCCTCAGCTTCTAATACTGACAGTTCTTGGGTTCCACTCTGAGCTGACAATCTCCCCAGTTCCCGCACTGTCAGATTATCTTGCACCGGAACAGTCCCTGTCCAGTGCTTCCCAGTCTTTGTCCCCAAACTTCATCTTAAGGTTTCAAATGTATCAAATCTCTAGTCCTAAGCCCATGCCATCTCTGCTAAATTTAGTGGTTGTCAGCAGAATTGTTACTGCATTGATTTCAGGATAGAGAGGATATGAAAAAAATAATAATAATAAATAAGGCACAATGAAAAGGGTTTCAGATCCTTAGAGGTGGGAAATCTGGAATGAAATGGAAAAACCAAGGCCAAAAACATGGCCCAAGTCAAACAACTAGTCAGTGGCAAAACAAGCCTTTGAAACCAGCTCTTCCTAATTTCAAGTCAACATTCTTCCTCACTCCACTGCCTGCATGAAATACAAACAGACCTGCCACTTTGCTTAAACTTACACCCATCAGTAGCATGACTGAAACACAAAAAAAGGGCAATACTTCCCTTCTTTATATTTGCTTTCTGATTTCTATAATAAAATTAAAAAGAAAAAAAATCCTTCAAATAAAAGGAGTTTGGAAGAAGTAAGGCAATAGAATGAATAAGATTTATCAAAATATAAAAGGTGAGGTGAAAGGTAGCTGAAATCAAGAAGCAAGCCATCTCTGTGAAAAGGGCTCAGAAAGCAGAGACTGGAGATGCAGAAGCCACTTGTCGCTGAACTGAACTTTTGCCCACGTCTGGTTATATTTATATGTAGCCAAACACAGACAGAATTTGTAACCCGCGGTTCTTCATGTTCCATCAGGCCCCTGGGTCCAAAGGCCCTACTGAGGAACTGAACTGTGAACACTGAGGTACCAGAGCGCACTCCAACAAGCTTTAGTGAGGTGAGAGAGGCTCCCCGTGATTGGAAGAAAATATCACCCCTTTTCCTTTTAGTCCCATGACTCTGGGAGAGGTTTCAAAAGGACTATAGGGTCCCAGAGCTAAGTGTCCAAATACTTTCCCCCCAACTTCTTTACCCTTCTCTTGCGCTGAGAGATGAATACATTGACTTGAACTTCACACAGTCCTATCCCTTTGGGAGACTTTGCACCAGTGACGTAACCAAGCTGTTTAATTGCTCACAGATAGACATTATTTGAAAAACTCAAATAAGCTTTCGACTCAGAATTTGTACCTCCCTTTTCATCATTCTGGTCAATTTACTGGCATTCAGATCATTGCCAGAACCTAACTAGCTCAGGTCTGTGAATCCTCAACACACTCTTTCAGACATAACTGACATTTACCAAGCTCATGGGATAGACATCAATACATAAACCCAATGCAAATTTATTGATTATGTGTGCTGAGCAACAACCCTCACAGGAACAGAAGTACTTCAAGTCCACATGACTAGAACATCTTCTGTAACAGGCAAACATCTATGGAAAGTTATATTACATTGCTGTTTATCTGGGGACCTGGGAAGTAAAGAAAATTAAAGAAGAAAACAGTGAATAGTATCAAGATGAGATAAGCAGATCGACCCTCTTGCAGAAGAGAAACCTGTTGACAATGTTCTCTCACCCATGAGACGGGACACATGGATGTGTAGACAGAGACTGGCAAGTGAGCATCTGAGAATCTTAAGTTTTGTTTTCTTGACTAATCAGTGCTTGTACTTGTCTCTTTTTTAGATATAGTGATGCATTATATCTGATCTTAATCAAATCTTATAGGTCTAGCAGTCATTGTCTTTTTAAAGTAACTCTCAATTTTTATCTATTATCAATATCTGTTTATCTTAAAAGAAAATTCTCTGATAATCTTATTTCCCTTTCAGAGAAACCCTTTCCAATCTAATAGAAAAAGCCTTATGTAAACCCCTGCACCAACCATAGAATGCATTTCAACATTAGTAGTGAACAGAAAGGGTATGAGAGACACAAAATTAAGACCAAATAACTTACATGGCAAACCAAGATTTCAATACTGGCAGAATTTAAATTCCTATTTTCTTTCTTGTCCGTTTGCTCTTTCCTTCATTCCCCAGCACTTACTGAGAGCCTACCATTGGTCTGGTAGGCTCTAAACACAATGAAACTTTTAAAAGATGTCACTTTTGTGGATCTTGAGTTCAAATGAAAGGTGGGCTGACAGACTGCAAAGTGAAACATGGCAGCAAAGCAGCACTAAAACTGGCCCAAATAGTTTACTGGTCACTGAATTAGTTCTTCACCCACATGCACAATTGCAAGACTACTCAGGCTCACAAAACAACAGCAAAGGAATTTATTTAACAAACCAGGGAAAAACAAAGTGTTACTGAGGCCCATTACCTCACCCAAAGCCGTGTCCAGTGTTTCTCAGTCCTGCACAAAAGCAGTTAAAAGGGCATCTTACCACCACTGGACACAGAGCTCCTCTCCTGAACAATAGGCCACATGTCTAAGAGGGCATCTTCCTGCCACTGTGGACACAAGGCAGTCAGACTATAGGCCAGGTCCCAACCCACAAAGACAACAGAAAATACAACAGGAGATGTTCTGAGTTGCTGAGATGCCCCAACATGGCAGCAGATAGGCCTCAAAACAGCAGCTCCAGCAGTCAAATGACCCAACAAACACTCATACTCACACATCTCAGTAAGATGCCTGGCTCTGAGTCTTCACCTTCTCCGCCAGGCTGCAACAGCAGCAAAATGGGGAAAACAATTCAGTCAGTGTAGGGGTAAATTGAAAAGTTATCAGGCTTTTCCACCCTCCCGCCAGTGGCGTGATGATGGACACCTGAGGTCGTGCACACATGCCAAAGTGGGCATGCGCAAGTGAGTGCACTTGGGTTGAAACAAGGGCGTATGAGGGCAGCATCATGAGGACGCCAGATGAGAGTGAAAGAAGAGAAGAACGCGCTTAAGCAGGGAGAGAGAAAGGGAGAAGCAGCAGCAGTAGAAGCAGAGATGAGAGACTAGGAAGCCCAGAGAGTGAAGATGCTGGTAAGCCTCCTGGCCCCCTGGCCCCCTGACCCCCTGCCTGCCAGGTACCCGGTCACCTCTGATACAATGATGTAATAAAAGCCTGAAAAAGTCACCTAGGGCTCCAGGACTCCTCCTTTACCTGTCTGCTCGGAATCATCGAGAAACTGCTCCATGCCTTCCTGCCACCACAGTCAGTTACTTGCAAGCCTCTGAACTTTTTTCTCTCTGACATTGGCTGCTGGAAGCTTCCACCTTCAGAGGTCCACAAAAACCTTCTGGAAGATCCGCATGGTAGGGACCCAACACCAAATGCTGAAGATATAAAAAATGGTGAATATTGAAGACTGAATACCTCCTAGCCCCCTTCGCATTCACTTATATCAGCACTGTAGGGTAAAGGTTGATCAGGTATTTCCACCCTCCCACTACTGATGATGGACACCTGTGGTGCTGCGAGCATTCCAGGGTGGGCATGCACAAGTGGGCGCACCTGTGTTGGACACGGGCATAAATGGGCGGCGTCATGAGGATGCCAGGACTGTGAGGACTAACAGACAGAACTACGAGGACCAACTGACAGGATGAAGGAGCAGCAGCAGCAGAGAGAGAGAAGCAGCAGCCAAGAGGGTGAGATGCGTTGGGGGCTGGGAGGCCTGCCAGCCTCTCAGACCCCCGGCACCCCTGCCTGCCACGTACCTGGCCACCTCTACTAAATAAAGTATGAAAAGGCACCGAGGGCTCCAAGACTCTCCTTCCTTGACCGTCTGCCCAGAACTCTCCTGAACCTGCCTCCAGTGCCACCACCTTCCTGCTGCTACAAGCACTCCACCCTACATTTTAGCATTTTCCTTGGGGCTATCTGTCCTCACTAGCAAGCCCCTCCAGGGGGCACCACCTGTAACAGTCTGTGGCTTCAGCCACCAGTTACAAAAGCGCAATATTAAGGAATAAACAGCAGACAATAGCCAGTGCACTGATAAAAACATCTTCTAGAGATACTGGATAGGGTGGTCAGTCAGTCCTCTCCAAAGCAACAACGCATAATCTGAGACCCAAAATGGACACAGCTCTGTGTGAATCTACATGAAAAAGTGTTCTACATAAGGATTACATCTGGTGCAAATTATACATTAATCTATTATGTCAAATACCTCTCACCAAAGTCTCACAAAGATTTCTGTTGATAGCAATTGCATTAGAGATATTCTCTAGAACACTGAAGAGCTACAGCTTCAATTTTAGATGTGTGTTGGTCCCAGGATATTAACCCTGGAACTTGTAACTGTTGAGAGAGAGCAATTTTCTCACTTTAGTCACCCAACCATTTTCCATCCAGCCATCCAGTCATCCATCCAGCCAGCCATCCATCTATAGATGGCAGATGAAAGATGGTGAAAGAGAAGTAGTTCGTGTGATTTGGCTGTTTTTCCCACAGCTCAACTCCTCCTTCCCCCACAAACATACTTAAAAGCCTGGCACAAGCCTGTTCAGTGCCAGTGACTAATAAAGTGGCAACCTTGACCATTGACAATCGAGCTTTCATATGTGTGTTTAATTTTCTGAGCAAGGAGCTATTTGTTTGATTCGATCTGCGCTCCTTAAGTCTTGTTCCTGCTACAGCACCAAAAAGAGAGCAAAGCCATGAGGCATGAGCACCATTCTTCAACAGGTAGTCTTTCTTCAGACTCCAGTCTCTGATCTTCAATAGCTGAGGTTACAGCTAGTGCTCATTTCTCACAAGGAATTGCAGTAGACAGGAAAGAAAAACAAAACCTAGTGGCAGAGTGGATACATTTTTAGAGTCCTGACTTTTTGTGTCAATATTTAGTATTGAGCTGAAAGGGCCCTTGTAAGGAGCATTTTGTCTGGTCAGTCCGCAGAGTAACAATGTCTTAGCTTGTGGTTTGTGGGTTTCCTTTGGAGTATGCTGTCCTTCTAGATACTTCGCTGTTGTTTCCTAATTTAAAACTCAC
Organism: Galemys pyrenaicus; assembly: GCA_019455555.1. NCBI lineage: Eukaryota > Metazoa > Chordata > Mammalia > Eulipotyphla > Talpidae > Galemys > Galemys pyrenaicus. Next base: position 2,576,557 of record JAGFMF010011861.1, read on the forward strand.
CATTTTAAAATGCCCTTTGTTTTCCTAACTTATTGTAGGAGAACATACAGAATGTTCCAGATTAAAAAAAAATTGTTATTTTAAAAACATGCAAACTCATAGTTTAGAGCGAGTTACCTCACAACCAGTCAACATCCATGTCATTTATAGTCAGTGTTTCGGATGCTGTATTTTGGGAAATACATTCCTATTGCATTAGAGTAATGGAACCCTTTCACCTTACCAAACATCTCCAAATATCTACATAAGTGATATTCCAATGGGAATTAGCCATCACTATCAGAATGAGAAAACACTGTAAAACTCCACGTACAATATAGGGCATAGATTTCCAAGTCCTTCCCTGCACTCATTATTTACTGTTAAAAGCAAGATGTAGCTTTTTTACTCTTCATTAAAACTTAAATCATAATAAACTGAATTTTTGCCAGGACCACACTTGCATTTCCTTCAGTTATATAAGTCATCTCTCTCTCCTTAGTGGCTCTCTGACTTCTCCTTTAACCGCTAACAGTATGTGCTAAACAGTGGCCAAGGGTTTCTAAACCCACTCTGGAATGCTTAGAACTAGACTTTCTATAAGAAATAACAATGTCTTGAACAGGCTTTCCCAAAAACTTCAGAGGAAGTTTACAATTCTTCTTGCATAACAATGAAATACTCAAACTAGTCACTGTAGTCAAATAATTTAGCTGCATATTTAGCATTTAAATAAAAGTGATTAGACCTGAACTTTCCAAATGTACAACCTCAGTCAGGCTTTCTCTGAATCTACAACAACTGAGATGCTTTATAAAATATCCAGTTTCCGCATAAGGCAAGGATGTAAAGATTTCAGTGGTAAAGGATTTTTACAATAAAGGAATTTTTAATGAAATGTATAAAATAATGTACAGCTTAAAATGCAGGCATGCACCTATATTATCAACATAAATTTATTATCTCCATTTTAAAAATGTCTAAAAGTATCTGGTGTATTGCATTAACTTTCCTGTGCTTCAATGATTTACTAAGACCTTGGGCAAGTCAGTTTCCTTTAGACTACTTCAACTGTTTTTTCCATTTGTGAAACAGGAATGGAGACAACTCTAAACAGGTCTTTCCATACAGCCTTGAAACTGCTCTAAATGAAGGAACTGTGTGATCAGATGTGTTACATAGCAAACCTTGATTGAGCATCTACCATATGCTAAGTCAATTCTATCTTAGAGTACGTTTCTCGTCCTACTCTGCATCTGTGTCATGGTTTTTATTTAGTGATTTTCAAACAAATACTTTCAATGATTGCAATTCAGTCTCCTAATAAATACTGGGAGATTCTGCTAAAAGAACTGGGTGTCAAATTCCATTTAGTCTAGGTAGTTGTATCTCATTAGCTACTAGGTTATGACCGTGTTACTTTGAAGCTCATCAATTTTGTCAAAGTGATATATTGAATGGAAATTTAGTAAGCCTTGTGAGTACCTCACAATCCTTTTCAAGTATCTCAGTGAATAATAAAAATGCCAGGTTGCTGAAGGCAACTTCTGCTTATCTTACACTCTCACTTTTGATCCAAGGTATCTGGTGTGACTCCTGATTGGGTTTTAGGTCATAATTCAGGTTTTTTGCCTCTTTCTCTTAGAATGGGTTAAATTACCTATCCATAGAAGGTCCCTCCTCCCATCCTGCTTTCTCTTGGTGCAGTCTTCTGAAGTTCAAATTTCCCTGCTCAAAATCTTGGCAATCAAATTATGAATCAAAACTGTCTCCTTATTTAGTAATGAAATTTATCCCATTAACACAGTTTGATACATTATTGTGCTCTCAGGACAGATATATTTCCCATGCGTTAACAAATATTGATTGAGCAACTACCAATGCCAAATAAATGGTATCGCAGAATAAGTTTCTCCCTACCCTGTATCCTTGTCACACTGTATACCTTTCAAGTGGAACTTCTTACCTATTGTGTTTGGAGCTTGCAAATGCTAAGATGACCCACTGTGACCCACACTGCAGCATAACCCTTGCTCAGGAGTGTGGGAGGCCCTGTGAAGATGGTGAGGTATCACTGCCACGCCCACTTAGATCCAAAGCATAGGTGACCTGTCATGTCCTCATTAATGACAGACAATATAAAAGCGATAGAGCTCTTCCTGGTGAAAGAGATTTAAAATGTGAGACCTTGAAGCAAGAGGGGATTCTTGGATGTTGGCTTGGAAGATGGAGAGGCACATGACAAGGCTGAGAGTGGGCTCCAGTAGCTGACAACTCAGGCAGACCTTAATTGCCTGGGACTGAGTTAGCATGAAGACATCCCCGGCCTCCAAATCAAAACTCAGCTCAGCCAGCACGTTGGAGGTATGACCCTGAGCACAGAACATGGCTGAGCCATGCCAAGACTGGGGAGTTACAGAACTGACAACTGACAAATTATTTCAAGTCACTAAAAATTTGTGGCACCTTGTTGTATAGAATTGAAATGAACTCAAATGCTATCTTCCACCACTAAACTGTGAACTCTCTGAAAACCAAGGTTTTACATGCTTTTGTATATGTGCTAGGTAGCTTTGGAAATAAATGTCCTAATGTGGCCTTTCCAGTGAGAAATGTTTTCTTAACTGACTTATCTATGGGGCACTTAATAGTTCTGCTGGAATATAGGCTCATTACTTTTAAGCTTAGATTCTTGTTAAGGTTTCAGAGAGACATGGGTCAATGTTTTTTAAGAAAAAAAGAAGAGATCGTTAATGCTTTCAAGTGCCACCATTAGAAGCAGGGCTCAGAGGCCAGAAATGGGAAAGTTTCCTGAAACTTCTAATTCTTTCCCAAGACTGTTTTATTTGTTCTTCCTGTCAATTATGACATTATATAGCAGAAACATCTAATAGAGTTTTCAAAGTCTCAGGAGTAAATTGGAGAAGTTAACTGAGAAGAAGTTAGCCAGGAGCAAAGAGGGGGAACAGCATTCTAAAGAAAAGGGATAGTTGGTGGCAGATCCAGGAAAATGAGAGAGCAGACCTGTTCAAGAACTCCCTGTCTTTCACTGTGACTTGTGTCCAGTGCAGAAGGTGAGAGGGTTCCATCTGGAGCATGAGGAATAAACAGGAACCAGATTTTAGCCTTCTTTCTAATTCCAAAGCCATCTTTTCATGTGGGGGATGCAGAGGGCTTGCCCTCAAAGCCCAATGGGTGTCTGTTTGTTCAGGTCAGAGCTAAGGCACTGAAGTTCCTGGCGTATGGGTGGTCAGTGCAGGGACTTGCTTGGGTTTTGGATGGCCTCACTTGGGTCCAAACAGTATCGATCCAATCTCCAGAGAACTACTTCCAAGTGAAGCCAGAGCGTGAATCCCTTATGATCCTGGCAATTGATAGGGAACAAAGGGATTTGGATTCCTAAGATCTGTCAGAAGTGGAAAAGTAGTAATGGGTTTCAAGGTTTCCCAGTCTTACAAGAGTAGGAATATGGAGAATCTTCTTCATATGCAACTGAATCACCCATTACTTCCATGGGGTGAGTACATCAGCGAAGTCTATCAATAAGAGACCAATTAAACCATGCCCACTGGCCCCTAACACCTTTTTCTGAATTAACCTGCCATGAATTTTCTAGCTGTACCAGTGGTCTTAGCATTTCCATTTTTCTTAGGAAAAATCTCCAATTTCTCTGAAGAACAATCCTAATTTATAAGTTTACTGCAAGCGATAGTGATCACTCTCTCTTACAAGTTAATAGTTTCAAAAGTGGTTAAGCTGCTCTTATCCTTCACAGAAAGAAGCAGTTCCCCCCACCCACCCTGTGGTTTTGATTTCTAAATAAGGTTCTGCTCCTTGCTCTCACAGATATGGAACATGGCTGGGAAGGATGGAGTTAAAGTGAATCAGACACAAACAAGTGGGGAGGGGGAGGGAGGGCTGAAGAAAAAGGGGCTTTCTTTCCAGAGAGGTCTTTGACATGGAAATGTGTCCTGAAGATAAAGGGGAGGGAGGAACCCTGCTGAAGCAGGAGTTGAGGAAGATGAGACCAAAAAACAAATGCCATAGACCTCTCTAGAACAAACAGTGAGAAAGAAAGAATTCACTGTTGTGCTCCTCCCAGCTCCTCAAAGGCTAGAGAAGGTGACAGGGCACCAGCCTTGCCTCAAGTCCCTCAGAAAAGAGATTTGAAGCTACACTCTCAAATGACAGCATCTCCCACACAATTAGCACAGTGTAAAGTTTAGGTAAGTTGGGTTTCTTATTTTCACATTCAGACTGTGAATAAAGGGGACCCTGGGAGAGGAAAAATAGACTTCTGTTATTTTATCAATGGTTAATCAGTGAAATTCTAGAAAGAGTTTCCCACACTTCATTCCACCCCACTTAGGATTTTCTGGCTTTGAGTAGCTCCTTGTCACTGCTGTTTAAATTAGACTGTGGCCTGCTGCTTCTTTCTTTCTTCAGAAGGGACCCAAATAATGTCAGTTGATGAGCAAACACGGGAACCAGCCTGAAGTTTCCTCATCTTCTCTTGTGTAAGGGTAACTGTTACTTTTGTTGTCAGTTAAAAGTCAACTTTGCAAAGAAAAAGTTATCTTAGCAAGTACACAGCTGTTAGTCATCGAAAGTCAAGGAAGGGAAAAGCGTGGAAGCTAATCTGACCCTGTGACTTTATTGATTGAAAGCTGTTAGAACAGAACATGACACACTAAGAGTGGATTCTTCCAGCTTGCACCCCCACTCCTCACCACTGAAATAATGACTCTCCAAGTGTTAGGAGATCAATCCAATTTTTCTCTACCTGCTAAAGGGATTCCTGCAGGAAGCTGGGGGGTGGGGTGGTATCTGCTGAAAGCTAATTAGCACACAGAAGTGTGGGAAGGGGGTCTCCATCTCTCCTTTTCTGGACTGTTCAGTCACCCACCCTCCCTGGTCCTTCTTTGGGAAGACTGTTATTCCATATTTTCTGTACAAAGAGACCACAATAGAAAACAAAAGAGAAGTGAGGACTGTGTATGTCCCAGATAGCTTCAAATTTATGTAACCCAGTTTCTAAGAGATATCAGTGGAAACTTCACTTAGCTGCTTTGGAATTTGGGGTTACTTTCATGCTTATTCTGAGCATTTGAACTAACTTTCATCAATAGAAAAAAAAAGATAAACACACATACATATACTCAAAGCAAACCCCACGCTCACTCCCCACCAAGGCAGCAAAGGTGACACTTTGTTAAGTCTTTCAATGCACATGTGTGATGTGTATGGTTAATTTCATTTGGCTCGGGGTACAGGCCATATTGCATATGATGTCTATTACATGCTTTGCAATTAACAACATTTCATGAACATATTATCCTGTCAGTAAACATTCCTCTGTATTATGTGTAAAGGCTACATATGAGTTAATCTCTTTCTGATGCTAAATAACTCCTCAGCAAGGTAAGAAGACCCATCAGAGCACATCTTAAATCCTCTAATCACTTTGCCTCTGCTGTTGACTCATCTGAGTGTGTTCAAAAGGAGCACTGAGGCCAGTCTCTGTGACTTCAACCTACCCTCTCTCAGAGAGGTGGGAGGGAGGGACACAACTAAGTATCTGTTGATGAGTAGGGGCCCTTGAACAAGAAGGTCCAGGGATTCTGGAGACAGAGCTGGGGAGCCGGGAGCCACAAGAACACCCCATATTCCTATTCTTCCATTGGAGGTGCTTTGGCTAGTTTGCTATTCCACTGATCCTTAGCTATGCTTTTAGGTCCTGGATTATTACTAAAGCCCAAAGGAGATCAAGATAAGTGTTTTACGGTTAGATGTTGACTGTAGATGTCTCTGTTATCATGACCTTCAGCATGGTCTAGACTGCAGATAAGTCCACTTCAAACAGACTGCACAGGAAACAGTAGAGGAGGCTTGCTTATCTCCCTGCTATTTTCCTCTTTTCCAAGTCCCCAACAAAGAGAGCTGCCTCTTTGTTTTCTCATTTGCCTGATTTTGCCATATGCCTTATCCCCAAGGTCTCAGGGGAGGGGATGAAAGGACTATATGAGGCATCCAGAAAGCCTTCTCCAGTTCTTCTCACTGCTCTGGGTGACATCACAGAGAGGGACTCCTCCCTCTGGTCCAGTGATGTAAATAGTGGAGGTGGAGAAAAAAGGGAAAAATGAAAGCATTATGGGGACTGGTGGAACTACCCTCTAAACTTTAAAAAGCTGAGCTTTCCTACCTCACCAGGTTATATCTGCTAACAATCTTAGGATCTTTAACATCACACAGGTTAGCAGCAATAAGTCCATATGTACATATATGAATATATGTACACTAGGTTAAAACACTAATAAAAGAGGATAAAACAACTCTGACCACACAGTTCAAATGACTCAATTATATATAAAACTAATATATGTCAGTGGCAACTTCATATATTATTTCTTAAATACTTTGAGACATATACTAGAAGAATTAAGACATAAAATAAATGAAATATAATAAGTACTATTTTAATAACTTGACTTCTTCCTTTGCTTATTAAGTGACAGAATTATGTTTAATAGGTAAATAGCTGAAAATAACTCCAATATAAATAATGACATAATTATATAGTACAATCACTTTCAGAATCACTCATTATCTCTTCTTACCACTGCACTACTAACAATACAGAACATCTCTGCGTGCTTACCATTTGCTAGACATAGATCTAAGGGCTCTAGTGTACTAATTCATTTAATCCTCACAACCTATGAAATAACTATTCTGAGCCTTGATTTAACAGAAGAGGAAATTGAAGCACTGAGAGCGGAACATCACCCAAGGTCATGGCTTATAAATCCAGGAATCTAAATCAGATCATCAAAGCCTCCCCTGTCCACTACACCTTTTACTAAGGATTGGCTCTTATCCCTTCACCCCTTTCCTGTCTGGTCTCCCTGCTTCCACTCTGCCTAGCCCACCCATCATCACATAGCTACCAATGGAGTTACCCATGTGCATATTTATATCACGTGATGACCATCTCAATTTAAAGTCCATCAGTGATGGCCCTTTGCCTACAGAACAAAGTTCAGACTTCTCACTGTGGGTCCCAGCATGGGTCATATTCTCACCTGAAGGTCCTTTGAACCCTATTGTCTTCCCATCACTTGCTTTACAAATGTCCTCTGCATTTTCTTAATACTGCTTTTACATAACAATCCCTTTCTCCATCTTCATCACTATTTAAAACTCAAAGGGAATTTTAGCTCCTCCATGAAGCCTCCTTCTATCTAATAACAAGAAATAGTTTCTCACTCCTCTAGGTTTCCACTCCACTTAACTCTACTTTCTGACTTTTGTTTCACTACTCCAATATGGCTTTCTATGGGCTTACCTTAATTATAGTTTCTTTTTTTTTTAATTGATGAAAGATTTTTTTTATTAAGGATTTTTTTCACTTAAATGACGTATTTTTTTAATATAAATTTATTTTAATTTACATATATTTGACATCAATTGTAATCCTATGTATTCCCCATCACCATCTTACCAGTGCACCATCACCTCAGTCCCCCGTGCTCCCGTCAGCCCTCCACCCTTTCCCTCTTCCCTCCCCACCAAGTGTCCCCAGTTTGTCCTTTTCTTTTCATTTTTGGTTTTTGTGTCTTTATTGTTGTTATTATTATTATTGTTGTTCTTACTATTTTCCTTGATCTTTATTTGGTTCCCTTAGAATCTTCCTAGGGGAGGAACCATCTGGTATTTTTCTTTTGCCTTTTGATTTACTTCGCTGAGCATAATCCCGTCCAGTTCTATCCATGTTCCTATGAATACACCTAATTTTTCCTTTTTGATTGCTGAATAGTATTCCATCGTGTATATGTACCACAGCTTTCCAATCCACTCATCTGTTTTGGGGCATTTAGGTTGTTTCCAGGTCTTATCTATTGTAAAGAGTGCTGCTATAAACATAGGGGTTCAGGTATTCTTTTGAATCAGTGTATTTGTGTCTTTTGGGTCTATTCCTAGGAGTGGGATTGCTGGATCATATGGAAGTTCCATTCTAAGAAGATTGAGGAATCGCCATACTGCTTTCCGTAATGGTTGGACAAGCTTGCATTCCCAACAGCAGTGTAAGAGAGTTCCTTTTTCTCCACATCCCCGCCAACATTTGTTGTTGCTACTTTTTTTGAAATGTGCCATTCTCACT
>JAGFMF010011861.1:2587625-2723535 GCA_019455555.1 Galemys pyrenaicus
AGGATTTTTTGGAGTGGAGGTTTTGTAGAAGTGAATTTCTGTAGACTTTGTTTGTCTGAGAAGATTCTTACTTTCCCCTCATAGAGGAAGGAGAGCTTTTCAGGGTAGAGTATTCTTGGTTGGTATTTGTTGACTTGGAGTTTGTTAAATATGTCCCTCCATTCCCTTCTTGCCATCAGTGTTTCCTCAGAGAAATCTGATGTCAGCCTGATTCCTGATTTCCTTTATATGTTATCTGTTTCTTTGTTCTTGTCAGTTTCATTATTTTTCCTTTGTCCTGGACCCTTGCAAGGGTTACTATTATGTGTCTAGCTGTTGGCTTCTTTTCATTTGTGGTAATTTGGCGTTCTTCTAGCTTCTTGTATGTCTATTTTCATTTCTTATTTCATGTTTGGGAAGTTCTTGTCAAGGATCTCTTTGAAAAGGTTCTGGGAGGGCCTCCCTGGTGGCGCAGTGGGTTAAGCAACGCACGCACTATGAAGCAAATCACAGCCACTGCAACATGAGTTCGATCCCTGCTGCCAGCCAGGGCGGGGACCCACATGGCGCAGCAGACCTCTCCTGCTGTGCCCGCTGCTCCCCTTAGCAGTGTACTTCTGTTGAACTGTCTGTTTTGCTCCCTGCTCTCTGTGTTGAATCCGCTCACCCCCCCACACCTCTGGCCTGTACCCCAGCGCTTGTATGCATAAATAAATAAATCTTTAAAAAAAAAAGAAAAAGTTCTGGGAGCCTGCTTCTCTCTCTACATTTTCTGGTATGCCTATGACTCTTATATTACCCCTCTTCAAGGTATCAGATATCATTCGAAGTGTTTCTTCATTCTTTTTCATTTTCACTTCTCCTTCCATATCTTTCTTGGTTCTTTTTATGTCCGTGTCCTCCAGAGTACTGACTCGCTCTTCCAGTTCTTCTAGTCTGTTTTTCTGGTAATTTTTGAACTCCTCCAGTTCTCTCTGATTTGCTTCATTTGTTTTTCTTTCCCTTCCATTTCTTTTATTTTCTTTTGTTGGGACTCCATCTCATTCCTCATTTCCTTGATTATGATCTTATCCCTTTCTTCATTGTCTCTTAACTCTTTGATTATGATCTTATCCCTTTCTACATTGTCTCTTAACTCTTTGATTATTCTCATCCTGGCCTTTAGAATTTCTTTGTCTGATAAATGTGCATATTCCTCTGTGTCTATAATATCAGGTTCTGGATGTTAAATTTCTTTCTTTGGTTTATTGTTTTTAGGTGAAACTGCTTGGTCATTGGTATTTTTCTTTCTTCCCATTGTTAACCTTCAGGTTAGAGTCTGTTGTGTCCCGGTCCTGCTGGTGCTGGTGGGCATGATTTCTGATTTCTTTTCCTGGGGTTTTAGGTATTTCTGCCTGATAACTGTCCCTCTGCAGCTGGGTACAGGTCCAGTAGTATTCTGTTTAGGCAGATGTTGAAAGAACAAGAACAGGGAAGAAGGAAAGGGAAAAGGAAAGGGAAAGGGAAAAGGAAAGGGAAAGAGAAAAGAAAGGCAAGGCAAGGAAAGGAAAGAAGGGAAGGAAAAAAGGGAAGGAAAGGGAAAGGAAAAAAGGAAAGGAAAAAAGGGAAGGAAAGGAAAGACAAGGGAAAGGAAAAAAGGCAAGGCAAGGCAAGGCAAGGCTAGGAAAGGAAAGGAAAGGGAAAGGAAAAAAGGGAAGGCAAGGCAGGCAAGGCAAGGCAAGGCAAGGCAAGGCAAGGGAAAGGAAAAAAGGGAAGGCAAGGAAAGGCAAGGGAAAGGCAAGGCAAGGCAAGGCAAGGCAAAAAGAGAAGGCAAGGCAAGGAAAGGGAAAGGAAAAAAGGGAAGGCAAGGCAAGGCAAGGCAAAAAGGGAAGGCAAGGAAAGGAAAGGGAAAGGAAAAAAGGCAAGGCAAGGCACCCAAAACAGAGCCAGCAACAAGAAGAACAGAAAACCTGAACCAATGAACAAGCATAGAGGGAACAAAGCAGAAACAAAACAGAAAGAAAAAGAAAAGGGAAAGACAGAAAATGAAGAAGAAACTGATAGGCAAATAGGAATAAGCAAGAACAACAGAAAAGACAATCAGACCAAGAAAAAGAAAAAAAAAAAGGCGCTTTCCGTCGGGCTGATGTTTCCTGTATGTAAGCTGACAGTCCGTTTTCTGGCTTTTCTTTTTCCTTTTTTGGCATTCACTGTTATGTGTATCTGGACACGATGAGTCCAGCATCTTCACACTGCCGCCATCTTACTCCAATTATAGTTTCTTAAATGTAAAGACTGTGGCTTGTACAACTTTAAACTCAACATTCCTCACAATGCTTTTGTGCATGGTAGGTACTCATTAAGTTTGTGAAATTGAAATTTTTACCATCTACATTGGGTATGAATATCATGTTTTTCACTTTTGTCTTTTTTCAGCCAACAGAGAAGGGTGGATAAAAGTTCTTACAGGCATGGAGAAATGGAAATTATCAAAAGTGGGGGAGATAATGATTAAAATATGGTATTACTGATGTATCCACTGTGGTCTCATATTTCTGCTGCCTGAGTACGAAAGGGAAAGTACTCTACACCAGGCATAGCTCTTTTCTTCAAACCGCCCTTACTGTTCTTTTCAATGGCCCCATCCTGATTAGGCCTAGCTGACCATTGTGGAATGCCTCCTACTCATGTAGTGAAAACTGGTTGCTGCAAATAAGCAAAAAGCACATGGCCAATTTCCTTTTACCTTATCCCAGGCCAAAATCCTCTTTGCATTATCTGCAAAGTTAGAGATCAGAACATTATAAAAAGTATATGGATGACACAACTAGCAAACTTTTTAAAAATCAACTGAAAAAGGGAAGAACATAAAGAAAAAAGATAATACATAAGAAGTAAAAATATTGGGCACAGAAATAAAGAGACATAAATTACAAGATGTAATAAAAAAAAACAAGAATGAAAAATGGGATAATCCATCGGGTTTCATTTTTACAATGGCACTCTGGTCTCTGTTGAAACCAGAGGATTCCATCCATCTTTACATTCTAAACCTGGCTTTTTCAGATATGACAAATTAAAGCTGATAGACACCCCCTCCAAAGTGGTAAAATTCTTGCACCAAACAGTCTTACTATTGATCCTCATTGCCACTTAGATGATCACCTATTTACTGTCTGTTCACAGCCAACTTCATGTTGATATTATACAAATTAATGGAAAGAAAGGCACTGCTCCCCCTAAGACTATATGACTTTAGGTTGTCCCCTCTCCACTCCTTCTTTACCAGTGTAACATATTATTCTAATTTTGTCTCCTACCAACCATCATGAACAATAGCTCCAAGTACACAGAGATTTTAGTCCAGTTCAATAACACCAAGATAGTCATCATAGATAAAATGCAGGGAATCTCAACTATAAGCTTCACATTTACCTAATCTCCTGGCACAGGTCTAAAACATCAGTAAGTCTTTCTTCACTTCACTTTTAATCCAGAGACTCTCTAGGTCTTTGTTTCAGATCCTGCAGACAAGTACATTCCAGACCCATCACCCAGATCAAGAGTGAAATTACTCACATCAGTTAGTCGTTTTCAGTTGTAGTCTTTAGTTTCACTTTTCTCTTTTTTTCTGTTCACAACTTGGAATTGTTTCCTTTATATCATTAATCTGATTGCTCTTTCCTGAAGTTTATTTCTAATAATTTTATTTTCTCTCTACTTTTTCCTCTAGCCTTTGATTCCAGTTACTTGAAATCTGTGTTCCCACTGTGAATTAGTAAATCTAGCCTGGAATCTAACCAAGTAAAATTTAACTTTAAAATATCCTGGCAATTAGAAAGAAAAGATATAAACAATGGCACAGCACAAGATAGGGGTATCACTTCTAGTTCTACGATTATAGAATGTTTAGATATTTTACCTGCATGCTCCTTGACACATCACAATATAATGAGACTGATGGGAAGGAATGTGTTTTATGTTCCCCTCAAGGGGGTGTCAAGAAGAAATCAAATTACTCAAAACCAATAATAAGAGGGAGATCTTAAAAGCAACAAAAATGGGAGAGCATATGCATCTAGGACAAAGGTAATGTTAAGAGAGTTCTTACCAATGTAAGCAAAAGAAAAGAATATTGCAATTTCTTCAAATTACTGAAGGAAAAAACTGTTAATCTATAATTCTGCATGTAGAAAAAAAACCTTTAAAAAATACTAGTGATAGAAAGATTTTTTTCAGGAATACACAAACTGAAAGAACTCATTATCAACAGACTCACATTACAAAAAAAAAAGTTAAGGAGGTCCTTTATACTGAAAGAAAATGATACCAAGTAAATGGAACAAGAGACTCCATAAAAAGTAAGGAAGGACAGCAGAAAAGACAATTTTTGTGAATAAATAGATAATTTTATCTTATTTAGATTTTTTAAAAGGTAGCTTATGATTTAAACAAAATAATAAGTGTACTATGAATTTAAAAACATGTAAAAGTAAAGTGCATATTAACAAAAACATAATGGTATGATATCCAGATGACCAAAAGACATGAAAATAGTCATCATTATTTTTAATGATTGATTAAAATTAAAACTACAATGAGATACAATCTCACACCTATGATAATACTCTATGTAAAAAAGATCCCTTAACAAGGGTTGGAGAGGATGCCGATAAAAGAGGAACCCCCACCACACTGGTGCAACTATTATGGAAAACAATCTGGATTTTCCAAAATAAACTGAAAATGGAAAAACCATTCAACCTAGCAGATCCACTTTGGGACATATATCCATAGAATATGACACTATCAATAAAAAAAACTCATACTGTCTACAATGTTTATAGCTGTATTATTTATAACAGCTAGGACATGGAAGCAATCTAAATGTTCATCAATAAATGATTGGATCAAGAAAATGCACCATGGAGTATTATATAGTCATGAGAAAGGATGAAATGCAGTCATTTTTAATAAAATGGAAAGAATTTGAGAAAACTATATGCAGTAAGATCAGAAGGATAAAAACAAATAATACTGGATATTTTCACAGTAGACAAACCTATTATGTAAAACATTTTCAAAAACTAGTGGATATTAATAAACATCCTAAAGGCTTTGAGGTTAAGAGTGGAGGTGAGAGAAAGGGACAGTGGGACATAATGGATAGTAGTGGGGAAAAAAGAACTAGCAAAATAAGGGACCTGAATATAAAGGGAGACTGTATGTATTAAACATGCTAAAAACAGCAAAACAACAAAGAAGCTAAGTAATTGATCACTTACAGACCAAGCCTTGCAATAAAATTATAACTGAAAATCCCTAACCCTATGGGAAGAGGGGAGAGAGAATAAAATAAAAATACCAAAGGTAAAGGGCTTCAGAAATAGTGGTACTGATCTATTGGTCAGCTGGGGGATAGATATAGTCAGGGTAGATTCTCAAAATATATAATGATCTGACTAGTTTGACTATCAATAAATCTGAAAGAACAGCTGCTATATAATTTATCAGAGTCTAAATAGTGCCTTCTATTTGAGGCATTATGTCTTTAGAAACTAAATCTCAGACAGGTTAAGGCCGAAGTGTAATAAATAGTTGGGGCAGTGGCAGGGAGAATAGTACTTGGATGTAAAAGTAAATAAATAAACAAACAAATAAAGGCACAGATAAGCTATAAATAAGATGATGTAAAAAGTCATGCTATTATAGCAATCAAAAGAAAACTGAAAACTGAAGTGTTTATATTAACATTAGACAAAATAGAAATCAAATTAAAAAATCCATTTAGGGATAAAAAATGATGATCTAATAATAGTACAAGAGCTTAATTTATTCAGAGGATGTAACAATGTTAAATACTTATGTACCTAATAGCATAGATTAAAATATATCAAGTGAATTTTAATAGAATTACAATGAAAAATAAACAAATGCACAATTATTTGGGGGACTTAAATTCATCTCTCTCAATATCTAGGGCACTGAATACTTTGTACAACACTATCAACACCAAATTGACCTAGTTGGCAGCTGTAGGATACTTTTACCCACAACAGTAGAATACACTTTCTTTTTTAAGTATAGTTGTCAAAATATGCTGGGGTCATAAAACAAGTCTCAATAATTTAAAAATATTGAGGTCATACAAAGTGTGGTCTCAGAACACAGAGGAATTAAAGTAAAAATCAATAACATAGAGATCTCTGGAAAGTAAATAACAAATTTCTGCATAACCCATAGATCAAAGAAAAATTCAAAAGGTAAATTACAACGTGTTTAAAAGTGAATAAATACAGAAAAACAACATCAGAACTTATAAAATACCACTAACACAGCTTTTATAGGGAAAATTATACCAATAAATGGTTATGTTAGAAAACAAGGTTTCAAATAAGTTAATTTTGTTTCAAATAAGAAATGCAAATAGAGCTTTGCAAAATGTGACCTTCGAACCAATCAGTCCACTGCTTGATTTTGTAGAATAAAGTTTACTGCAACACATGTGTGCTTTTTCCTTTACATCCTATGGCAGTAAATATGCCACAATGGCAGTTAAGTAGTTGGATAAAGACTGTAGATCACAAAGCCTAAAATATTGTCTTAAAAGTTTGTCACCCTGAACTAGAAAAAGAAGAGCAAATAAGATAGATGAAAATAATTATTTCAACAAAATTCAGGGTAATTTAGAAAGCAAAAATTATGTAAATGGTTCTTTGAGAAAAATCTTCAAAAGTGATTAAACATGAGCCACATTTATTAAATAACCAATATGAGTAATGAAGGCAGTTACATCACTACAGATTCTACAGATAATAAAAGGAAACTATTATGAGCTTAGTACTAGTAAATTCAATAACAAATGAAATGGGCAAATTTCTTGGAATACATAAATGACCAAAATGCAATGAAATGAATAATCTGAATAACCCTATATTTATTAAAGAATATGAATTTATAATTAAATTTCTTCACACAAAGAAAATTCCATGCCCATTGTATTCACTAGGGATTTCTTCTAAAATTTAAGGAAAATACAGTAACAATTCCATACAAACTCTACCAGAAAACCAAAGCAGTGGAGTTCTCATCTCCATCCACGATGCTATCATTATCCCGACACTAAAGGCAGACAAAGACATTAAAACCAGAAAATTCTATACCAATATGCTTCATGAAAAATGCAAAAATCCTTCTAAAAAATTTCACAAGTCAAATCTGACAATATATAAAAAAAATATAATGCATCATTAAAGAGTATAACTTATTCTAGAAAAGCAATACCGATGAGCAATTTTGGTTTAACATTTCAAAACCAACCCATGCAATTTATCATGTTAATACACTACAAGCAAAGAACAAAAAACATATGAGCATCTCAATAGAAGCTTTTAAAAAAGTTTGACTAAATTCAATATACATTTCCAACAACAAAAAAAATCTCAGTGAACTAGGAACTTTCTCAATTTGATAAAAGGTATCTATGAAAACCTATAGCTAGCATCATACGCAACAATAAAAAATGAAATATGTTCTTTTTTAAGATCAGGAAAAATACAAGGATGTCTGAACCTGTATCTTTTTAACATTGTACTGAGATTTCTAACTAGTGAAATTAGGAGCAAAAAAGAAATAAAAGTTATCAGATTAAGAAAGTTCTCTATTATCAAACAAGATTATGCCAAAAAAAAAAATTCCATTAAACCTACAAAAAGCTGCAAGACCCAATAGTAAAATTTATAGTGATAAAAATCGATTGTTTATATATATATATATATATATACTGGCAAATAAATTCAGAAATTTAAATTTTAAGAGTACCATTTAAAATAATAAAACTATTAATTTCTTAGAAAAAAGTCTGACAATATATGTATAAGACTGATACATAAATATCCATAAAACATTGTTAAAAGGGGGTCTCCCTGGTGGCACAAGGGATTAAGTCACAGTACTATGAAGCGAACATCAGCCACTGCAACATGCGTTCGATTCCCAGCCAGGGAGGTGGACCTACCTGGTGCAGCAGACCTCTCCTGTCTTGTCTGCTGCTACCCCGCTGTACATTTCAGTCTATCCACTTGTTCTGCTCCCCACTCTGTCTCTGGTGACTCCTCTCAGCCCACACACCTCTGGTATGTACCCCAGTTCTTGTGTGCTTAAATAAATTAATCTTTAAAAGAAATTGAGGAAGACCCAAAGAAATGGAAAAGAAACAATACTTCCTTAAGATGTTAATTCTGCCCAAATTGATCTACAGACCCAAAGTAGCGCTAATCAATATGTGAAGATGTTTTTGTAGACATTAACAAGCTTATTCCAAATTCATGTGAAATGCAAAAGGCCTAGAATAAGGAAGAGAACTTGGAAAATGTAGGCTAAAGTTGGAGGATTTCAATACTCATCAAATTTTAATCACCTACATATGATTGATATAAGTGCATAATATATGTATTTCATCTTATCTAATGGCATATACAAAACCTAGTTCAAAGTTGATTATAGATTAAATGTAAATCTGAAAGTGTGAAACACAAGAAATCATAGCATAAGTTCTTTTGAACCTGGATTAGGCAAAGATCTTATAGATACAATACCAAAAACATGATCCATAAAAATATGTAATTGATATAATGGATGCTTTAAAAATGAAAAGAAAGCAAAAAACTGAGGGGAAAAAAAATGTTTTCATTTCATTTGTCTGATGAGTGAATTGTATCAAGAGAAGAAAAAGAGAAACTGCCCAGTTTAAAAAGACAGATGAAAGACTGAAGAGCTGTTTACCAAAGAAGTTACACACATGGCAAATAGGGACATGAAAAGATGTCCCACATAATTAGTCATTAAAAAAATGCAATTTAGACCAAAATGAAAGACCACTTAATATGTCTTGTAATGACTAACAGGAAAAAGACTGATCTTACCTACCAAGCTGCATGTAGAAGAAATAGAACTCCATACCACTGATGGGATTTTATTTTATTTAAGGATTTTATTTATTTATGCACAGAAGAACTGGGGTGTAGGCTAGAGGTACAGATGATGAGAGGATTCACCAGAGACGGAGTGGGGAGCAGAACAGGCAGAGCTACTGAAATATACTGCTGAGAGAAAGGGCAGGCAAGACAGTAGAGGTCTGCTGGGTGATGTGTGTCAGCTCCCTGGCTGGGGATTGAACTCATGCTGGAGTGGCTGGTGATAGCTTGATAGTGCTGAGGCTTTAACCCCTGCACCACCAGTGAGGTCCACTGTTGGTGGGACTTTATAATGGTGCAGTCACTTTGGAAAATAACTTGGCAATTTGTTCATTAAGTTAAATGTACATCAACCTTATGATCTATCTTGTCTACATAAAAACTTGCCCATTACTATTCATAACAGCTTTTTTTGAAATATTCCCAAATTGGTAAAAGCCCAAGTGTCCATCAGCAGGTGAATGAATAAACACAATGAGGTACATCCAAAAAATTGCAACATTATTCAGAAATACAAAGGAATAAATTCTTATATGTCTAACAACCTGGTTAGATCTCAAGATAATTAAGTAAAAGATGTCTGAATTCCCTAACTCTCCCTGCCAAAAATATGTAAAAATAGTATATACTGGATGTTTTTACTTACATGAAATTATAGAAAATACAAACTAGTCATTATTAATGGAAAGTCAATCAGTGGTATCCTGGCAGTTGGAAATGGATAGAAGGAAACTCTATCAAGGAAACTCTTCACGGCAGTGGGAATGTCTATTATCTTGACTGTGGTGATGGCTTATGAGTATATACACAAGTCAAAACTTACCCAATTGTATACTTTTAATATGCTTACTGTATTATATATCAATTATAGCTCAATAAGCTATTTTGAAAGATGATAAAAGCTGATAGAGTTAGAAATGTTGAAAGAGAAAGAAGAATTAAGGATAATGGGCTAAGAATCTTCAAATGATTACTTGAAAGGTTATCTCTGCACCAGATGAATCTAGAACAGCTTAACAGGAAGACACATTTGGGTTACATAAAAATGTCTGTACCCTGTTACAAAGTTCAGTGTTAGAAAGGTACACTAACCATCATAAGAAAAGTAAACCAAGAATAATTTCATTTCCTCCCCTCACAGTATGCCATGATGTACATAATCTCCAGTAATGCTTCTAAAATTTTCTCTTTTTCCTCCAACACTTTCCTCATACAAGGTGAGGTCTAAACCACATTTCTCAGAAATGTCACCCCCTCACCCATCTCCTCATTATCTTTTCATTACTCTTCCTGCTTCTGCATCACAAAAGACTAAACAAATATTCTGAAGACCACAGAACTGTCTGTAGGAGTCAAAAAAAGGAAAAAACTGTGTGGGTGACAATAGAATTTACTTAACCAATAGAAGCACAAGAACAGCCTGGAACATTCATTCAGTTACAGGAAGGACACTGACCACTAATGTGGTTAAGAGCATGAGCTCTAGCTTTATTCTACTACACAACTGACTCACTTAGGACACTGATGAATTTATCCAGCTTCTCTGTGCTTCATTTAGCTAAGAATAAAAACTTCCTATGTTGCCTTTATTGGCATTAAATTGTTTAGCACATGTAAGAAGAGCATTAAATGGTTTAATACACCATCTGGCACATAGGAAATTCTCTATAAACAATAGCTATGCATACTGTATACTAATAATCTTGATTCCTTCACACACAAATATTTTTAGTAATATGAGCTTACTCACAGTGGAATGGGCAGGCTCAAGCAGCCAGTTTCTTATCTCTGGAAGTGGTCAAACCAATGTTAGATGAGCACTCCACAGGAACATTGCACATCAGGTTAATTCATTTGATATTGACTATCTTAACTATCTTAAGAACCACTGACGTCCCTTTGGTGTAAGTCTATTTTTCCATGCATCTTTATGTCTGCTTATTTTTTCCTGTCTCCACAATTCATCCATCCTAGATCACAGCAACTTGAAGTCTCTTGATCCTAGCCTTTTTTCTTTTCTTTTCTTTTCTTTTCTTTTCTTTTCTTTTAGCTTGAAGGTGTTTCATAAAAAAAGCACTCTTTCAAATGGCAAAACTGATAATTCATAAAAGAATGAAATAAAAATATGAAAAATGTTAACCTCACAAAAAATCAGATATTTGATAATATGAAGAATGCCCCTGCCTTGTGTATACACAAGTTTTATACACTTAGGATGTCACAAAAAAGGTAAAATGTTTTCAGCTGACACCCATGCAAAACAAATCCTTCTGAATTTGGATGAAACAGGAAAACTAATATGAAGTTAATGTCTACCAAATAGCAAATTAACAAGTATTGAAACATAAAATTCATTACCTGTTTTCTTTTTACCCTTTTCTCTTTTGCCTGTTTCTCTTTTCTTTTGAATTCAGGTAATTTGTAAATAATCAATCAGATTTTTACTTTGGTGTTCAGTAGAAAATCCATTTTCTTGTATTTTTTTATTGAGGTAATTTTGGTTTACAACACCATATATGATACACAGGATCACACCTCTTCAGATGTATGTGAACACACTATACCCACCACCAACGCATCCACAGTCTTCCACCATAGTCCACTGGTACCCCCAAACCCCTAATATCTCCAACTTCCATATCTGATAACCTCAAGTTTAAAATCAGTTTCCTAGGGTTTGCTTGGTTTCATCTGAGATTTTCGTTTGTTTCTCTATATTCCACATACAAGTGAAATTATCTAGTTCTATCTTTATCTTTCTGGTTTATTTCACCTAGCACAATCCTTTCCAGTTCCATGGCAAATTGCAAGATTTCATCTTTTTTTAATAACTGAGTAGTATTCCATTGCATATATATATACCACATCTTTTTAATTCACTCATCTGTCCTTGGGTTGGTTGTTTCCATAATTTGGCTACTGTAAATAGTGCTGCAGCAAACACAGAGTGCATATATTCCTTCAATTTTGCATTCTTTAGGTAGACACACAAGAGTAGAATTGCTGGATCATATAGTATATCTATTTTTAATATTTTAAGAAAGCTCCATACTGTTTTCTAAAGAGGCCAGAACAGCCTACATTCCTACCAATAGTGGACAAGAGTTCCTTTTTCTCCACACCCTCATCAACACTTTTATTTCTGGTCATTCTCGTTGGTGTGAGGTGGTATCTTGCTGTGATTTTGATTTGCATTTCCCTGATAAGTGATAATGAGCATATTTTCATATTCCTGTTAGAAATTTATGTCTTCTTTGGAGAAGTATCTATTTCTCTCTTCTGCCCTTTTTTTTTGGGGGGTGGGGGATTTGTTGAGTTGTAGATCTTTGCAGTTCTTTGTAGATTTGTCAGATGTGCTATGTATAAATATTTTCTCCCCTTCTGGGGGACGATTTTTCAGTTTAATGATAATTTCTTTTGTTGCGCAGAGCATTTTAGTTGATATAGTTCCATTTGATTACTTTTCCTTTTGTTTCCCTTGCTGTCATAGTTGAGTCTATAAAGACATCCATGAATCCAGTATCATGGAATGTTTTGCCCTTGTTTTTATGTAGGTTTTTTATGGGGAAAATCCATTTTCTAATCAAACTGAAATCAATAACAATTGTCAAATTGTCTCCCAACTACTTTGTATTCCAGCCCCAGAATGTCAAGCAGTACTCCGTTAAAGGCCAACACAACCTCCTCTGAGGACTCCCTATCTGTCCATGTATTTTTAATCTTCTAATTTGACATTCCCCCCTCAACTTGAAAATATTCCCATGTTCTTCACATTCACTAAAACTACCTCTTTGACCTTGGATCCATCTGTAGCTACCATGTTTGCTTATCTTGTCCTCTCCACTATCTCACTCCTCAGCACTTTAATTCTGCTATTCCTTCCTCATCTTTTTTAGGGTCATCTCAGTTGTCATATTTTAGTTGTGATATCAGTCGCCACCACCACCCCTCCAAGAGTGATAGATGCTCTTTAAGGACTCTCATTATTACCCAAAATATTCTATTGGGATGATCAGTTTTTCTCAATGGACATGAGAGTAGACTTACTAAACTTGGCCCACAGTAGATAAAATGATATATGTTGATGTTACAGAGTGAATGAATCCCACCCCCCCCCCCTTAAACAAAACACATATGAAAAAGAACTGATGTGGATGTATGCTGTAACTTTGATGTATACAGATGGCTGTTGGGGTTCTAAAAATGTTTTTCACAGATAGGGCAAGTAGTCATTTCTTTGGCCTTGCATTCTATCTCTATATGCAACAATGTATAAGGTCCAATGTAAAATACTAGTTTTTATATATATATATATATATATATTCTTTCATAGGCCTTTTGGACTATTCCCTCTATGATCTATTAAAATCTATTCTTACCTTTCTATGATCTATTCTTATCTTTCTCTCCCACATTCATAGGCCAGCACACTGGGTGTCCCCAGTCACTTCCTGGGTGGCACAGATATACTGTGATGACACATACCTCATACTAAATGTCACAGGATTTCATAGTCAGTATGATCTGGAGAAATATCTTGAGTTTTATTTATCCAAGCTCACACCATTTGGCATTTTTTTTTCTTTTTATTTTAAAGACTTTAAAAGTTTAAAATTTTTCATACTGTGTAACTCATTTTTTTAAACTCTCCTTCATTGAGATTTACTGTGGGATGGAACTATGTGAAGAGCTTCCCTTACATTTTTCTCGTTCAATCTTTACAACAACCCTATCTATTTCACATTATAAATTTACCCCCATTTTACTGTTGAGAAAACTGATGTGTGGAGAGATTAGGGAAGTTAGCTAAGCCATATCATCATCAAGGTCTTGAGTCAAGCTAGGCTGTTCCAGGAACCATGCTCTTACCCAGTAATCTCCACTGTTTTATGGCAAATCCAAGATAAAGATTCAGAAGGAAAAAAAACATCACAGAGACTCAAGTGTGTAGTTCAAAAGAGGGTAAAATCTGGAAATATATTTCTTTTTTATTAATAGAGTGTGTATGTTTTTGAAAACATAGAATGGCATGGGGAAGAAGGAAAAAAAAACCTAAAGATTTCAAACATAATACTTTGCTTTAAAGAGGCTCTTAAGCAAGTAGTTGACTCCCAGGCCATTAGTCGCGGATTTAGATTTTCCTTTAAAGCCATTGATAGCAAGTGAAATGGCAATTTACAGATTTACTTAATCATTGTTTTCTTGGGGAGCAAATTTTTCAATCTGTTTTTAAAATAGTCAAGTAATAGAACTAAAGTTTATGAAGCCAGCTTGGCTGGGAGAGGAGAGTTCTAAAACATTTGCAATGACATCATTGCTTACCTAGCCGGGACCCTCCTAATATTGTAGGAAAAATAACTCCTCAAGGAAAGGTTTCTGGTCTCAGAAAACATTCCACAAACTTTTATAATTAAAAAGAAAATGCAAGACCCAAGCGACTTTTGCCTCCTAAAATAATCATCCTATATACACATGAACTTATTATCTAAAATAGAAGGTTCAAAATAAAATTGTTTAAATATAATTAAATGGAGGAGAATTTTTGGTTGGTTGTTTTCCTACTCCATGAACTCATCTCCATCTTCTCTTTTAGTTAATCATCATCAAATTGCACTAAATCAGAAATGGCAGGGGCTGTGGCTGGCTGGATACCAGAGTTTCTCATTGTTTGGTTATACTGGAAATGTCTTTGGAATGAGCTTACTCTGAGAGACCTTTAACCAGTACCAAACAGTAGAGGTTTGGGGATTTTTAGCTTGTTTGTTTTGGGCTTTTGTCTTTTTTTTTGTTTTTTTGGTGGAGAGTAGATGAAAATGAGTGTGTACATGTGTGATAGTTTTTTTCTTAAATTAAATGAAAAGTAAAACCATCAAGACCCTTTCTATACCCTCTGGTTCCCACTTCACCCTCTTGTCTGTGTTTCTTTCTCTCTCTCTCTCTCTCTCTCTCTCTCTCTCTGTCTGTCTCTGTCTCTCTCTTTCTGTCTGTCTGTCTGTCTGTCTCTCTCTCTCTCTCACACACACACACACACACACTTCTCACAAAACTGCTGCTGTTTTGAAGTCTAGAAGAATTGGGAAAGGGAATAGTGGAGGGGGAGAGGAAGACATTTCATTATTATTTCATGCATTTGTGTCCTTTTGTCTCTTTAACCATGTTCATGTGATATTTTCAATTAAAATTATAGCTTCTTGGACACTGAACAAAAAGAAAAGGCAAAAAGATATGGTGCACACGTACACACAGCTGTGTCATAACGAAGGCAGAAGGAAAGTACGTGCAAAATATTCCAAGATGGTAGTGTCATTTTATTATTCTTTGGCTAAAAAGAGAAGTTTCTCCCAAAGGTTTAGGCTGTTTTCCTTAACTAAGGGGTAGGGTGAGAAATAGGCAGCGGATTTGTGTCTGTAGCCGATCGGCAGATTCTGAGAGAAATTATCCACTCCAATAAGCTTTGTTATTTTGGCAATTTCTTTCTCAGAATTGATGGTGCCCTTTCCTTTCAGGCATCGGATGGTGTGGGAATGGGATGTTGTTCTAGTGACTGCTGGGAGCAGGGAGTGGGGGTAGCTGTCTGGCTGAGAGACTGAAGAGGTTCTGGGAGAATGGAATGTTGTTTCTCCGTTTTTGAAACCACTCTTCTTTTTGATCATGTTTACACTTTAAAATTTCACACTGTAGTCAAAGTAGGTGAGGTATAATTTCACATGCTCCCCCATAAACTCTGGACAACTACACTTGTCTGTGTACACAGTTTTTATGGACATTTAAGATAAGCACCTGTGGGATGAGGGAGAAATCACATTTTAATAATCAAAACTTGACAGTTATTTTAAATGCAGCCTCTTTTTCTGCTTTTCCTAGAGTTTTTCAGTTTTTTTAACACATAAATCCAAGTGCTGTCCATCTCAACTATAATCTAGAATTACTCTGAAAAAGAAAGCTATAAATAAGTTAAAGCTAAAATACATATTTCAGATCAAGCATTCTACTGTGACCTAAAAAAAACAAGCTTTAAATAATACTGAAAGGGAATATTTCAGCAATTACCAGAAGATTCTACAGCTGTTAAATGAGAGAAGCTATTTCTCTTTCTTTGGGTCTAGCTCATCATCTCCACAATTAGTTCATAACTAATCAAAGCTTTTATGAAAATGTTAGTAGCCAAAAGAACCACTTTGATTGCCTTCTTTCTATTGACACACTATTTACAGATTTCTTATTGCCACTAATGACTTCTTTTTTTATGTTAAGATTTGTTCCCTTGAAATCTGCTTTAACAACAACAATAAAATATGATCTAAAATATTAACATAGTATGTAGATACAGCATCAATTTTCTTTAGCATTCCTTTACAGCATACAATAAAAATGTACTCAGGCAAAGGGAGAGGATGCAGTTGTTGATTGCAATGACTGTTACATCCAGAGTTGGGTGAACCTCTTCTTGTTAATTAAGGAAACATGCTTCTTGGAAGAGCTATCATCAGAATATACATGTATGGTGAATGAAGAAAGTGAACACATGGTAGTGTGAAAATCCCGCCTCCCCCCCCCCACCATGAGCTAGTTATGTAAGTGACTAACAAAGTAATAAAAGTTGAGGGTAGAAAAAGAATATAAGGACATAACTTATAGACATTTGTGATATATATGCAACCATGCCTACATTAGACTGTGATCCATGCATGCATTCACCAGATATTCGATGAAGCCTTTATGCCAGGTTTTGCTAAGACAATCATTTATCAGACATAAAAACTGCCCTTAAATTACAAGTAATCCAGTTAAGACTTTAAAGAAGAGTGTTCCTTGCAACTGGATCCTAGGTCCCAGTGTAAATCAGCAATTGCAATGATGCTACATAACAACTAAAAATCTTCATACTTTATTGGCTTAAAAAATAGCATTCTTTTGGGGCCTCCCTGGTAGCACAGTGGGTTAAGCAACACATTATGAAGCAAACCACAGCTACTGCACTGCAGCACGAGTTCGATCCCTGTTGCTGGCCGGGAAGGGACCCACATGGTGCAGCAGACCTCTCCTGCCTCGCCCACTGCTCCCCTCAGCAGTGTGTTTTGGTCAGTCTGCCTGTTCTGCTCCCCGCTCTGTCTCTGGTGAATTCTCTCACCGCCCTGGACTCTGGCCTGTATCCCAGCTCTTGTATGTATAAATAAATAAATCAAAAAAAAAAAAAGGGCATTCTTTTCACATAGGTAGGTAGGGAGAGAG
Organism: Galemys pyrenaicus; assembly: GCA_019455555.1. Taxonomy (NCBI): domain Eukaryota; kingdom Metazoa; phylum Chordata; class Mammalia; order Eulipotyphla; family Talpidae; genus Galemys; species Galemys pyrenaicus. The sequence goes on from JAGFMF010011861.1 coordinate 2,604,791, forward strand.
ATAAATTTTGGACTTAGCTGGGTTGGCCGCAAACCTTGCATTGTACCTGGGTCCTCTAAGCAAAAAAAAAAGGAGCATAAAAGGGAACATACACAAGTAACTACTCCTGTCACACCTAATAGGACACAGTGGTCCAATACAAATCACAAGGTCAAACCCAGCACCAATGGAAAAGAGAAATTTTCCCCTCCCATAGGAAAGAAGAAAGAAAGAAAAAAAATGGCTTAAACACTTTCTGGACAAAACTCCAATTTCTCAAAACTCTCTTCTCTTTTCATATTATTCCTGTTTCTCTAGAAGCTCTCATCTAATCCAGACACTTCCTTCCTATATATGCATGGATAATTCACTAATTTTTATCTCTAACTCAGAACTCTTAAGTTAGTTCCAGAGGTTTTAATTACCAATGAACTGCTTGGTAACCATACTTGGATATTTCAAACATATTTCAAACTATATATCTTAAATAAAAATCATGATTACCCCTACTATCTTGAAAAAAACAAAACTAATCTTCTCCTAGCATTCCCCATGTCACTGAATGACACATCATTCATCTAGGCAAACACAAAAATGTGGGCATCTATATTACCTCTCCTTCAACCTCCAAGTCCAATTTATCTCTCAGACTCATTTTACCTTTTAAATGTATCTTGAACTTTTCATCTTCTTCAGCATCGCATTCCACCCTACCAGCATCTCAAAGCTGAATCTCTAATACCTACTAAACGATGCCAACACTATTTAATTTGTTTTCCAATTACAGTGATTTTTTTAAGGCAAATTATATCACCATTCATGGTTAACACCCTTTAATAGTTTGGTAGTTTTATAATATATCTAGAGCTTTTTTGACAGTACTTCTTTCAAAAGGGGAAGTCTAATTTCCCTCCCTATGAATGTGGGTAGGAATTAGTAATTTACTTCTAACAAATAAAATGTATTAATATGAAACTGTTATGTGACTTCTAAAGTTAGGTTTTAAGAAACACAGCTCTCTCTCTCTCTCTCTCTCTCTTTCTCTTTCTCCTCCCACCCCATCCCTCACTCCATCTCCCTCTCTTTGCAGTGGATGAGAAAACAGCCATGGCTATGAGATGACTCAAGCAGCCCTGTGCAGAGTAACAGAGATCTCCTACCACAACTAATACCAGTTGTCCCATCACGTAGGTGAGTCACTTTGGGTAAAGGCCCTTATCTTCAGTCTTCACTCCAGAGGACAGCAGCAATTTTACCTGCTTTGTAACTAACCTCACTTGACACCCAAGTCAGCAATACCTATTAAGCTGCTCCTGAATTCCTGATCCACAGAACCTATGAGATATGAATGTTTTTGTTTTAAGCCACTAAATTTGTGGCAAGTTACTGTACAACAATAGATAACTTTCCATTTCTGTGAGGACAATAAGCAAAATGCTTTACCTACTGTCAGAGTCTCCAACCCACCCCATAATATCTCACTGTTCTTTGCCTCCCAGACACTCAGAACTTTTTTCAGTTTTTTGAGTACCATACTCCTTTCTACCATAGGGCTGTGTTCCTATTTTTGGTTTTATCCAGTAAATATATTTCTTTCTTTATTCACTGATTTATGTCTTACATCCCACTAGAGCTCAAGCATTTCTGTCATTTTCCCAGGTGTATTTTTCCAGATATCACTCCCTGGTTGAATTCCACTACTGTAACCTCTCTCTTTACCATGAATCTCTCCGACCTCATCTACATATTAATTATATGATAATTTGATTCATACACCTCCCCCACTAGACTTCATGACAGCTTACCATTATAATTCTAGCACTTATTGTATACTGACACGGAGGTGGTAATCCATAAATATTGTTGAACAGAGATGAATGAGTAAGTGTACACAGGAACAACGCAGGTTCAGTGACCAGAACAGGAAGATTTGCAAGTAAGTACAAAGACAAATTGTCAAAGTTGCCTTTTATCTCCACAATTTCTGCTGCCTCTGTCTCTCCACCTCTTCTTCAGAAGTAGCCTTTCTCTTTCTCAATACTTCATGCTTAAAAGGCTCCAAAATCCCTGTTTGTCAACATCCACTATAAACAAAGGGTCAAATAAAATCATTCACACCAAGGTGCTTATTGTCAGCAGTAAATCCCATTGTGCTAGAATTACTAGAGGGAAATAGAGGTAGAGGAAATGAACTGGAAAGTAGGACCAACCCCAAGACAGAGGGGAGGCCAGATAAGAACTAGAGTAAATTCAGGGAGGGGTGGGGTGAGGACAAAGGGGAGAGCAGTAGAACTAATTCAAGCCAGTGCTGGAACACTACTAACTCAAAGGGATGTGATCTAAGTAATGAGATGGGACTCAACTTCCAAGTGGTAGGATGAAATCAGACATGCCCATTACAAGTCTGGATTCTGTGTGGAGTTTCCTAAAGAAAAAAGTCCTGCAGGAATGAAAAACTCCAAACAAAGTTGAGGAAAGACCAACGGTACCTCTCTAGGATCAGAAAATTTGAGGAAACAGAGAAACTCTTGATGATGGAGGGGGAAAGACCCTTCTCTTCTAGGATACTGTAGTCCATAAACTCTACTTTATAGAATCTTCTCTCCATCAGAGAGCTCAGAAGCATGTTCTTAAGACCAGGTGGCCAGGGGCAGCTCCTGTGATCCTCTCTAGATGCTTTCACTAGGCTTCAAGGGTAACAGTAGATGGTTAGTGTTCACTGTCCATCAGATGACTAAAGCTCAAAGTGATGGACACTTACACAACAAGGTATATTCAGTTGGTTGTTTAACTTGAAAAATATATATAAGTGAAATGGATAGATATGGATTATGGACTTTCAAACATAAGGTAGCCAAGGACAGTATTGCAGCAAGCATCACAAACAGTCATGAGATCAGATATATTTGCTGATACTTCTTATGAAGCAATTGCCCTCCTTTGGCATCTCCAAGTATGGTCAGGTGCTAAGCACACCCTGACAACTGGAAGTCAGGGTGATTATGGCTATGTCAAACCACAGTCATTAAAAAATTTTTAGATAGCAAGTCAATTTATAGAATCACATTTTTGAGTGATTCACAATAAATTATTCCCCTGCCATTCATTTAGTAAACTGGAAAGCCTCTCTTTGATATCAATAGTTTGTTTAGTAGAAACATCGGTGACTAAAAGGAATGAACCAAGGTATTTGGTAATCTAAGAATTTTACTTTGTAATTTTAGCGACAGAAAAAGATCAGCAAACTATCCCCACATCTGACTGCTGCTGAATGGCTTGTACAAAGATAAAAATGAAAAATTCCAAATTATTAATTGGTTTTGTTCTTAGTCATTGACTTTATGTAACAGACACAACCCTTATAACCTATCACATAAAAGGAATGTTGATTTCTCTCAGAATGTGTATGTCACCTAAGCTTCCAGATGCCAAGAGAAGCAAAACCACATCCAGCCACCACCAGTCCTGAGTTAATGGATACATTATTCAGCTACATTTTTTTTTGACACAGTCTGTTGAAACTCAAGTGTCTTTAGAAGAATTGCCACAAGCCCATCAGGTTTGCCTTGTCAGTTTCCCTTTGAGATTATACTTGCTAAAGTGCTAGTCAGAGAATCCATGAATAAATGTTGAGTCCAAACATACATCCTCATTCTTACTATTTAAGAAAGTCAGAGGACAGTTCTTGTTGCCATAAATTATGCAGCTGATGCCACAGAGCCATGAAAAATGAAATCACAGATTCAAGTTAATTTTCTATATATTTCTGAATGATGCAGTTAAAAAGCCAACTAACTTGCCTTGGGAGAATCCAAAATCTGTAAGGATGTCTTTGGCACGCTTTTGAAACAAGTCTTTGTCGACTGCAATGAAAGAACTCAACAGTCACACTCTATTTTAAATCTGTCACACATAAGTCGTAACTAAGTATAAGACTTTTCAAAATATTTGCTTTTTAGTAAATTAGATCAGATTTAGATTATCCATATGATAATGTCACTCTTACTCACATCTTCATATGTTTCCTTGAAAGGAGAGAAAATCATACACACACTGCTAGTGAGGGAAGAGGCCCCCAATTAACAGTTGCCAAATATCCTCCTTCTCTTCCTTCCCCCTCTCCAGTTCCCAATTCAGAGACTTGTGTGTGGGACACTTCTTTGTGTATCCCTATGGCACTGTGTTCCCTGCGATAGTGTCATCAGTCACGGTTCTCTCAAGAGAAAATATAAGGAGATCTTGGACAGTAGGCCTTCTACGAATATAGCAAAGCATCTGAAAAGAAAGGTCTCTCCTCTCTAAGCTCCTAGAACACCACGAATGAATGCAACACCAAGTCCTTGCTTGCTTTCTGCCTGCTCTGTCTAATGTGACATGATCATGTTATTGGACTGAAACAATTTATTCAGGCTTATCTCCTCGCTAGGACTACTAGGCTTAAAAATGTGGATGTGTCTATTTATCTTTGTGTCCAGGATCCAGCACAGTGCCTGGTACGTGATAAGAATTTAGCAATCCCTGCTAGATGAATGAATGGACAGACAGACACAGGATGACTTGATCGATTCTGTGTTGAATAAATATAGAGCATAATGTCCACCTAAACCACAAATGCTGCCTTCTTTGATTGAACTTTGGAAGTTCTGACATTGTTTTGAGAACCAAGATTAGGTTCTGCAAAATCAATTTACTGTTTTGCAAAGCATAATTTTGGAGACCAAATGACTATGTTTGACAGCATCTCTTTAAGCAAAACTGCATTTTGTTTAAACCCAGGCATCATAACTGACAAGTTATGTATTTTTTTTTCTTTGTTTGAAAGTCTTTGCAAATGTTTGACTGCACCAGCTGATGGATTCCTCCTGATTTCTGCTGCTTTATAACCTCTGACAGGAAAACCTTGCTTCCAGGAGTACAATGGGTTAGCAGCTTGCCCAGAAAACTGAAATCGCTGTAAGAAGGCAGTAGCATTCTCAGGGGCACCTAAATTCTACCAAAATGAATTTGAAAAAAAAAAAGTGAGTTTCCTTAATGGGTTTCTTTAAGAGATAAGACTGGAAGCAAAGCTATGGGGACCTCGATAGCACCACGGGGGGGGGGGGGGGGGGGGCATTTCTGCTTNGAGGGTATATCTGCTTCTTTGAGGAAGAGCTTAATTCATAAAGTATTTTAGTAAACTCAATGCAAGCAAACCATATGCCTTTGCAAGTTTGTTTATGAATTGAATCATTTGTTCCAATTTGGTGTTTCAGACTTTCTGAGAATAATATTTCCAAGAATACCCAGGAGAATTTAAAGTGTGAATAATCCCAGATTTCTCGCTACTCTTAAAAACTAAAGAAAAAAAAGTAGGTAATAAATGACAAATAAAAACATTTGCCTTTTAGGATTTAACGTCAGTTTACACAAATTGATTAGCATGTGGCATGTTCTAACTCGAGACATTAAAAAGAAAACAACTTCTTTACAAAGATGTGTAAATAAATGGAAGGCAGAATTGAGCTTATTGTTTAGCTTTGGTTTTTTGTTGTTCCCCNTTTTTTTTTTTTTTTTTCCCCCCCCCCCCCCCCCCCGGTTATCTTTATAAAAGTACTAAGCAACAGCTGAGAAATGCTAGAGAAGATTTTCTTTTCCTTTCTTTCTGAAAAAAGAGGGATTGGCCAGGAACACCGTTATTTGCATATAGTAGGATCTTTATATCCTGTGCTTTATCTTGTCCACATTGCAAAATGTGACTGTGAACGTGAGGATTTAAAACAGGTCAGCACTTACCAAATACTGAACTGAAAATGTGTTCGTTCCAAGCTGAATTATCATTGCTGGTGATGTTCTCCTCTCTAAACCTTAAAAAGCTGAAAAATGGTAATACAAACCACATGGTTACTTCATTCCACTGCCACTCTTGGCAGCACCGCGCTGCCTGGCAACCTCGCTGTCAGCTGGGCCCAGGGTAATCAGCCCAGGATTGCCCTGTAGTTAAACCAAATGCTCACTTTCTGAGAATGCATCCACGATGCCTTTTCTTCTTATCAGTCTTCTCAGTAATGTTTGAAAAGAGCCTCTGTGGATGATGAGAACATGTCCTCATTGAGAGAGAAGCTGAAATAGAAAACAAGAGAAGAAAATCCAGCATTCTAAGACTGTAAAGAAAAAACTTGCAAAGATTGCCTGCCCACAGCTTTGCATTTAGCCCTGGTGCATGCAGGACCATGCTGCATTGCTTGCTGGTCTGTTTCTTCTCAGGCCTTGAGGCTTCCTCCACGTGGAAACTCACAAAGCATAGAATGAGATGTGTGGAACTGGGGGATGAGGCTCTGTCCATGTGAGACAAATGTGACTTCCTGATATCTGGCTCTTGAAACAATGACTCTCTCTTATCCCCAACTTATTTAGGGGGCTGTCTGGGGGAGTCAACACAGATGAAAATAGCATCCACTCAAGAAAGTCTGATTATGAGTGAGATGGCACAAACTTGCTACAATAAGTGAACACGTGAAAAATAAAACTTCTAGGAAAGAGAGACCACCCAAGCAGCCACAGCCAAGCGACCCCTCTAACACAATGTGAAGTCAGCAGCAAGTTGGATTCTCCAGGCAGAATTTACTATACTTTGTAGTTGAACTGCATAAACAGAGATATTAGTCAAGTCTTCCTATTGCCTGTGAGTTAGACAAACTGTGAGGGCACACTTATTAAATGCGAGGTTGTCCCCCTCACAAGCAAATCTCCCTTGATATGTCATGGTCCCATGCCCTTTCAATGCAGAAGATGCTCAGCCAATCTATGCAGGGCTTTCCCTTCCTTCCAGACCCTTCCATTGCTTCATCATCTCTCCTGAAATATACAGTGACTAAGAGAAAGAGGAATAATCTGAAAAGAAGTTGAGCCAGTCCAATTCCAGTTACCTCAGTCCTTTTCATGGAGATCTTCCTTGACCCTTTATCTCAGCATCCTCCCATCCCAGACCTTGGATGGACTTATTCTAAAGCTGAGGCAATTCTACCCCAGAAGAAGCAAGTAAAGCCTTTAGAATCACACAGATGACACCATCATTAAAATACACACATGTCAATACAATATAATGGGTAGAATGGAATTGGGGCCTTATTGATGTTCCTCTTCTAGTCTAAAATTCACAGACCAAGGTCTTAGAAAGACTTAGAAACTGGGGTACTGAGCACATGAACCCAGGTCACACACACCACAGCTTCTTCCATTGCCCATTTCCCTTCACCTAGTCAGCAGGGAGAGTAAGTCACAATTTAGTGCTTCTTGCAATCATCCTCTGTGTTTAAGGGCACAGATTGAACTTTGAGGGAAATCATTTGCCATTCAAATAATAAATGAAACCACCTGAATTTGCATATGTTCTAGGGTTTCCTGAGTGCTTTACTCGGGTTATCTTGTTTGATTGTCACTGCTATGTGGCCATCAGGGATAGATAGCATTGGTCTTATCCTACTGATAAGGAGACTGAAATAGAGAGGAAAAAAAAATCTCACGTTTGAAATAGACCGACACGAGGTGGTAGAAAGCAAGGAGATGACATGTTCTTTTGTTTTTTGTTTTTTAAACTGAGTTTCCTAGGATGGGCATAAATGGGCCAAAGGTAATGACATTTAAATACATGTTTAAATATACATATATATCATTATTTCAGTATTAGTGCATTTTGAACAATTTTTAAATAGCATCCAGTTAAATTATCGTAAGTACCTTTTTCAAAAGTCTGTATCTATCACCTTTTCGGTAACATTAGTCTTTTCCCCAGACTTGACCAGGCTGCTTTTTAATCGTTGCTATATCCACTGCCTTACAGCCAGGTTCCTCCTGGGCTTAGCCCCAGGGTGTATTTCTCTATCTGCAAGTGGTCTTTTCTCCCTTATTAGTTTTCTAGGGACAATTAAACACACAGCTTTCATTTCCTCTCCTGCCCCTGTGTGTTAGCTCCAAAGCTCTGTTCTCTCTTAAACTGTCTCTCCCTACATGGACGAAGCCCAATTTGATCATTAGCATTTAGGGCGTCCCCCTCTTTCTGTAGAGCCTATCTCCCCATTACCATCTCTTCCCAATCCAGGAAAGCTTTCTCCTGGCATTGCTCTTCTCAGAAAAGAAGGGCTAGTTTTCCCTCCTTTCTTAAATCCTTTGATTAGCAGCTGCAAGCCAGGTATGACGACTTTCTACTATAAAACATCTCAGAAGCCTGTTGCTACCAGTAACACAACATACACTTTCAAACAACTCTGTCTGATACAAACTGTTCTAGCCAAAGAGTTCTTTGTACTGATTCTAAAATGGGTGATATTCTTCCAGAACAAAACATTTTATGCTAGATTTTTTTCCAAGGGTGATTTAAATCACTACATGACCCATTTATCCTTAAAAGTTCATCTTTTTTCCTGTTGTGCAGTCAGTTAAGTAATGATTTATAGCACAGTGATAATGTAAAGGTCCTCTGTGTCTTCCAAACAACTCAGTGTGCTTATGCATCTGGTATTAAAAATCCTCACAGGATCCTTTTGAAGGGAAAAGCAGTTGGGTAGGTGCATCTGTGTGGATCTGTAGGAGAGACAGGCAATGGTCATCTTTTTTAGTGGATTTTAGGTATATTAAGACTTTTAAACTCCTCCCTAGAAGATTGTTTGAATTTCATTTCCCCACATTTCTTTTATTGAAAATGTCAACTTTTTGGAATTCAGTTATTTCTTCCTTTAGTCCTAAAATATGTAGGTGGTTAATTATTTTCCTAGGCTCCATCTGCTTACCCTCTTTATATTTTATCATCTTTGTCTCTCTGCACCTCTTGGTCTGTACCAGTGACCACATATGACTTTTAAAAACTTAGATCTTCTCTGATACAGAGATACAAAGGAATATTGCTCATTCACGAAAAAGGACAGTATGCCATTGTTTGTGATAGCATAGGTGAACCTTCAGCATATTATGTTAAGCGAGACATCAGACAGAAAGGCAATCTAAAAAAATCAAACCTATAAAAAAAAAAGAGTAAGTGGTGATTAATGGGGCATGGCAAGTGGAAGGATAAGATTGATAGATTGTATTTTAAGGGTACAATCTTGCAAAAAGTACCGAAACAGCTGTAGAGATTTAAACTGCAGTAGAGTGAATACAAAAGTATGATATTGTATGCAATGTGGGAAATGTCCTTATCAGCAGCAACCATATCACAATATATAAATATGTCAAAATAACACTGTGTACATATTAAATGTATACATTGTTATATGTACAATGTATCCAATTTTAAAATTTTTACATCTTCACTTATAAAATCCACATTCTCTGTGCTCAATAGCCTCTGAAGGTGAGGGGCTCCCATCTTGGATGTACACCATTTGACATTTCCATCATCCCAAAAAATTCCACTGGACAACATGACTGTAGATTGTATGACACATAAGGACAAGCCCATGCCTGTCTTGTCCATGACAGTTCAGAGCTTTGAGTATTTAGCAAGTAGTAAGTGCACAACAATCTTTATTGATAAATACATCCAGGAAGTTTTTATAGCTGCCAAGAGGTTAATAGTTCACAATGAGTTAAATATCCATTCAACACCTACACTTAAACTTTCTTTTCAAATCAGTCTATATGATAAAAACTAAGGATCCCAATCATTGATCTACCAGTTCCCAGTCAGTTGTGTAACAAAAAAACTGAGGCTAAAGGTTTGCGTCACTTCTTCATTAATTCAACGTTTGATTGAGTTCATTATGCAAAGGATGAAAATCAAGAAAGTGAGAGGGATATTTTTACTAAGATGCAACCACACAAAAACCACTTGATATAAAAGCAATCCCTAATGAGAAAATGCATTTGGCTTCAAAGTTTATTTATAAGTCATTTGCTACAGTACTGTTTCCCACAGAAACAATGTCCCATAACAAGAGACTCCAAGAGCCGATGTCATCTACTCCGTAGGTAAGGTACACTCTAAGACAGCGTTAGACTCTACATGGAATTTGAATGGAGTGTCTGCATAGATACCTCACCTCTCTATTCCTGGCTGCCTTAACTCCCAGTTACTGATGGTGTTTGTATAGACTGAGGTCAAGAACCCAGTAGGGTAGAAACCAAGATGAAGAGAAACAGAGAACCATGGTAAGGGGGTGACAGGAATTCTGTAGTAAGAATCAGATGTACAGCAGGTGAGAAGCAGAAATAAGGTACCTGGGAAATGGCCAGGTACAGTGGTGAGGAAATGGAGGAATTAAAGGGAGCATGACTGTCCCCTTTAGTACTACCCAACCAACTGCTATAACACTCTCTTCCTCACAGCCACCCAGCACCATGAACAGTGGCTTCCAATTCTTCTCAGATAAAGTCAACAATCTTTGATCTCAAGACCCACTTCTCTGGCTCCTCTCTTCAGCTGCCCTCAGTCTCTTCTCCCTAGCCATCCCATCCTCTGTTATTTGCAGACCCCATCCCACCTCAGATCTTCACAAGCACTAAATTACTTACCCAGAAAGTTTCTTCACATCTTTCTAAGGTGAATTCACTCCTATTCAACCCTCTTATTTCAGTTTTTATCACTTCCTCAAGAAAATCCTCCTCAATCAAGGCAGGAACAGGAAGAGCACAAGGGACTGTGGTGATGGTTCAGAGGTGGTGGAAATTCTGTGGGGACTACACCTAGAAAAGAAAGCAACAATTCTAAGAAAATTAAATCAAAATAAGTAAAAAATGTAATAATAAGAAAAGAAAGTCCTCCTTGAACCCCTGGATCAGGTTCATTTCCCTCATAGCACTGGGTATGTTTCTCCTGTTGCATCTTTTATGCTGTGATTTGGCAACTATTGGTGCAATTGTTTGATTAAACGTTATTGTTATCTCTCGTGTGAACTGTAAGTGCTAAGAGGGCTGCTCCCAAGGTCTCTTTCTCCTCACCACTCTGCATGGCACATGATGGGTACTGAGAGAGGACTCCTTGAGTGGATGCATGAATCAGTGAAAGCCGGAGGAGAGTGGTTCTCCAGCTTTACACGAGGGACTTTAGGGGTTAGGTGTCCCTAATTATGGATGGGCAAAGAGGGGCAATGTTTATGTGAACACCCCACTATTCATAAATAAGGGGCAACTACCAGTAGGGAATTGGCTGTGCTCATTTGAAGTTGAAATGTTTATGCAGTTCAGTGTATTTTCCCATTCTTTCTCTCATGCCACCCTCCCCGTTCTTTTCATATGTGATTTATTCTAAGAAGCTTGGACTGAATTTTTGAGTGTAATTGAGAAGACAGGAGGTTCTGTCCTCCAATAGAACACATGCCTCCACTCCTTAAAAGAGAAAAAATACTTTAGAAGGCTCCACTGTTCACAGAACACTCGATTTAGAATTGTCAGAGAGAAAAAGAATCAGATCAGAAAGTAGCTTCTTTGCCTTGCTCTCATGGTTACAAGTAAATAACAACAGATCAAGAAAATAAATGTGCCTAATTGCATTCTTTGTAGGCCCGTGAGGGGTTTCGTGACAGCAAGCACTTGTCTTCCCAAATGGAATTTACTCTAATGGGGTTAGAGGCCTGAGAACACACTCGGAGTTAGGGGCGGTGTTTCTGACCCTAAGGGGTTAAAACAGAAGGCAGTAACTTCTCCAGTTCTGTTGTGTCCTGCTGAAGTCAAAAAAAGAATTGCTTGTAAAGGCAAAAAAATGTCATCATTTTTGCACTTGCCATGACCCGAGCATCTAAAAATACAAAACGCTGGAATTTCTAGAGCAGGTGACTTAAAAAAATCTTAGAGGGCTAATTGTTTAACGTCTAAATGTAGTCCATAGAACAAGACAGAAATAGGGTGGTGTCTCTCCAAGTGACCTAGTCTGCTTAAATCCGGGCACACAATTCATTTGAAAGACTTTTTGTCTTTGCCTTTTCCCTCTAAGTTTAAGGAGAAGCATTTTGTTTTCTTAGACTAGATAATAGTGTCATCCTAGCTGTTTTCTTTCTACCAGAGGGGTTAATTTTAGTCTGATCTTCATTTTGAGCCCACGTCGGAATTTATATTACTCATCGACCTTTGCTGGAAACTGAAGGATAGCCTTTAAGGCTTGGAGAAAGTGTCTCCCGTTTGAGGAGATTTTCCTGTCTGCCACAAGGTACAGGCAGCGCTTAGAGGAGGCTGTACCTGTTCTTATACATTCCATTGCCACGAACTTGGCCTTGCCTGTCACAGCTTAACTTTTCTTTTCCCTTTGATATCTATTCTACTTCTTAGTTTAAATACACATTTCAAAACACTTCCTTTGGGTTCTAGTGTGACGGAAATTGATCATTCTTTAACTGTATGTTTTTAATTGACTTCCTTCTTCCTGGTTAGGAAATTAACTTTCACTCCTCTCTTATTTGATCTGTTAAACAGAGTATGTGACACCTTCCCAGACAACAAGATTTAATGAATCCTAAATGGTGCAGACTCCACTTGATAAAGGCTCCTCTTTCCCACATAACTTTTAAACATATAACAAGCTTACAATGAAATTCTAGCTGTGAAGTATTTTGGCTGACATCATTGTCCAGAATATATTAAAATAGCCAGCTGTTGTCTCCTTTCTGTCGGTTGCAAGTCAATGTTTACTTCAATTGCCTTCTCCCTGTGCAGAGTTGGAGAATTGGGTATCTGCTACCCAAACTTTCATTGTATTTATTTATTTTTAGTCTCATATCAGCTGTTTTTATTTCCATTAAAATTGAAATTCCATGTCTGTACTGAGTGGTATGAGTAACTCTGAGCACAACTATGCCTGAATATTTCACAGCCCATTGCAAGAGGCTGTTGTTTTTCGTGCTGGTTGTTTGCCAAACTGCCACCTGGGCAACCAGGTCAGTGACCAAACAGGTGATAATGTTCTCACAGTCCCACAGAAAACACACCCAGCACTCATGTTGCCACACTGCAATTCCTTGTCCTCAAGTGCTTTATAGATTTTCCTGTTGCTCATGTGCTTATAGCACAAACCTGGTGAGAAAAACAACGTCTGGAATCCCAGATCTTAACCTACAAAGGTAGGGATTACTTCTCAGAAGAAAACCCGCCTCCAAAGCCCAGAACATAGTTTGCTATAACCACCAGGGAATTCTGCTGCTTACAACAGGCTATTTTCCTAAGACAGAAATGTCTTAGATTTGCCTGAGAGATATTCTTGACGAGAGGGAAATTTTCTGACACTGACCTCCTGGTTTCTTCCATAATGTTATCTTAACCAATCATTGGCACACATTTGTGCACTCACTCGCTCTGTCTGTCTCTGTCTCTGTCTTTGTCTCTCTCTCTGTCTTTCACACACATGCGCGCACACACACACACACATACACACACACACATATCTTGTGTACACATCTCCTCTAACCTCAACCCAAAATAGAACTTTCCATGGAAATAAAATTTTTCTTAGTAATCGATTTTCCTGGAATGAATTAATTAGCATCCTCTTCCTCAAAAGTTGTTTTCCTTCCTTTACTTTTCCTTCTCCTGACATTCTGTACTATGATCCATTTTTAAGACACAAAGGTTTATTGCATGCTGATTTTTTTTTCTGTCCTGCCTGTGACCATAATTTCATTCTTGTCTTCATCTTTCATATCATGTATTCAGCTTGATTTTTAAGTATACCTTTTAATACCTTGGAAATAAAAGGTCAGTTGGGGGAATAAGAACAAGGAGAACGGAACCTTGTCATGTTTGTAGAAAGAAAAGATGAAGCCAAATGAAAATTGCAAAATCTGTTGCTTCGGTCCATTGGTAATTTTCCCCTGAGCAAGTGTAATTCTTCAAACTTTCTCCCTCCCTGGCTCTCACTGCACTGACATACTGCAGGTGCCACAGTTGAGATTTAACAATGAAAAAAAGTCCATTTCTTTTCTAGTTCCCCAGCAAAGACATCACAAAAGATAGAGTTATCATGAGCTAATTACAGTCCTTGAAAATTACCTTTGTGCTTTGCAAATATGCATTTTTTTTCTTTGCTGGTGATGAAGAAGTTGGCAGTTTAAATAAAAAATACTATTTAAAGTAACAGAGTACAGTTATATAACCTTTTCACATAAATCACACAATAACTCTTTGTGCTTTGTAAAAAAAAAAAAAGAACTGCAGTGCTTGTTAAGAAGATTTATTTATATAATAACCTATGCAAAGGACTTTTTTTCCTTTTATAAAAGTGGGATGTTCTTTTTTTTAACCTCTGGAAGTTGCAGACTAGAGGGCAGGAATATCCTCCGGTCACCACATTTAGCTGCACACACTCCAGCTACTCAGACTTCAATTCAAGTCGTGTTTGTCATTGCCACACAAGTCTTTATTTCTAAGCACACCAACAGAAAATGTAATAGTTTGGACCTAGTAAAGAATTATAATAAAATACAGAGAATCAAAATCCAATCTAGTGTAAGGATTACTTTGTATCCATAAGTCACACCATGAGCTGAGATGATTTTTCTTCATTTTTCAGGAGTACAGGAATACAAATACGTTTAATTACTGAGGGGTGAGGAAATCCATGGGACCATGGAAACCCCAAAGTTCCTTCATTGATTTTCCATGGAATTCTTCTATTAGGTCCTTGTTCCCACACATAGTTTCTGACCCACCCCTCATTTCGCCCTTTCACCTTATTCCCAGTTTAAACCTAGAAGCCATTGTCTCTCATTATTCCCCTTACCATTTAAAAATGTCCCCCAGATAAAATGTCCTGACACCAAATTGATCTTATCATTGACCTTTCCACCCCAAAGGGTTTCAGAAGTGAAGATCCAGGGCTGTGCATAAGTCCTTAAATGCTAAGCTTGACTCAAACAGACCCACTTAATCCTCAGCCCAGAAGATCCCTCCAGGAAGCGTGATCCTTTCAGGAAGATAAACTTAAAACAGGCATTTTATTGGTCAAATATATCTATTCTAACTCTTGCTCAACAGTGGGGGTTCTGAAGACAGGGAAACCCACAAGGGCTTTCTTGTGTGTTCTTATCTTTCATGGAGATGCTGACCTAACTTTTAAAAGCTATCTCTATGGAAAATTCTGGGCTCCCCTCCAAAAGCAACCAGTAGGAGGTGGCTGTCTTAATCAGTGGTTGTGTTCTGTCTTTATATAAACAGGTTAAGCCAGCTGCTAGTGCCTCTACAACCCATTCCAGCTCACATTACCCTTGGCTGCAAAGATGGGCCCGAACCAGAGCTGCATTATGAAAGCAGAACACTCGCCTCGCAGGTGACAGCACAGCTCTGGCCGCTGTATCTAATGGCCAGAGTCATCCGTCCTTGTCCTTTTGGTCTTCAAGTGGGTGACTAAAATGTAGTATGTGTTCATTACCAGAATGGGGAGATCTCACCAACTGCCAAGTGGAGGTAACAACCCAAAAAGGAAAGAGGAAATTTGATAACTCTGATTGGTACATAATTGTCAAGTTCCTCAATTTCCTATCATAGTGGAAAATAATAAAAACAGATAACGCTTTGCTTCTTGTGGAATGGAGTGGCTGGTAGGGTGGAGAGGTCCCATCCCCTCCCCTTTGGCTCTTCCACTGAGGGCTGTCATTGCCTGGGATGCATCCCACAGTATAAGTTTGTGGAATCAACAACCATGACTGATACTGAAAAGACACTGCTGAAAAAACAGATTACTTTCCTTATACACCCATTCCTCTGCTCTGACCCTAAGGATCCCTCAAAACTATGAGTTGCTCCAAAGTAGCAACAAACTGTATGGAATAAAACCTAAATAAGTGGATCAATGAAACAAGCTTCTGAGCTGTGACCATAGAGGTTTGCCAAGTTATCCAAGGCAGGCGAGATGAACTATCTTCTCCATTTGATTCCCCACCCTCGAAAACCATTTGGAACTTGGTTATGGTTTAAATAATACACCAGAATAATTAAAAGAAAAAAGCAAGCAAATAAGCAAAAACCTTTCCATGTAGTATTTTCTTCTAATATTTTAGTGAAACTTACTCCACTTACATTAATCATTATAATGGTAATAATTATGAATTCTGGACCTTGCTTCTGAAAGAAATGCTTTCCCAGAGAAAGTATTTTAACTTGCTATCACATTGACTTAAAATCACTGAATTGTACAGGTTTATAGGTCAAGCCATATTTGAATGACTTCGAATAACTTTTTTTCCTCTTTCACTACCAGAATTGAATGCAAAGTATGTAAGGCCCTCCCTTATGCTGATCTTATTTTCAAACACATGAATAGCTATTGCAATTCCAGTAGGATTCCTCTGTTTTTTATTTTGACAGCATAACACTACACCCATGGGAGCTGAGCTTTTCAGGTGTTAAAGAGGATTTGTTATAAGAAAATGATTATAATAGGATTTAATGTAATTGAAAGTCAAGGTACAGTAGCTATACAGTGTATCAGAGAGAGTGTCAAAACTTGCAGCCTGGGTGGAGTGCCTTTTGCTAAGTAAACAACAAAAGTAGAGAGAGAAGAAAATATTCTATGTACAACAGGATCTGCAAGGTTGGCCAACCTGATGAGCCTGCCCCACCACCGTGGGTCTCAAACCCCCAGGTAGCAGAGTGCCGCCCTGCAAAGGGGACTGTGAATGCTGCACCCTTCTTACCCCACGAGAGTGTTTGCATGACAAGTTATGTAATAACCCGAGTGCCTGTCTGTTACTTGACAGGCAGTAACCCTTGCCCTTCAAGGCTCTAGGAGGGAAAGGTCCATCCTGAGTCACTGCCCTGGCCTTTCCAGTCCCGAGAACAGGTGTCGCTCTGAGTCATGTCACCCCTTTGTTGACATGGGAGGGCATTAACATGTGGCCACATGTGCACGCTGGACCAGAACCAGGGGGCTCCCTGAGATTTCACCCTTTTTCTTAATGGTGCCAATCTCCATTTAAACGCAGGGGTTTTACCAAAGAGTAGAAGACTTTTCCATGGAAGAAGCCCATGAAGAATGCAGGCATCATAGCTACTTCGAGCATGGTAAATTAATTATGAACTCCCAAGATCAGAAGTGGGTGGCAGCAAGCAGAAGGGGGAGATTAACAGGGACTGCTGGTCATTCATTCTATTATCATAGGGCTGTGTTTTCTCTAAGTCTGCTTTCTTGCCTTGTTGATGATGACTACTATTAGTAATTGTATTTTGGTTGGTTTTTCATTGCTACCTGTGATTCTGCAGAGGGGTAAAAGCAGCACCTGAAATGCAAGACCACATTTATCTCAGACAATCAGCTAGAGAACTTTCTGTCCAATCATTACTGCTAGTTGTCAACTGCACTTGACATTCCATAACAGCCCTGGAGAAGATGGATTTCAGTGCCGGCAATACCAGGAATGTTCTGTGGTTGCTGTTAGTGTTAATATTACGGATGTATATACTACATTTCTTAAGCAAGAATATGTGTTATGAAATGAAACGTGACAGCAAATGTTATGCAAGGCCTTGTGGGTCAGGTCTTTTGAGTGCTCTTTCTCCATGCCGAGTTCATTCCTACTTGCATCCTGATATCTGCTCCAAAGTTGACGTCACTATATTATTTTTAAATATGAAGAGTTTGTTCTAGATTTTGCTGTCATCAAATCACCAACTGGCATTTCAAGAATATTTATATCACACTTAAGATATTCTGCTTAGATCTTTTACATTATTTAAAATTTTGGAGGGTGAGCACCAACATGTGCTAATTTTTGCCCTCAGTAGGATTTTACTTTTCTTTCTCTATTAGCCAGTTCTCTCAATTCAACAATATAAAGAACAGTAGTGAAAGCTAATCTAAAATGTGAATAAATGCAAACATTTTTGTTAGGCAGCACTAAATAATATGTCTTTGTGTTACATACATAATACACATTATTTTTGCTAATAAATATATTTGGCAAAATATATTTTGAAATGTTTTTAAACTTAACTCTGTTTATGTGTCTTTGGTGATTGTGTAATTAATAATATTTTACTATAAATCATGATGTCATTCTAAGAACTTTGTACCCAAAGGAACTATAAAGCTGCTCTATTTAGAACTCCTCACCTCCCATACAGATGACAGAATCCCACATTAAAGCCTAGTTGTTATTACCTTTTGAAACAGGTAATCAACTAATTACATGTTTTGATTAAAATATCCTTCCTTTTAGAATTTTCTTTTATTCTGATGCATTAGCATGAGTTGTGCAGTGACAGTCTTGGTTAAGTACTAAATGTTAAGGTATCCATGTGCAAAGCCCAATGTAGACATTCAAATATACACTATATATTTTTATAGGCTTCCCTATTGTTGGTTTCAACTCTTCCAGTTTGAATATATGTTTTGTTTTGTTTTTTTCATTCCAAATCTTCTTCCCCATGCTTCCTATTGGATCCCTCTACATTAAACACAAATGTAACATCCACTTCAGAATCTGTAATAAAGAAGTTCTGTTATAAACCACTTGTTCCTTTGATCACAGTTCTACTTGTGTTCTTTCATGTTCCACGAAATTTAATTGTGGTTAATTTTGCTTTGTTCCTTTTACACTTCTCATTGCTAAGAATTGTTACTTGCCAGTTCTTCGATCATGGGCAACCCACCAACTAATCATTGCCAAATATCCTTCTTCTCTTCCTTCACTCTCTTCAGGAAAGTTCCCTCTTCTAAGAATTGTGTATGGCCAGATCCAAAATCAACTTAAGTTTGTTCATTGTTCCACATTTTCAAATGACAACAACCTGGAATTTTAATGTGGATTTTAGCTTCCAGATATGTGCTTGTTACTGGTGTCATATTTGTGAAGATCTAGTTTCATAAAAACTTGACAAATATTCTTTACATCCTCCTTTTAATCACACGTAGAACTGCTAGTCTCAAGTCTCCATGACTGTAAGCATAACTTATGATTTGTATTATCAATGAAATGATAAAGAAGCACTACGTCGTTTGTCATCTATCTTTCTCCTCCAGGGAGCCTGGCAGTCTAGCTTCCACCAGCCTGATTCTCTTGGTGGTCATGAGGAGAAGAGCTAGCACCAACTTTCACTGACTTGTAGCGTAAGTCAGTCTTTGGGGCTGTTTGTTGCCACAGTGTAGCCTGTATTATCCTGACTAAATAACTTACAAGAGTATTTTGTCCACTCACTTAGTTGTCACTGTAGGCTTTATGCTTTCTAATAGTGTTGCTGCTACATCCCAAATCTTAGTGAGTCTTTTACCACTTATTTTCAAGTATTTTTAAGGTCATCATTTTTAAGTCTCAGATGGAAAGTCTAAAACACAAAGATGGAAAATGATTCTATCTATGTTTTCCTAGCAATCATTTCTAAAGGGAGAGTTAAAACAGATATGATATTGGACAGATTTTCTCTCCTCTGAACTGGCAATTACAAGGAAATCAAAGCTAGATTCCAGTTATAAAGACAGTCATAGAGGCACAGAATTTAAAGATGGAAGCGCTTCAGAGCTCACTTAATCCAGGTTCCTTACTTTAGAGAATAATCCTGAGGCCAATGAGTTTTAAACAAGTGATTTTGTTAATATAATACATGACTTACTTAGAGACTGGCAAACACAAAAGCAGATACAGATACAGATCCCATCCAGGGGTGCTTATCTTTGATCATAAATATACCCTGAGTGAAAGGAAATTTCTTGAGGATTTTGAAAACATGCAGGAATACCCCTAAAGACCAATTAAGAAACTTAATCTCTAAATTTTGGATATATTTTTCAGGTATGAGTTACTACTATAAAAAAGTTTTGCTAGAAAACTCAATAACTACTTCTAGAAAAATGAAATTGTTATAGCACTTATACCACTCACAAAACTTTACTAGAAGTGGATACAAAAGCTAAATGTAAAATCTAAAATCATAAAACTCCTAGAAGAAAATGGACAAAAAGCTTCTTGACACAGGGGTTGGCAAATGATCTTTGGGAAATTACTCCAAAAGCACAAGCAACAAAAGCAAAAATACCAGAATGTTTCTGAACACGAAAGAAACAATCAAGAAAAAAAAAAGCACAAAGTACAGAACAAGAAAAAATACTTGCAAACTTGTATCTGATAAGAGATTAATAGCCAAAATGTATCAAGAACGCATATAAAACAATAGCAGAAACAAAACAAACACATACACAAACAATGCAATTAAAAAATGGACACAGCTCAAAGAAGACACATAAATGGCCAGCAAGTACATGAAAAGATGTTTAACATCACTAATCATCAGGGATATGCAAATTAAAACCACAATGAGCTATCACCTCACACCTGTTAGAATGGTTATCAACAAAAAGATAAGAGGTAACAAGTATTGGCAAAGGTGGGGAGTAAAGGGAAGCCTGAGCACTGTTGGTGGGAATGGAAATTGATGAAGTCATGAAAAATAATGTGGAAGGTTCTCAAAAACCTAAAATATACAACTACTATATGCGCATTTTGGGTATATATCCAAAGGAAATGGAAGGACCCTGAAGAGATATGCACTCCCATGTTTATTGCAGCATTATTCACAATAGTTAAGATATGGAAACAACCTGAATATCTATCGATGGATAACATTATTGGGTGCATTCAATGGAATATTACACAGCCATGAGAAAAAGGGAAATCCTGCCATTTGTGACAGCATGGATGGGTCTTGGTTGGATCATACTAAGTGAAATAAGCCACACAAAGATAAATACTGCATGCTACTACTCCTATGTAAATCCATAATATCCAGACTGGTAGCAAGAGAGAATAGAATGGTGGCTACAGGGACTAGGGGGTTGATAAGATATTTGTCAAAGAGCACAAACTTCCAGTTAGAACATGAATAAGTTCTAGGTATCTAGTGCACAGGATGTGAATATAGACAACAATATTGCGTGGCATACTTGAAAATATCTCAGAAAGCAATTCTTACATGTTTGCACCACAAAAAAGGAAGGGTAATTATGTGATATGCTGAAGGTGTTAGCTAACACTGCAGCAGTAATCACATTGCAAAGTTACACAATATTATATGCCAATTATATTTCAATAAGACTAGGAGGGGGAGAGAGACTGCCTTCATAACTAGTAAAATAACTATTAAAAACATATTACTGAAATAAAACACAAGGTAACAGATAAACTTTATATCTTTGCATCCTTGAGGATACTTGGCTTTCAATTGAGAAATATTGCACTGGACTCAGCAATATCATGTGGATTCCCTCATCTTGTATCTATTGCTCTGGGTCAGGGTCTGGGACAGAGTCCTGTTAATATGTATCTTGGGGATAGATTTTTTTCCTTGCAGCAGTCAGTTCAGTTCTCTTCTCAGGATATCACACTGAAGCTAGTAAAAAATGGATGGTGGCTCCGTTAACTAATCACCTAAATAACAGACATGATGAACAGATACTGTACCAGTCTAATTAATTTCCTTGTAGACACTATTATGAGATATCGAGAAGAAAGTCTATGGTATATTTTTAACAGATTAGAGGGAAAATTGCTTACCTTCAAAGAATATGAATACCGTCCTCCAGCTTAGCTACTCATAGATACTGTTCCATTCTAAACATGCCATCTTTGCTAACTCTGGAAATTAAGCCATTTTCCACAAGACCTGTTCCCATCCTCAAGTAAAATTGTCACTACTCAGGATGAAACTGGCTGTTTCAAGATGAGGGAATAGATGTTATTCCTACATATAGATGCTAAATAGATGCTAAAGCCTACATATGGATTAGTTCTATCAATCTAATTACAAGGAGGGAAGGAGTGGGGGAGAAAGGGAGGGAGGGAGGGAAACAGAAGATTATACAAAACAAAAATAAGTAATTTCCCCCAGGCTCCTTAGCTAGAATATAGTAAAAGAGAACTTTAAACTCAAATCTAAATGCTGAGAGAACAGAAAAATCCCATGAAAACAGGTTACCTCCCACTATAAAACAGCCTCATATTTTGACCTCTCTGATCGTGGCTTTTGGGAGAACTAGATGACATGAGCTCGATCCTGACCAAGAGGAAGATCTGGTTGCTAAGGTCCTCTCTCGCCCTTCACTTTCATCCTCCCAAGTCGATGCAATAGGACAACATTAGAAGAGAACAACTATCTCTAATCTTAAGTATCAGAAAGCCAGAAACTTGCTCTCCTGGCTGTCATCATATAATCTTGTGTGGGTGAAGTTAAAATCAGTAGTTAGCCTAATGAGAATGCAGGTTTTGCTGTGCTGGAACTATTTAAAGGTTGCTTTCTGGTTTCTGTGGTAAAGTACCTTGAAGTCCTACTTTCAAGTGTTAGTGGGTGGGAGTTGAATTGGCAAAAGAAACCAAGAGAGGTTACCGGTTTTCAGATCCACCTTTGTAGAAGCAAAGCTAAAAGCTTACACTGAACTTTACCTCTGGAAACACCTTTTCCAAAACTTCTTATAATTTATCCTGCACAGACCCCAGAACTTCCAACACTGGAAAAATGAACACCTTGAATCAGGAGTCTGCTGTGAGCCAGTTCCTCTCTGCTCTGTATCTTTAACCTTCCTCTTTCTCTTGAGGTCTCCTTCCTGTTTCTGGACACCATGCCAAGCAATGAAGAGAGGCCTAGAAGTCACAAGTGATTTAAGTACATCAACCAAAGAAAATCGATCTTAAAAATAAAATTTTCCCAACTGAAAGTTTAGCTTTGAAAAAAAAAATACACCATAGGAAGAAAACAAGCCATATTCCCTCCACTTTTATTTAAGGAAAGATGAAATAACAATATGAATTCAAAACCGCACTTGTAGACCTGGTATTTCCACTTCCACTTGTTCTGCTGTTTGATCTCCACTGCAGTAAGGAAGCACTTCACAGCACACTCATTTCTCCTGCAATCTGATTTTCTTAGTACTTTCTTCTAATGGATGTCTGCACAAATTTTTCAGGACATTTTAACATAGGCTTCCTTTCATGTAGTGAGATGGAGAGACCCTTAAGGACAGGAGAATGGCCTGGAAGCAAATATATTTAGGCTACAAACAAAAGTCAAGGGACAGGGAGGAAATTCAGGAGGCCTGGTTCCAGAGTAACCCATCAATGGCCAACCACAGAATGTGAGTTCAACCTCAACCATCTGAACATGACCTTGTCTTCACCGTGTGCTAGGCTCTCTGCTAACCTAAACCCACAATATGGCTCATCTTCATACCTTATGAACAGGTATTATTAGAACACCTATTGCACATATCAGGAGACTGAGGCTTAGAGCATCGCCTGCTTGCTTCTACACACATAGCTCATACATAGAAAGAAGGAACTTAAACCCTAGGTTCTGTGAATGTTAGACAATAACCCTTGTATAATGAAAAATTCATTAGAACTCTGTTTCATGCTCCAACTTAAGGAATCTATAAATTCTTTGAAACTATACAGGCAATATCATGTGCAGCGGTGTTTTTCTTGGGAAAGGGTGTGTGGTCTTTACCAGATTCTCAAATGGGTTTCGTGCTGCAAACTGGGGTCCATGCTATGCAGAGCATTCTGAGGTTGCCTCCCACCCCAACTTCTCCCCAGCTGTATGATTTTGCATTGACAAGTTAATACCTTTGGATCTCCAATGTGGATTTCCAAGGTCTCCTCTGTCTTTGAAATACAATGATACTGTTATCTTAAATGCCCTGAGGACATTTATGAAGGGACTAGTGAAGAAGTATGAAAAGTTTCCTCCTGCTTTGCATGACCCCTTACCACCCCACACTGCACCTCCCAACTTTATGTCCCCACCCCTTAGAGCACCTGCTTTTATCGCTCCCGCAATCAACAAAATTATATCCAATTGCCACATGCATTCTTCATAGCCTTTTCCAAACACTGACTATAAGATGCATAGAGTATGAGTCAGACAAGGGGGAAGGGGCCTCCTTTTAAATGTTACATGTAACTCTGAGAATATTCGAGCATGTTCTGGCATGCCAGCTCTGTGTTAAAAAAAAAAATAGCTGTTAGCAATAATGCTTTTCTGCTCTAAATTGGTTTGGGGACATCAGAGCCTTTGAGAACTGTATGTATAATGGGGGAGCATGCCCATGCTCAGGGGTTATTGGGGGGCACAGCAACCCACAACCATTTCTCCATCATCAATTTCTGCTTCAAAAAAGCTTCTCCAGCCTCACTCCCTTCTGAAGCTGCAGTTTAAATTCCTTACTTGGAAGGTCATTCATTCTCTCGTAGCCAAAAGCCTGTTTGCTTTTGTCTTTCCACTTGCTTTTAAATGAAAATATCAGACCACAGACCATCTTGCTTCCCCAATTCCAAAATTAGTTACATCATGCCAGAAGTGAAGGTTGTTGAAAGTTATTAATGTATTAGCAGGGAGCACTCCGCATTCCAATAGCTTTTACAGGAGTGCAGAGAGGTACATACAGGGCCTGACCAGACCCATAGTTCTGGAAGGTGTGAGGCAAAAATCATGGTCATTTCAAGCCTTGTCCACTTCAGTCCCTCAGTGTGCTCATTCAAAAGCACAATGTCAAGTACATTTTTATACCATAAAGTATATTTACTTCCCAGCATTTACCGACATCTCCTAGAATTCGCTTTTTGCTCATTTCAATCATTGCTACCGACCATCTAGTTCTACAATCTTGTGTTTCTAATAAACTCTGAAATTAGCATTGTGTGCCTGTTTGTTATGTAGGGCGTACTAGTTAGTGGCAGGACGCCAAGTACCTCCACAAGATGACAGACTGTAAGTTATCAGTGACCTGGGCACTTATCCCTGCTTTTTGGATATGCTGGCAGCCCCAGGCCTGGGAATCACATGCACAAGAAAACAGTTGTTCTGGAAAGATGAAATAATTCTTTGGGGGCAAGGTCTTTTCAGATGTGGGGGCAATAGTGATAAATGAAACACTTCTAGGTAATTTTGTAAAACTCAATTTAGGCATTTTTTTTTCCACCAAATGAAGGCCCCAGTTTGGATTCATAGTTCTTCAGTAAAAGTGAGGTAGAAAATTTGTCAGCATGGAGCTAGGATTATCCGAGATGCTCTCTGTTCTTGCTAAGAGCCCAAGCAGACTCAGGAGGCAATCTTGGGAGCCAAGACTCAGAACAGGGATACAGGTTGATTCCCCAGCAGCAAAGAAGAACAAAGAATCAGATAAGCTGAAAATTTTCAAACTTGATCCTTCATCACAGATAGTGCAATAACCACTGCTATTTAAATGAAGATAAAAGTGTGCTAAGTAAGCACACTTTTGCGAAGTGTGCCGTCCACAAGCAGGCGGAAACCAGTCTTGATAGTATAAAGTATCGCCCGTAAGTCCTCACTTAACTAACAGCATGGATGGGTTCTTGGAAATAGCAATTTTAAGAGAAACAATGAATATCAAAACTATGCCTCAGGAAAATTGTTTTGTTCAACATCAGAAGGGATTTCTTTTTTCTCATCACCTTCATGAGCGAACGATGTTGAATGAGATGAAGCAATCAAGGACCTACTATCATTCTATGAACAGAGCTGGCAACCACGGAGCAGGGATTAACCTGGAGTCTGACCTGAGTTCAGCCTCTGTCCGGTGGACTTGACCTCTAAGAAAGGGTAAAGCTCGTGCACCAGATCTGACACACTCTGCTGGACTGGAACACAGTCCTCTTTTGTGCCTCTTACATGTTTTTCTTGGTGGTCCAAGCTTATGTCTTTCAGGTTCCTCTAATATTATGTGTGTATGATTAATGCTATGTGTATGATTAATACTATGTGATTATCACCGTCTTACACACACATGCACGCTGTCCACTTCCATGCAGTCCGTCAGCCTCACTGGATTTTGCTAAATTTTAGGAACAGACAATGCACGTTTCCTTGCCCCTTTGATTCCTTAGCAACCTGCATCACACCTGCCATCCATTTTTGAAGAAATAAGGTCAAATAAACAGGTGTTTTAGAAATGTCAATTTTTCTGTAATAGAGAGGGAAAATATACCTGCTTCAAGTGTTTTAGGGGTGAATGAGGTAGCAAATGTGAACGCCTCTGAATAATGAATGCCTGGAACATAGCAAGTCCTCAATAAATATTAGGCTTTAGAATTTTAGTTCCTAGGTAGGGTCCTACTTCAAATTAAGGCATCACCTGAACATTTGTACAAATTGTGTGTACATTCTTCTGGGAAGATGATCCTTGATACCATTCAGACTGCCAACAAGCGGCCATTACTCAGTCATCCAAAAGAAATGCAGAATCACTGCCTTGAAAACTGATAGCCATATTAGACTATAGAGAATAACACCATAGCCCATTTTACCCTTTCAGCTAGAGGCCCCCAATTCTATTCTTCACTCAGTCTTGATTAGCTTTCATGTTAATTAAATTATAGGGCACAGAATTAAGAACCAGGGATAGGTTCTTATCAGAGTGTTTACACTTTGCCAACTCTAAGAACTTGACTGATTGACTCCCACCTCCTATTTTACAAATCTTTTGCCCTGGATCTGGCAAAGATAATGCAAGGATGAAGAACTCAGAAAAATTCCTAAAGATATTAAAAGATAGATCTTCATAAAGACTATATGGCCAGAAGATGTCTTACTTCACGCATTCTGTTTCTAAACTGTAAAATAAGTGAGTTAAATTAGATGACATTTAAGATTCCTTCTCTTACTGTTCTCCATAATCCAAAGATTTAAAATATAAATAGCCTCTGTTCTGGGGATTTATTTTCTATTTGAGTAGTCACTGTACTAACTTACACTCTTGCCCACATCAAGGACACTATTTTTATTGACCCATTTGCAAAACTAGGGTACTGGTGGGAAAGTAAGAGGTATATTGTGCTTAATTCTGATTCTTATTTCATATATTTGACATTGCAGTGGGCTTCTTGGACTTGAGTTTACTGTGGATAGACAGAGGATCCAAAGAGTTAAAAAGTCAAGAACCCCAAAATTCAACTCAAAACATGTTTCTATAGAGTCCAGCAGACTACTAATGGGAAATGAATCTAATACCTCTTCCGAACTGTAAGTTCTCTCCCCTCCACACCCATCCCTATGAATCTACATACTAAGGTATAACTAGGGTTAGCTTTTATTGAAGTGAAGTGGAGGTGGGGCGATATTAACGATCATAATAGAATCCTTGAAAGAGGTTTCATGCAGGAGAAGTCAAAGCTTTGATTGGCAGAAGGCAGAGAACACGACCCCCAGGCCCTTGGAAGATAAGGGACTTTCAGAAAGGAAATGTAAGCATTCTGTACAGTGGAGTGGGTCCTGGAAAGGCACCTCTGTGAATAAGCCCTGGAAAGACTCGCAAGGCCAGTCTTGGAGGACCAAAAACAGAAGTTCACACTGGCCAGTGGGCACTTGCCCAGCTGCGAATCTAGCACATTCAGGTCATTCTATTCAGTTTGCTCATTGTTGCACAGTCAGTGTCTTCTTCAAAGCCCATCATTTGGCAACACATAGATAACTCTAATTTCATCTCTGTAATGACACACCCCAACCTCCCAACCATGAAGACAATTTTCTGTATTCTGCTCTTATTTGATTTCTGTATCACTTCTCCACTAAAGGCCCAATTCCTTAGTGAGGGAGATTCTACTTTGAAACACAGTTGAGCCTGGAGTGCAATGAAATCGCATTGCCTTTAACTCACTCAGTCTCACTGACCTGATTTCTATAAATAGATAATTTCGTCAAGGAAAAACACAGGATCAAAATCTAAAAGTGAACTCAGGAAATTATTCATTTCAGACTTTTGCCTCAGGTCAAATTAAAATTTCAATCATCCCTAAAACCCATGTTTCTCTGAATTTTTTTTAAGAGATTCAGATTAAGTAAGTTTCCTTGATAACTTCTAATATGTGATCAATTTTTCTGTCATAAGAGCTCTTTTACATGAATGTAGTAGACTAGATGAGAACTGGATAAATACTCTAGACTGAGTGCATGTCATTTTATAAATGACAACTCTGTAGACTAGAAAAGGTGTCTTTCTTGAGGTAGCATATAGCCACTCATTTATTTATTCATTCATTCAACATTCACTCAAAAAATACTTATGGCATGGGTATTCGATGTAGTCATGGTTCTAGATACAGGGATGCAGCAGTATATTAGCTGGCTAGGGCTGCCACAGCAAAGTACCAAAAACCAGAGACTTAAACAACAGATATGTATTGTCTCTCAGTTCTGAAAATTGCAATTCCAAGGTTAAGGTGCTAGTCAGGTTGGATCCTCTGAGGTTGTGTGAGAGGGTTTCCTGACTCTCGCCTAGCACTTGATGGTTTGCAATCATTGGCATTTTTCACTTTGAGGAAGCATCACCCAGATTCTACTTTCATTGTCACATGACATTATTTCTCCCTGTCTATATGTCTCTGTGAAAACTTCCTTTTTATATAGATACCAGTCATCCTGGACTAGGATCACCCTACTTCATGAGGACCTCATCTTAACTAATAATATCAATAACACCCTTGTTTCCAAATAAGCTCACAGTCTGAGGTACTTTGTGGTAGGACTTTAACATATGGATTTTGAGGGCACACAACTCAATCCATAGCCAGAAGAGCAAAGCAAAATCCAAGTAATTTACATTTAAATGGAAGGAGACTCTGTGTGTGTGTGTGTGTGTGTATCAGGCAGTGAAAAATGCTAGCAAGAACAGAGTGGAAGGTAGTGCAGTGATGTAGTTTAAGAGGTTGCTTTGTCAAATATATGTCTCTGTGATATGTGTTTTTCAAGCAGAACTGAGTAAATTGAGAGGCCGCGCCTGGTGGAAATCCAAGGGGAGGCATGTTCTAGGCATGAAAGCTGTAGATGAGAGAACCTCTCCCTGAACTTCTTACTGCAAAATGATTT
The DNA here is from genome assembly GCA_019455555.1 of Galemys pyrenaicus. Lineage (NCBI taxonomy): Eukaryota > Metazoa > Chordata > Mammalia > Eulipotyphla > Talpidae > Galemys > Galemys pyrenaicus. The sequence goes on from JAGFMF010011861.1 coordinate 2,633,528, forward strand.
AGGGGTGTTCATGATGTCTCAAGCTCCAAGTCCTTCCTTCTCCTCTGAAAAACCTATTTCAACAAATAGTTAAGCATCCAGGCATTACTTAGAGCTAGTGGGAAACATCCTTGACCTCACAGAATAAGTTTATAAACAATCACATAATTATTTCACTTTTCACCTGACTGCTAAGAGTGAGAAAGACCATGAAGTCCCAAGGGAATTCTTCCCATGATAGAGTATTAAACGTTCATAACAAGTCTCATTCCATTGGGAATTCAATTGTTAAAGTTATCTTTTATGCTGTGCCATCTCACTGATACTTAGACCTAACGTAGAACTAGACCAATGTAGAACACGTATTATTTTACTTTTCTACATAATAATTCCTGAAAATCCAAAACAAATTAGAATTTCTATGAACTTCCTCATTCCCTTCCACTATTACATGAAGTTCCTGGCCTGTGCAGGAGCTACCTGCCTCAAGATACTCTTTATTTAGCCCATGTTTTTCATGAATGGTGGCTCCAAGAAATGTTTTCTATGTGTGTTTTGAAGTGTTCCATGTTCAGTGGGAATACTACTTACCATGATATAGACGTCATGCCTCCATTAATCCAGGCCAAGATTAAATTAGCATTCTTAGTAATCAAACGGAAATGCTAACTTATATTAAACATTCAACTAAAACACACTTTTTATCAATGTTAGACTTTCACTCATTACCTTCATTTTTCTTCTTAATGGTTTTGACCTGGAATTTGCATATCTTGATATTATTTCTAATCATGACTCTATACTTGTTCCAGTGTGACAGAAAACAGAAGTCCCCAGATTATTCACCATATGACTCTGATTGAGTCACTTGATTTCCCTGAACATTAGTTCTACTCACTATAACAAAGGAAAGGGGGTGGGTGTTGGGAGGTAGTAATAAGTCTTCTTTATAGAGTTGTGAGCATCAAATGTGACAAGCTAGGTGAAAGTATTCTGTAAAACAGGACACTGTGCAAATGTTAATAGCAGTTACAAAATTGACTAGTCATGATTTTATCAACTGCAGAAGTAATATCATCTTTACCCAACTTACTAAAGCACAGGTTAAGCAGACTAAAACCAAAACAAAGTCAACATGTTTTAGGTTTGTTTTCAACTTGTGAATCTGTCTAAAGGCATGGTGACCCCAACCAACATAACCTTAGTTTATCTTATCCTCAAAGATCTCAGGAGTCTGGCTGTGTGTCAACATGATATGATAAAATAGTTACCACCAACAGCTTGAGTCAGACAAATCCAGCTCAACCACTCACTAGAAATGTGACATTGAGTAAATTACTTGCTCTCAGTGATCTTCTGTTTCTTATCTTTAACAAGACAAAATCTGTGAGGACTATCAAGGAAATATGGCAAATAAAACTTGGCACACTAAGAAAGGGTTCAATGATTGGTTGCTGTTTTTATGATATTATTGTGAAATTTTAATTTCCCTCATCAATCCTCTGAGTGTTGAACTCTACTTCAAAAGCATGGTATGTTAATACCATGATATTCCTTATACACCTCAATTCATACTTAGTAACCTCGGATTACTTTGTTTTGTGTTTTTCAGTTCTATTAAAGTAACATTCATCTGTAACATTATATAAAGGTTTCAGGGGTACAACGTTGTTATTCAGTATTCATGTATATATTCTGATAGCCACCAGAACTCCAGTTTTTATCCCTTTGACACTTTAATTGTCACCTTTTGCTCAATTTGCCCATACCCTTCCAACCAGCATGTTGTTCCTATAATCCAAGATTTTGTGTTCATTTTGCTTTATTTGTTCATTTATTTCTTTATCTTCCACCTATGAATAAAATCATATGGCATTTGTTTATCTCCATCTAACTTAATTCCACTTAGCATACCACCTTTCAGGTTGATCCATGGGTCATAAATGACAAGACTGCATCTTTATTTTATAGATGAGTGGTGTATATATGTAGTTGAGTGTACATGTACCACATCTTTATCCACTCACTTGGTGATAAGCAGCTAGGTTGTTTCTAAATCTTGGCTATAGTAAATAGTGAAACATAGGAGCATAGACCTCTTAGAAATAGCATTTTTCATATTTTTTAGATAAATACCCAGAAGTGAAATAATTGGCTCAATAGTGAAAGGAATTTCCATACTGTTTTCCATAGCAACTACACCAGTTTATAGTACCACTGACAGTGTAAAATAATTCACATACTTTTTTTAATTTTCACAAACCATTAGCTTAAATAAGTCATTGTTGACTTCATCTGGATCACCTTCTGAGAATAGGTCACCAATTTATGGGGTAAGGAATATGTCCCTCTTTTTGAAAGAAATGGATTGCCATTTCCCTTATTCACTCATCTTTTGGTGTCTGTAATATCTCAGTAATCAGTGAGATTAATCCTCAGTTCATAGCACTCATTCGAAAAGAATATTTTGAGCACTACTATTTTCTCACACCCCACTTTCCTCAGCAGCCTGTCAAAACTTGCAGCCAGTGGTGGCAACTAGAACTCATTAAAAATGACCAGACTTTGTCTGATCCTTCAGAGAGAGCTTCAGTCAATTCCCTCCTTGCATTGTTTGTGAATGTGGACAAGTCATTTAATGCTGAGTCACAATTTCCTTCTCAAGTCAAGTAGGATAAGAATAACTGCTGTGAAAGCTCCACAGGGTGCAAAGACAATGAGACAAAGTGTAAAAGAAATGCATGCTTGCATAAACAGAGAACCCCCCCAAAATAACTCAAGGTATTATTTTTTCTTATCCTTTCAGCTAGCAGACCACTTTCTTCACAGCAGAATTTGAAAGCGAAGTATAAATTTAATAGTTTTGTTATCTGTTATCATTACACCATCTGCCCCAGGCAACTTGGTGATCACTTCCTTGTTCTTCTAGTTTCAAACACAGATGAAAGCGTCCTTTTGTGGTCTTTCACACTTTCAACAAGCTCAAATTTTATTATTTATTTGTTATTTATACCCGTATGGTATTCTATGTTAAGATACAAGTACAATCAGTTCCAGCAAAACCAGAAAAAGATGAAGAGACCAAGAATGTAAAGAAAGAGATGGATGGCTAAGAAAACCTCAGCTAAATATAATCTATGCAATTGAACATATGCTTAGCTTTACTTTTTGGAAGCAGAGCTTAAAAATTGGACAGGAGAGTAAGCAAGGAGGAGTTACATTGCACTCTCTGGTTCATAACAGGAAACACAACCAGAGACCCATATCTGTCTAAACTCTAAAAGGAATTATAGTAGAGTTTTGTATAAAGGACACAAAACAATCTAATACAAGTGTCTTCAACAGCAATTTCATAAAGGAGAAAATATGCCTACAAGAAAGGAATTGGTTGCTTTTATATGCAGCCCTTAATAAAAGGAGTGGTGTCAATTTGTCATTCTTTGAGGGTTCTTCTAGAGAAGAGACACTAATACTGTACACATATAAATGCTCTTAAAAAAAAAATACCTGGCTGGGTATAGGTTGAAATTTTTAAAATCAAGAATAATGGACTATGATTGCCCCCAAATTTATTTCTCTAATCTATGTTTCAGTTAAACTTTAACAAGTGGTTAGGCTTCTGATACATAGAGATTAAAGCTAGCTTACAAGTCTAGAATGAGTCTGTCATATTGATGGAATGGAAAGATTGGTGATTTAGATTAACTGGTATGTAGGTGGCAGTAATCTAGTTCAAAATTTAAGGACTTTTTGTCTAAAAGAAAGAACTTCCTATCATCTTCAGGAAGTTTTACTGTTAAGACAAAAATTACTCTTAGAAACAGGTTAGAATGCAGAGAGAACATTAAAAGAGGGCTTAAAACCCCACAGTTCTACATAATCTACATCACTGAGCAGAGGTCAACAAACAGGGGCTCAGGGTCAAAATTCCCAGTAACTGTTTTTACAAATAAAGTTTTATTGGAACACACACACATTCACTTACAGATTGTCTGTGGCTATATTTGCAATATAATGGAAGAATTTACTGAGACTACATGCATGACCCACAAAGTATTTACTATGAAATCCTTTACAAAATATATTTAGCAACAACGGCCAGAGAAAAGAGATAGTTAAAGCTCTAAAGTAGCTGAGGCTATAGTTACACATCATCAATTTTCACTACAAAATAATATCACATACTCCTTGGAAATGCTTTTAATCCTCTCAGCATCCTGAAATGTTGGATTAAATCCATATTCAAAAACCTGACTGAATTAATCTTCAAGTAATGATTTCGATGGGGTAAAAACAGATATGTAATCCTACTGCCATTTTTATTTGAATCTTGATGATTTAATGATACTTTTCTATAAACTGGATGTATTTCCCCCCATTTTAGAGAATAAATGGATCTCCTCGTAGCAGCAGACACAGAGTTTATTGCCATGAACAGAGAGTGACTACACATCAAACTTTCCCTGCTTAGAATACTGATGGATGGTTCTGAAATCAAAACCATCTCTTTGGTAGACAACTCCTTTGGCTTACCTGACTTACAATTAATCATATTGTACAGCTAGTTAGTCAACGCTTCAAACACATGTTTTATGCCTAGTTCATATTAGCTAGGACAACAGGAAGTGTGTAGTCAAAGACACAAATTTCTTTAGTGCTTCACACAGGCTAAAATGATTGTTGCTATGTTCAGTGCTAAGATACTGTGGCCCTGAATCAACCATATGTACTTCTCTGAGCAGCATAGACTATTTATTTATTAAACATAAACTAAAAGCATTGTTATGTTCAGTGCCAAGACACGGTGGCCCTGAATTACCAATATGTGGTTCTCTGAGCAGACCCAAATTACTTCCTAAAGAGGGTGTTGTTGGGACATTTGCTTAGATACCTTGTGTGCATTGACAGCCAAGAAGCTTAGAGACCTGCTGGTGACCAACCCTGGTGATAACAAAAGTCTGCATGGAATATAGTCTCACTCATTCCTCATTTCATTTATCTTTCTGAACCTCACTCTCCTGTTGTCCTACTTTCCTCACCACTTATTTTTTACTTTATTTTATCTTGTGTGGTATTAATAGGTAATCCACCTTAAATCCTTTCTGGAACAAAGCAAGGTGTAAGTAAACAAGTAAAAATGAATTGGTCTGTTGAATAGAGTTACTTAGTATTGTCCACCCGAATACTGAAAAAAAATCTGCCAAAAACAACTATTTTGTCTTGGCATGGCAGCTGCTGAGGTTTCCTTTCAAACAGATATTGCTTGACAGGTTTGGGGACTTCTTGTTGCTCTCTTAGGCATTTGATGGTAGGGCTGTGCATCCAGAGTAAGAAGGATACACATCCTTCTGTCAGTTATGGCAGGTTATGGTGGGCAGCCCCTGTCACGCAGCTGCAACACATACTTAGATACTGAATACAGAGCACTACCGACTTCATCTTTTCACTCTCTGTTCAGAAAATATTAGGCCTTGGTCATTAGCATTTGAATAGTGCTCTGTAATTTGCAAGGAAGTTCACACATACCACATCTTACTCAGTCCCCACAATAACACTGTTAATTCAGTTCAGGACATTTAGTTTACAGCTACAGGAACTGAGATTTTTAGAATAGAGGAACTGGGATTGAAACCTTGTATTTGAAGCCACTTCATATATACTCTTTCTTTGTGTTTCCTCCAACCTTTTAGCATATTTCTAATCAATTGTTCCAGGTTTTATTAAAGTCTGGAAGCCAGCTATGTGATAGGTCATCATAAAAGGCTTTGGATTTAACTGTTGTATTAAGTTCTGAAAAGGCTCTACAAACTGGGGATCTTTAAATAACAAAAGTTTATTCTTTCAAGTTCCAGAGGCCAGTAGTCAAATCAATTGACTGCATAAGTCACAATTCCTCTAAAGGCTCTGAATTGAATCATTGCTTTGTCTTTGTCAACTTCTTGTGACTCCAAGCATTCCTTGGCTTGTGGCCACATCACTCATCTCTGCTCCCAGTGTCAGGTTGCCACCTCCTTCTCTTTGCGTGTTTATCTTATAAAGATAGCCTGATTACATTTAGGACCAATTTAAGATAGGCACTGCCTTTCAAGAACTTTAATTTAATCACATTTGGCCATTTAAGGTAACATTCAATAGGATTTGGGGATTAGAATATGGGCATATCTTCTGGAGGTCACCATGTAACCCACTGAAGTCACTGAACTTCGTGCTAACTTTTCTACAAATTACAATAATACTTCATGTGAATGAATTCACACTTCATGTGAATGGTGAAAATTAAATAAGATAGTTTAAAATTATCTATAAAATAACATGATCAATAAAAGCATTTCATGACTTACGTGCCCATAACAGACCAGTGAATAAAGAAAATATAGTACATATCCACAAAGGAATAATACTCAGCTATAAAATAAGAGATGAATTTTTGCTGTCTGTGACAATATGGTTAGAACTGGAAGGGATTTTGCTAAGAGAAATAAGTCAGAAAGAGAAAGATACAAACAATGATTTCACTCATATGTGGAATATAAAAAGAAAAAAAAAGAAGGGAAAAACAAAACAAACCCTGAAGCCACCAGAGAGGGAGGAAATGAGACTGGGGAAAAAGGGAGAGGGAAGCCCAGTGGATTATGGTGGAAGACTATTGGGTCTTCAGTGGTGTGCACAGTGTGGTAACATACATTTATAGAGGTGTGAACCTATAATCCTAAGACATATGTAGTGTTGTAAATCAAGTCAAATCAAAACAAATCAAATATTGCATAAATGTAATATTTTAATAATGAATAAATAAATAAGAAATATTGACTTTTGCTGCAGCATATATGCACCTAGGGGGTATTATGCTTAGTGAAAGAAGACAGATGGAGAAAGACAACACTGCATGCTTTCATTTATATGTGGCACATAAGCAAAACAAACGAGCTAAATGAAACAAAAATGAATTTTTAGACTACAGGAATGAAATAATGGTCACCAAAAGGGAAGGAGGAAGGCAGATGAGTACATCAGATCACAGGGGTCAACTGTATGGTGATGGATGGAAGCTAGAGTTCTAGTGGAAAATATGAGGTCATGCTCGCAAGTGTTGATATAAAACTCAGTACACCTGAAAGTCAGTATAATGTTATAAACCAGTATAACGTCACTAAAAAAATTAAAATGACAGTTTCTACTCTTCTCATCAAGAGAGTTGTAATATAATCACACTACATTTTAGATGATTTCCTTCATTTGTACCTTTGGAATAATTCCCAAATGTATACTCAAATCTCGCCTCTTTTCCATCTTCTCTTTAGGTTCCTTTTCCTAATCAGCTGTATTATTTCTCACATGCCTTTTTTTTTTTACTTTTGTTTCCAGCTAGATGAATATCTTAGCTATACATAGCACTGTTCTATTTTCCTTCACCAGGTGAATTTTTGAATCAAGTACATCTCTCTTTTGAAAATTATAGGCTGAATTTTATCCCATCCAATCTCAGTGCCCTGAATAACATTACATTTACCTTTTGCTTTAAAAATTTCAGTTAATATACCCAAAAGACACAAATACACTGATTCAAAAGAATACCTGCACCCCTGTTTATAGCAGCACTCTTTACAATAGGTAAGAACTGGAAACAACCTAAATGCCCAAAAACAACTGAGTGGATTGGGAAGCTGTGGTACATATACACGATGGAATACTATTCAGCAATCAAAAAAGAAAAACTAGATGCATTCATAGGAACATGGAAAGAACTGGAAGGGATTATGCTCAGTGAAATAAGTGAGAAGGCAAAAGAAAAATACCAGATGGCTCCTCCCCTAGGAGGAATATAAGGGAACCAAATAAGGATCAAGGAAAGGAATAAGAACAATAATTATAATAACAATAAAGACACAAAAACCAAAAATGAAAAGACAAGGACAAATTGAGAACACTTGGTGGGGAGGGGAGAGGAAAGGGTTGAGGGCAGATGGGAGCACGGGGGACTGAGGTGATGGTGCACTGGTGATATGGTGATGTGGAAAACATGGGGATTACAATTGATATCAAATATATATAAATTAAAGGGAAAAAATAGAATTAAAAAATAATTTTTGAGTTTCTTGGTTTCTTCCTATTCTGCATTGGCAGTTGCCTTCGGTCAAATATTATTCTTAGTGAATGTCTCTGTTACTAGTCAAATGAATGAAAGAATGATAAATACTAGGACCACCTTCAGTACACAGATTCCTTCTCTAGCATGCCCTTTGTTCTTATTACCCACTTGGTAGTTGGTCTTGATTTTTCTCCCTCCCCTTTATCCATTTACCCTTTCCATCTTCAGTATTACCTCTTAATATTTCTGTCATGATCCTGAAAACAAATTCTTTCCTTCAGTCACCGTCTATGTAACCAACTGTGATCCTCATTTCTCCTCCAGTCTTGATCACAAACTGGAAGAGAAAAATAAATCTCAACCATGCCCTCAATTTTTCACTTTCCTACATTCTAGACAGAGATTGTAGATTCCTTCAAACTGTAGCCTTCGTTCCCATGTGAACTATCAGAGTGTTGTAGTTTGGTGATATTGGTGCATTCTCTATCATATCTAGAGATTTGTTCCCAAAAAGTAGCACAGGGACACATGGCCATGCCAGGTTTGAACACTAACAGACTGTTCCTTACTTCCCAGCCAGTAGAATTCATATCGAAAAATTATGACACATATGTTTTTATTATATTGAGATAACGTATTTCCATCATCTTTTGAATGCTCAGGAATATCTTATAGACTGGAACAATGCCTCTTCTTGATTATATTAGGCATTATCCCCTAAGAGAATAACCTCTTATAGCTCCCACACCTAATTTCTTCTTGTTTCTCCTCAGCTAAGTCACAGTTGTATAAGCTACTCTCAGTGACAAACACGGAGACACTGTTCAGTCCTAAATGTTTTTCTTCTTATAGGTCCCAGATATTTAACCTTCTTTTTAATAAAACAATGCCATCCCTCCTATTCTTTGTTCTATGAGTTGTTTCTCTCCAAGTTTGGTTCCCCGCCCCCCAGAAGATAATGAAATACACTGTGATCTCTTTCTTGTTGCACACCAGAATAAACACACTGATATCACTATTTTAAAATAGCATTATTGACCACTATGGAATTTAAGATGAGGTTAATGACAACAAGTAAGGGAAAAATTACCCCTGAAAAATCAAGATATCTAAAAGTGGTCTCAGCTATTTTTATTTTGGCACATAATTACTGAGTCTTCTTTAATGTCGTGTACTCAGGAGTCAGAGTGAATTCTTGCGAATACTTAAGTCTTCTAGAACCATCATCTGATATTTATCCCTGGTGTGGGCTTCTCAGTTTGACCAACCTGACATTCCTGAAAGAGGCCCTGTTTGGGAGCAAAGATTAGAAATACCTAAAGATTCCTTTTCTGCGCTTCAGGCTATTCTTACTTTTCAGGTATGTGCTCACTCTTCTTAAGACTATCCTAGTCTTTGAACCCTGGAGTTCTTCTCTTGTACTCTTCTCTTGTACAGAGAACCTTCCTTGTTTGCTCCCTAGAAGGATGACTGACCTTTCCTGAGCAATAGTGCTATCAGTCTCCATTCTAGGAAGTCCACCCTACTTAGCAGAGCAATCTGCAGGCAAGTCCTGCTTGCAGAAGTGCCTGTTCCTTAGCCCACTCTATCTGGGTGCAGCTTCTCTGACACTGGCTCTTGTGGCTCCCATCATCTTATCAGGAGCCAGGAGCAGTTACCTAATTTGCAGAGTTAATATAAAATGAAATTGTGGGGCTCCTTGTTCTAAAAGTATTAAGAATTCCAAGACTGCATTAGGAGACCGTTTAATCGAATGCAGGGCCCAGGCCTCCCTGGTGGCACAAGGGGTTGAGCGCAGCACTGTGGGGCTTCCCGTAACCACTGTGGCACCAGTTTAATCCCCGGCCAGGGAGGGGACCCACACGCGCAGCAGACCTCTCCTGCCTCACCCGCTGCTTCCCTCAGCAGTGTATTTCAGTCGACCTGCCTGTTCTGCTCCCCACTCTGTCTCTGGTGAATCCTCTCACCTCCCTGCATCTCTGGCCTGTATGCACAAATAAATAAAATCTTTTTTTAAAAAATGCAGGGCCCTCTGAAAAAAGCACCCTCTGTGGCTGCACAGGTTGCACTTCCCTGAAGTCAGTCTGGCAAGAGCTTATTTCTGGAATCTTATCTGTGTGACAGTCTTTGATCGTATGTGATCTTGATATATCTTCTTTCACTGACTTCATCATATTCATGTTTGAAAGTCAGTCAATTTACAGTAAACACAGTGATATGTCTTTATCATCAGGACCCTTGCTCACGTTAGGTATTTGGTTCCACTCAACCTTAAATTCTCTGACATGACTCATGGGATTGCCCAATTTCCAGGGAAGTGGTTGTTTTCAAATTCCAATTCTGTAATATAAAGATAACTTCGTATCATCAAATATCACTTATTGGAAACTGTCTGTGACTAGAAGCACGCATAAGACAGGATGAAAAATAAAGAAGATGCATGCCCTTGAGTAGTTCATACTCTTGTGCGAAGGGTAGGCAGATTTAGAGAAGTCATCACAGAACATCTACAATATAGCTCTAGAAGAAGCACGCAAATTAAAAAAACAAAAAGAACCTTCAATATCCACAATTTCTGCCAGTGGAAAAGGTGTTTACTTCATCACACTTATTTATGTTCTAGGTTTTTCATCTGGTCTGTTTTCTTTATTCATTCTCCAACATATTCTTCTAACAGTGTGGAACATACAAGTGTTTCCCAAGCCCTTTCACCTTCTCCTTTAGCTGACAAACAAGTTATAATTACCACAAACATTATTGGCCAAGACCTCTAGCACAGAAGAATCATATCATCCATGTGTCTTCCCACAAATTGCAAAAGTGCCTTTGTTTTCAGTCTTTCTTGACTCTCTAAATAAAATAACAGTGCTTCTGAACTGACGGTGGAAGAGACCTCCTTCTTGGAAAAATGACTTGTTACACCATGGATTAATCTGTAAGCTTGTGGTGTCCTTCTGTTCTAGGTGAGAACTTACAGTAAGTAAAGGGGTGGAGATAGAGTTAACACTACAGGAAACTTCCTCAATTTTAAGACTGAAAGTTTGGTCTTTCACAAAAGTTCCCAATAAACAACAGATATAAACACAGCTTTAGGAGAATTTCATCAGACTATTGGCAGTACAGTCAATCAGAGAACTAACTTTTTAAAAATGTGCTGTAATTTTTTTTTAAAGATTTTATTTATTTATTCATACAAGAACTGGGGTACAAGCCAGAGATGGGGGTGGGGGTGGGGTGAGAGGATTCACCAGAGACAGAGTAGAGAAAAGAACAGGCAGTTCAACTGAAATACACTGCTGAGGGGAGCAGCAGGCAAGTCAGGAGAGCCCTGCTGCGCCCTGTGGGACCCCTCCCTGGCTGGGGATCCAACTCACACTGCAGTGGCTGCTTCACAGAGCAGCACTCAACCTGCTGCACCACCAGGGAGGCCCACGTGCTTTCTGTATTTTTACACTGCATTACTTAGGCTGTCTTCATAATCACACTTCCCTCAGTAGGAAACGTCTTTGACCAAGATACAGTGACTAAAAAAGTCTGGCCTTTCTCTACAGATATAGAGAACCTAGTTGTAGGAAGGAAAAGGCTCCCACCATGGCACCAGCAGCTTCACTCAGAATGTCAGAGTGGTAGTAGAGCAACAACATGCTACCCAAAGGATGTTCGGTTTCTTCCAGAGGCGCACTCTGGCCCAGCACTCTCCAACCATATACATTAGTCTACTTCCTTCTCCCTCCGGATCAAGCTTACCCAGGAATGGCCCATGAATGGGTGTTCACCTGTGGCCTAAACCGAGAGGTGTTAAGAAACTTCTGCTGAAATTTCATCCTCCCTTGCCTGTCTTGATTCCTAAAATTCCACCATTAGAGTCATTCCTGCAAGTGATGACATACTTGATTAGATTCTTTCTGCGTGATAGCTCACCAGAGAAGATTGTATTTAGGGGAAAGTGGAAAGAATATGAAAGTTCAGGGTGCCTGATGGAAGAGGAATTCCCATAATAGAAACAAAATCTCTGAAGAGGAAGCAGATAGCCCAGAAAATAGGTCTGGCTATTTTACAGTTATACTTGGGGACAGAGCCACTCCCATCTCACTGAAAACTTGTTCTAATTTTGGCAACTGAGATTGACTTGACTCAATAGCCTATGAAAGAATCACAAACTGAAAATCAAAGGAAAGCCTGTACTGATTCGGACTTTTTTTTTAACTATACCTGATATGCTCTACTGTACTTGAAACTATATATATATAGTTTACATGACCTTCTCCTCATCCTGAACACATTGCCGTGGACTGAAATTCTGAAGTTGTCTCTCTGAGGTGCCCATTTTCCTTGAGCAGTAGAAGACACTGCTCATCCCTAAGATTCCTCAAGACATAGATTAGTCAAATCAATAACTTCCTCCACCTTCAACTGGCAGACCATTGGAAGAGTTAGCATTCTCTGTAAATCTTTGAATAGACAGTAGTGGTAAGTAGTAAATTGGCCTTCTTACCTACAGGACGCAATGGGTTATAATGAAAAGAATATGAATTGGGGGGGCATGACTGGAGGTATCACATAGCCCTGCTACTGGTACTTGTTATGTTTTTGACATTGGTTGGGTCACGAAAACCCTCTGAGTCTCTGCTTCTCCATCTATGAAGTGGGGATATTAATGCAAGGAGGATATTTCTCCTCCAAGGTTTTGGGGAGAAAATATCTGGAGCCCTGGCATACCATAGTCTGTCAGCAAAAACAGCTGGCTTCCTCTAGTAACTTCTTTGAATAGAACATATGAAATTACAGTGTTCCACACTATTAAAAATTTCTAATCCTAACCCTGAGAAAGAACCTAAATTTTCTAATTGAACTGTAATCCAGCTATCCCCAGAAGTTATGTTTCCCAAGAGATAAAGTAGATTTAGAAGCCCTATTCTTCAACATAACACTTGATGTGATCTCTGTACATAAAGGAAAACGCAGCTCTGCTCCACATGAAATTTAAAATGTGGATTTGTTAAGATATCTCCCTAGGTTTCCAAATTAATTATTCTAATTTATTATAAGAATTACCAACAAATGAATGTATACCATTCTTTCAATCATCTATTCACTGCAGTAGGAAAATCAGGAAGAGAGAGAGAGAGAATCAATCCTGTCAATTTGCATAAACACCCAAAAATGCTTAATGTTTCAGGAATACACCAGAAAAGTGTTCCTTGTCAGTAGAATGAAAAGTCTCTTCTAAGGAATGGTCTCATTTATCCATGTTACTAACAGATTAAAAATTTGTGGCTTTAAGACTCTCAAAACAAAAGTCTGTAGCCTGGACTCAACAAAATAAAACTTAACACAAGCCTTCAAATTCCTGAGGTGGGAGTTTTCCATAGATCACAGCAAACTGATCATGCATAGAATGGCTGACACAGCAAAAGAGTTGCTAAGAAAAGGGAAAAAAAACATGAAGGAGGAATGAAAAGGGAAAGAAGCAAAGAAATGGTGTTACTTTTTCCCTTGGGAATACATAAGTCATATGTATGAAAGAATTTTCAAAATGCTCAACCTTAGGTGAATAATCAATCAGAATATTGAAACTGAAAAGTTTTCAAATCCCAGCTGGCAATGGGATTGGGTAAAATTGTGTTTATTTGGAGCCCCCAAAGAAAAATAATAAATTCTTGGTGATTAATAGCACTTACATGCTCTTGGCCATGAAAAACATTTTCTGCTCTTGAGTCACAACGGAAGCTACAGCTTGAATTTTATTGTTCAATTTGCTTTTTTCCTTTCCTGGGTGAGCCAGCCCTGGATTTAAGAGTTGAAAGTTTATAGAGTCAGTAGGACCCCAAGGGACTGGAAGCTAAGCTGAGCCAATGAGGATAATGCCAAAGATTATCTACCCTCAGTGAAAATGCAGGATTTGGAAAAGAAAAAGAAAGACAAGTGATTATAAAGACTGACAGTCTATAACTTAGACTAAATTTCTTGGTTAGGTTGGCAAATTTCCTTTTTTTTTAAACAAACAAACAAAAATTTCCTGGTTGACAGTCACTTAAATTTTTCCCTTTTTTTCATTTTTGGCATGATATCAAGAGAACAGACTAGAATCTTCCCGGAGGATCTCGACAGTGTATGAGTTGTCTGAGAGGGTACATCCATACTAGTTGTTAAAAGCAGAGGTGGAAACTTAAGGAGCTTCAGGGGGTAGAAGGAGATACTATTGCCCAGTAAATGACTAGCTTTGTTGGTGTTGATGTTTTTTTCCATGTCTTTTAAAGAAGTTCCCCAACTGGGGCCTTGGGTCTTACCTAAACAGGACAATATTTTCATGTTTTTCAAACTCATGTTAGTTACACTTTAAAAAAAAAAACATACTTGTCATTTTTCCCAGTCTTGGCAGTGGCTGAAAATTCAACAAAATAGAAGACTTTCACAGTTACAGTTGACCATAATGGCATCTAATATGGTTTTTGCCAATCCTGTGCATAGTTTTTGTTTGCTCTAGTTTTCTCATCTGTAAAGTGGAAATGACTTCCAGATTCATAAATACATGAGAACAGATTTACACAGGCCAGGAGCTAATATTTTTCAGAAACCTGAAAGGAGCAAAAAACCAAACAAGCAAAAAATCAAAGAAGTAAAAAATCTCTCCAGGGACTATCGATTAGAGTCCCAACACTCCAACCTCCTGGGACTGGCACCAACTAGACTTACTGCTAAGCCAGCCACTGAAGGTATATCTTCTCCTATTGAGTACTTGTACGGAAAACTTGGGTAGGGTCCTCTGTATTTTTCTCTGTGGCCCAATTTCCTGTAAATGGTAAGACTGTAAAACAAAAAGTAATAAGATCCGAATCTTCCTGCTGGGCACTTGATGAAGATGAATTAGACACTGAAAGTCAAGAAAAGATGGAAGACTCCATGACAGAGGCCAAACTAATTCAAAATGAAAATCATCAATTTGACTGTGTTCACATGTTACTTACAAATCAATGAAGAAACAAGTGAGGGAACCCTGAAGCCATTTTAGCACCCCCACATTTGCACTCAATTCTAACCGAGCAGCCTTGAAATATCTTGGCTCTGAAAACCCAGTCAATCATCATTAATAATGATATTTTTATAGCACTTTAAAAATTGGAATTTCCAGAGTCACTTTGATAGATATCCTGTCACTACCTTGCCATTTGCGTAATTTTTTTTTTCCCAGGGTTGGTTTCTAACACCTCCCCTCCCCCCGCTCTTTAAAGAGTATTTTTAACAGAAAAAAAAAGGAGAATTTCTTTTGATTGAAAAATTCATTAGAGATGGCACAGCTCGCCTTTGCTGTGAAGCCCTTACTAATGAGGAGGATAATTTATTGACTTGTACAAGGACGTTCAACTTTAATGATTCTGGAAGTTGAGTTTACTTAAGGAGTTAAAACAAATGCCTGCCTTTTGCCTTCAGAGCTGGGGTAAGAGTTCAGTGAGTTTGTGCAAAGATGAAAAAGATTAGAAGTGAAGACCAGCTTGTTCTTTTCTCTGATGCACCAATCTTTCAAGAAATGTATCTGTTTCTCTCAATACACACCTTAGAAATTACTTCAGTACCTCTAGTATGACCTTTCCAGAAAATTCAGAAATATCAAAATACTGTAATTCATTAAGTCATAAGTAAATGAACTAAATTCTCATCTGCATCTGGCTCTATTTATCTGTCTCTCTCATACACATTCCTTGCCTTTGAAATTTCTTCTTTCTGTTGTAACTTCCACAAAAACTATGCAAGCTTATGAGATCTCTTGGCAGACTCTAACTTTGAAGAGGAACTCTAACAATTCATATTTATCTTCTGAGCCAAAAAGAAAAAAAGAGGGGGGGCTGGGTTTTTCAAAAGTTTGTATTTGTTTGGTTTGTTCTTTTTTCCCCCTTGTAACCTTTTTTATTCTTTCTCTCCAAAAGACTGCACAAGAATTTTTATCACCATTGGGGGTCTAGACTGGTGGTGAAAAAATGAGTTCCTAACCTGGTGCTGAACTAAAAAGGAATAAATGTCTTGGATGTATCAAATTTCTTTGTCAAGCAAACAAAAATAAAGGGATCTGGTTTACTGGAATAGTTGCAGTGCTCATTAAAATTGATGACTTCGAAGATTCTGTGCCTCTTTTCCTTTAACCAGGGCCATCAGCCAAGAATCTGCTGTGCTGTTAAAGACATCATGTTATTGGGTGTCGTAAAATAGACCGCTGCTGTTGCCTTTGCTCCCCACGCCGGTTTTGGTATGACAGTGAGAGGCTGGAGATGACTAGAGGAGAATGGACCCGGCCATTTGGCAAAGGACACCAATGGCCCGGGACCTACGCTGCCACCTGGTATTCTCTTTACATGAACATCATGTTTGAAAAGGAAAGTGAAGCAGCTGGATTAGCATGAGGCAGAATCTAGTTTTTTCTTGGAAATGTACAACTCTGCAAAAGTGTATCTTTATTTTTGGCACAAATTGCTACAGCAAATTACATAGCTTATCAGATGTGGTTTTTTGGACTTGGTGGAGAAGCCACTGCAGGGACTTGTTCTCTTTGTTGTTTGTACCCAGTTGGGAATTTGGGATATATCAGTGTCCTCATACAGTTCAGGAACAGACTTGAATAATAAGTGCTAACAATACTTGTGATCTAGTTAAACTTACATTACTCCAACTTAACAAAATAGACCTTAATAAAATAGTCCTAAAGACACTCCCATTCTACCCTAAAAGATGTAAGAGGCAAGGTTCGGACCCTCATGTCCCAATTAGCAAGCAGACATATTCACCTTGGGAGGTACGTGACTAGGGGTCACTCCCAATGAATAAGGAGCTTCAGAGAGAATATTCTCAGCACTGCTCACCTATCCTGACCCTTAGTTTTTAATCATCCATATGGACTCAGCCTCATTTGACAGGAAAAACCAAACCCACTGTCATTTTTTATACTATTTCTATTTATTTCATTGCAGAAAATTGGCAAAATAGTTTAAAAACATAATTTTTAAGTAAAAATTTTCCACTAGCTAAATTATACAGTACTCGTGTATTTATCGATTTATTCATTCAGTGATACCAAGAAAAACACTACATACAGCACATGCAAAAGAAGTAAAAATAAAGTTAAAGAAGGCAAAGGTATTAAAACTACAAAGTAGGGCCTCTCTGGTGGCCTGGAGGTTAAATCTCAGCATTATCACTGGTGGCCTGAGTTCGATCCCCAGCCAGAGAGCTGACCCACATGGCACAACAGGCCTCTCCTGTCTCGCTCAATGCTCCCCTCAGCAGTATATTTCAGTCGATGTATTTCTGCTCCCCACTCTGTCTCTGGTGAATCCGCTCACCCCCTGTACCTCAACCTCAGTTCTTTTATGCAAAAATAAGAAATATATTTAACCAAAAAAAAGTACAAAGCAGTAGGTAAGAACAGCATCTAGAACACAGTAGACAGGAAAGGGTTGATAAGGAACAACTTTGAGGGAAGATGAATTTAACTGTAAACTGCAATGACACATCTTTTTGAGTGTTTTTACACCTCGAATCCTTTTCTTCAAATGAAATCTTACACAGAAATCTAATGCAAACAACAATAAGAACAGACTCCACCCATGTTCCTCTCCACTTCCCATCTTCCCCCTCTGTTGTTCTGTTCTCTTCAAGGTTTCACAGTTTGAAAACCAAGAAAACATAGAAGGTCCAAGGTACAAAAGAAGAGAGCAGCAGTCTGGGTATAGAGAACAGCTTGAGTAAAACTGACAGGAAGGTGGTGAGATGTTTGATTTGCACAATGAAAGCATTTAAAAACAAAAAACAAAAAAAGTGCAGGAAGCCAATTCGATGGACTACAGGTGACCACTGGAGAGTCTCTGGTTGGGGAGTGGTGGAATAACAGTGAGCACTTAAGGATGTTAACAGGGCATCCGTGTGCAAATGGTCTACAATAGGGAGTACAATTAAGGGTCCAATTGGAGCAATCCAAACACCAGAAATAGGGGTCCCCCATGGCCCCATAACTGTAGAAATGCAGCTGCAACCAACAGGTCACAGTGGTTGTGCAGATATGGCAGTTAAAGTAAATGCAACCTGGAAAGTCACTTTTGACTTAAGTCTTCCTATTATAGACTTGCAGGGCTCTAGTTACTGCACAACCATTATCTGTAGGCAATTATCTATTTGTGAGATGATTTTACCACTGCATTTCTACCCCTGGACTATGAAATGTGAGACTCCGCCTGTTTGGTTACTAGACCTTGGGTTAGATTTGTAGCAGACATGTAATAGACACTCAACTAGTCATGAAAGTGAGACCCTCAATAAATGACGGTATCACGGATTTTTGCTAAGCTCATGTTTTTCTTCTATGAGGAACATTCAGATTCCTGATCCCTGCTAAAGACTTGGGGCTCAAAATTGAAACATAGTTGTCATGAGGGTAGTTGAAATGTCAATGATGGGTGTAAACCCTAGGCCATAAACAGCAAAGAGAGCTGTGAGAATTAATTAGTTCAGTCAGAGCAAGTGACTTGAAAGAACTGAGGCCTGAGGATTCTTCTGCTGAAGTCAAAAGGAGAACCAGAACATCCAAAATGAAAGAATATTTCCCTGTGGGTAAATTTGGAGTGGTTTGCCATACACCCACACTTTGAGACATTTATAAACTGTAACAGGAAGAAATCCTCTTTCAAAAAAAAATTTAAAACATTAGGAATTTGGGAAGTGGAAATAAAATGTACAATTAGTTGAGAAGAGGCCTATCTATTTTTAAGTCCCTATCAATATTCTTCATTAGCTTTGTAAAATGTAATCGACCACCTTACCCCAATTGCTAATAGTGTCCCTGCTTAGAAACACTGGCCAAACATGGAGATTTTTCTTTCCCTTTTCTTTTGTTCTCTTATTATTATTTTTTTTTTCTAAATCCCACTTTCCTTTGGTAACAATACATAAAACATCTCTTTTTAGAATTACATAAGCCCAAATGTCATTTGCTGATTTCGGGGCCATTCCATCTAAATCCTCTTGTTGGTTGTTTTTGTTGCTGCTGCTGCTATTGTTGTGAGCTCATTTTGTTTTTAGAGTTTTTATTTTGTTTTGTTCTGTTCTTTGGTTAGTAGAAAGGAGGGAGAGGAGGAAAAGGCTTGAATGGCACAAACTGATTTCTTTGTAGTTGAAGAGATACCTGCATGCCTGCTTATTCTTACTTAGACCATGAGACAAATAGACCTTTCTTTGGTTCTTAAAAATAAAGCTAGCCCCAAGGACATTATTATTACAAAGTTACAATGTGGATTTTCTTCTACTACATAAGTACTTTTTTCTATTTAGCCCTGTGGGAAATTGTGCATTCTTTAAGAAAGTAAATAGCTATGGATTTTAAATGTTTGCTTGCTAAATTCTGTAATTTATATATAAAATTCAAGTGCTGAAATGCAAAAGGTTTTTAAAATTGAAGTCTCATATTAATGGCTGCAGGTCTGAGAGAAGAAACCGTGGGTACAAAAAGATCTTGCCATCACCAACATTACTTTTTTTTTTTTAATGAGTAAAAACTGTGCAGGTACTTTCTGGCCTCAAAAACCACTCAAATAGTAGTTTGGTGCCGAAGGAAACAGCTAGGTCACCAAACTTGAGCCGGGTCTCGGACAATCACATCCATTCTCTGCTAAATGCAGAAGTTAGGCTTTAGAAGAGCATCTATTTGAAGTTGCCTCCTACTCATGAAAATATTTTGGAGTTTGTTCATTTATTCAAGTACACAAAGATCTAAATGAGCAGCTATGAAGCATCCTCCACTGTCCTAGGACAAAGGAATAAGAGACAGTTCCAGGGCTCCAGCGGGTAGGAGCTCCTGGTCTCCCATTCATCTTCTTTGCCTCTTCTTAAATATTTCTTAAATATTCAGCAGGTATCTGCCTGGAAGCAGCTGGCTTTCTTTATTTCTATCAGTTGTGTTGATGAGCATATAAAAACCTTCTACAGCTATGATTTAACCTCATTTTCCAAGACTGACATCATTTTTTTCCATATTCACTTTGATATTTTCTCTCATTCTAATTCTAAATGGCAGATGCTACTAAATCACCTGCCAGGGTTTTGCTTGCCCTAACACTTAGCAAGAAGCTAGAGGCAGCCTGAGGCTCACCTCCAGAACACTAGAAAAGTTTTCAGGGGGAAAGAATCCTTACCGACTGAGGGGAAGAATCGTTAAACTGATACCAAAATTCAGGCTGAGGTGGAATAAGTGGAGAGAGACATGTGGTCTATGAATAAAAAAGGAGATGAACAAGAGGGTCTTTTTATATATATGTATATAACTAAACACAGCATAACTGCTTTGATGGAGCAAAATCAAAATACTCCGGGTTAACTGCCAGGCAAACAGGAAATAGTGTGGCAGGCCACTGCTCCCCTGCTGAGTGAGCCCAGAAACATCAAGCAGAGATCAGTCAAATCATGATTTCAGGTTTTCCAAATGCTGCTCCACACACACACACCTCACAACATCCCCTCCTGCTTTGTCAACAACAGAGAATGTCACCCAGATTTCTATTTTTATTATACTGCTTTTTAAGAAAAGGTGTCCTTTCTTAAAACCTGCCACTTGCCTATTTTATAAAGATGCATTCTCTTTACGTGTGTTTTATTCTATGTCCATAATGAGAATGATCTTCTCCTGGTCAGGTATCTCGGTATCTTGCATGCACTCTGCTTTCTTCATGACCTTTCTTGATGCCTAGCATGCCACTACCACCCAGACGACGTTATGGATTGAAAGATAAATTTTTATAAAAAGAAAGACCAGACCTCACTGTATATCAAGTCATACTGAAGTGTCCCCAGGCTTTGCTGATCACAGCTGTTCTCTAAGAAGCAAGGACCTATGAGCAAAGACACCAGGTAGACGCCACTGGTTTTGCAGCCACTGGCCAGTGTCCCACACCTGGCTATCCAGCCAGTTCCCCCTGGCATCCAGGTGTCCCACACCTGACTATCCAGCCAGTTCCCACTGGCATCCAGGTGTCCCACACCTGACTATCCAGCCAGTTCCCACTGGCATCCAGGTGTCCCACACCTGGCTATCCAGCCAGTTCCCACTAGCATCCAGGTGTCCCACACCTGGCTATCCAGCCAGTTCCCACTGGCTGACCCCTCCACCCTGTCTGAGTTTCTTCCTGCTTCCTTAACATGCCTTTGCTCCTGTGCTTCTTCTACACCTTGACTTTCTTCCCAGTTTCAAGGGCCGTTGTTCTTCGCAAGAATGCTACCTATGAAACACAACTTGTATAAATTTTCCTGGTCTCAAGGAACTCATATTCTTGTCACGATCCACAGCTGATGCTGGCCAATATTTAGCACCTTAATTTATCTACTTTTCACCTGTAGTCTTCCTTGTGTTCTGTGTCCCGATCCTCTCTTTTGGGTCTAGATTCTGAAACACCTTGAGCGTTCCTTGCCTCCCAGCACAGCACTGTGGTTTAGAAGTGATCAGTAAATGATCAGTGTGATGTGGGCTTGCTCAGTGAACCAGAAACTGGATAATATCAAAGGACTTACACACACCCACATGGACCGAACGTCATCATCTTGTGCTCTGTGTGTACCCACCAGTTTCTGGCCACAGCCCTGTGAGGTACATAACATTCCTGTTTCCACTTCAATGATGGGAAAAATTTAGCTCTGAGAAGTTACATATTTTGTCGAGCATCATCAAATGAGAGCTAGCCATAGATAGACTGGTAATAAAAAATCCATTTAATCGCCTTCCCACAGAACTAATCAAAATAATGTAATAGCTACTGCTCTTTAAAAGAATCTTGATAAATTAAAACCTGTCTCCCCCAACCCCACCTTCCTCTATTCTTCTGAATCTTTTCCCTCCCCCACCCAGCCCCAAATGCTGAATGTCCCCAGCATGTGGACATCATCGAGCATGCCAGGTTAAGTCAGGAAATGTTGCGACAAACAATAATATCAGGAGCTGTTTCTCAGTGTAGAAGTCACCACACACTCTATATTTTCCAGCAAATGTATCATGTGGGCGTCCTACTCATCGGCATGTGAACTTGTTCTTCCTGTCTACTGAGTCAGTCAGAAGTGGAGCATTTGTGTGCCAACCTCTTTGGAAGAAAAAATACCAACACAAACAACACAGTTTGTAAATACTGAGCATCATAAAATTCCCAGAGTATCCACTAGAATTATTTCACAGATTCCGACATCTCCGAGATGTAGGTAACACACATATATGACTATCGCCCATTTACAGATGAAGAAATCCAGGATGAGAAAAGTTAAATGATTTACTGGAAGTTAATAAGTTAGGAAGTAACAGAGCCCTTTACCAGAATCCAGGTTTTTGTTCATTTTATTCAAATTGTGATCTTTCGCCCACATGCCAGTAGAGGAGGAGTCAAACAGAATAAAAACAGTCATGTGACTGTGTTTTGGAAAAGGGTGGTTTGCAGAAAAGCCTCCTCTGGAAGGGAAAGAAGACTCAGCACCATCTGGGAAGGAAGGGAGGGAAGGCAGGAGGGAGGGAGAGCCGGAGGGAGGGAGGAAGAAAGGGAGGGAGGGAGAATAGGCACCTGCAGCTTGCGAGTTGGCAGGAGAGACTGTTCTCCAATGTTCTTGTTCAGAAAGTAAATGTATTTGAAATGCTGAGGACTCCACATATATTCTGTTAATAATTTACCAACTGAAACCATTAAAGATGTTGACAATAGCTTTTCCATTTACTATGGGTGTCTACGGGTGATTTGAAACCACTCATTACCTTTCTAAGCTCCTGGGTTATTTCTGAGTGTCCCAACTAATCAGCAGTAGCAAAGGCAGCTTAGACCTGCTGCGGGTGGAGTTCAGTGTGGAACATACAACTACCCTGATTCCACACTCAGGCATTTCACCACTAATTCACCAAGAGACTGTTGGCCCAGGGCTCTGTAGGCAAATTATATTTGCCAATACATGAAATTTATAGTGTAACTGGATATCCTACATGAGAAGCTTAATATTCAAAAGTAAATACATATTCCCCCAGGAGTCCATCAAGATGTCACCAGAGTAGAACATTCAATGGAAGCAAAGAAGCAGAACATTCTTCTAACCAAAATAAAAAATTATTTTCTTCAGAACCTTCTAAGTACACAGGGACCAAAATCCCTGAAGTAAGAAGAACAATGTGCCCTCACTGTGCAGGGTGAATGCATTCTTTTTAAGTTATTATTTATAAATAAAACCCAGCAGCAATGTATTTGCTATTTTCCAGTTCTGGGTTTTTGTTCCACTTCTTGTTCCATCTCCAACCACTTACCCCCATGGATAAGTGTATCTGTTAGATAGTTGTTTGGCTACAAATATGAGAAAATTAACAATGGTTTCAATGAAGGCACTTATTATTTTTCATAGCACAAAGCCCAGACTTATGGAAGTTCCAGTATGGTGAAGTTTGCAGCTCCATGACTCGCAACCATCTCTTTACTCTGCCAAGTGTGTCCTGGACAAGTTGTCCCTCCCAGCAGACTAGCTCCCCCCATGGTCGGAGGGGGCTGCCAAGGCACCCATGACACAGGAAGAAGGTGTGATCCAGAGGGAGTTTGAAACGTCTACCAGTTGTGTCCCTTTTTTAAAGTGAGAGAAACTTTCCAAGAAGCTTGATCAGACCATGTCATATGCCGAAGCATAAACCCAATCCCTTAGCAAGGCTCACAGATAGAATCACCATAACCAATTTACCCCAGCCATGATACTCCCAGCCAAAAGAGGGGGCCCCGCCTGCCCTCAAATGTGTGGACACCCAGAGGAGGGTAAACAAAGTTAAAGGAAAAGAGGAAAGGCTGATGTCGCGGTAGACAGGGATTATCTGCCACAGCAAGGAACTACCTATCTTCCTTATGACTCCATTTCCTCATGTCGATTGATACAAACTAGACTAGCAGTTACTATAAGATCCTGGCTGCTGCTAAAATTCTATTATTCAACAATGAAGATGACGTTATTAACCCACTTAATGAAGCAATGATTTCTTGAAATATAAAAGTTTTTCCAGAAAACAGTTGTGGTTAGAAGAATTAATCTACAATAGATCAAAGGAATAACTTCACTCTTAGAGTCAAGTACACCATTCAATGATCTCTACATCCCTGAGATACAGACAAAACTATATAATCAGGAGAGGTAAACTGAGGCACAGAGGAGCGATCAGTAGCCCACAGTCACATACTCTGACTGTATCCAAATCATTGAGTCATAGGTGGGAACAGAGAGAGAGGTCACACTGCATCAAGGTGTCCAAACTGGTGTGTGCCACGCCCTGAATGTGCAGCAATGGTTCTTTCAGACCTGGGGGAAATGCTGGAGTTTCGATGTACATTTTTCTCTCATCCTGTATGTATAATATTTTATAGTGTACATGATGCATTAGTATATTAGTGCACACGTATACCATATAGCTATGGAGAAAGAGAAAATGTGGGCTGACAGACAATTTCACTTCTAGGATGCAGAGTTCAAAACTTTGTGGATGATAAGCGAGCATGTAGATGGCTTCAACTCCACCACAGAAATGGGGAAAATACATGCAAAAATGGACACACCTAGATTTGTGATTGTTCCACCCCAGTCAAGCGAGGCAGCCCTGAACTGACTTAGACTATCCCAATAGCAGTAAAAGATCCCCAACTTGTTTTTATTTGTTGATTCTTTCAAAGACTCTTATTTTGTTTACCAGGCCACTTCTGTCATTGTTTTTTCTCCTCTAAAGCAACCTATTTTAAGAAGTGTTAGACTTGGCCCCTCTGACTCAACATAAATGTGGCTTACTGTGCAGTCAGGAAGTCAGAACTGCTTGTGGGCTCCCACAGTTTGTTTGCTCATTCAGTTACCAACTGTGCATCAACTAGATGCTAGCCAGGAGGTTACGAAGATTTATCAAGGCTCCTGGAGTCATGGTCTAGAAGGAGTACAGCCCAGTCTGAAGAGCAACCCACAAGAAAGTCGTACAGCAGAGCATTAGCGTGCTATAGAGGAGAAGATGCAAAGGAAAGCGCAATTAAAGGGTGGGTAGCAGTGGGTGTGAGGAAGCCGCTCTAGGAAGAAATAACTCTTAACTTTTAATGAGCCTTGAAGAAGACAACAGCAAGTGCCACATTCCTTTCCTCAGGAGAAAAAGTAGAGGCAAGACCCAAGACTCTTTACCTGAAAAGCCATGAGGGTCAAGGGGGAGAAAGGGGCTCTCTTTTTTCTTTTTCTTTTTTAAAGATTTATTTATTTATGCATACAAGCACTGGGGTACAGGCCAGAGGTGTGGGGGGTGAGAGGATTCACCCCAGAGAGCAGGGAGCAGAACTGGCAGATTGACTGAAACACACTGCTGAGGGGAGCAGCGGGCACAGCAGGAGAGGTCTACTGCGCCATATGGGTCCCCACCCTGGCCGGCAGCAGGGATCGAACTCGCGTTGCAGTGGCTGAGATTTGCTTCATAGTGCGTTGCTTAACCCACTGCGCCACCAGGGAGGCCCCTCTTTTTTCTTGAGTCTTATCTTTGTCTCCGTCAGCCTCAGTGACTATGAAGGTGTGGCCTGACCATGGACCTTACCCTCCGTGGAATGCAGCTTTCCCTGGACACACTGCCATTCCCCGTCTTTCCCAGGGCACAGAAGGCACTGCCAGCAACCACAGCTCTGTGCTCCAGAGACCTGTGTGCTTCCAGGGGCCCGTTGCACAAAAACAATCAGACTTGGTGGGGTGGGGGAGGGGAAGGGAGTGGGGCGGGTACAGGATTTAACTTCTGTGTCTGTGCCATATAACACCTTAAGAAAGTTTTATTCTATGAATTTAATCACAACATCTACTGTAAGAAAACTGTAACCTGAACTTCAGACTCATTCCTCTGAATCAATAATTTTACACTGTACACTGGAAGAAAAATGGGCCTTTTTACTCAGAAAATATTGCTTGCCTTCAAGGCTCTGTCTTTCTTCCACATGTGTGTCTTTCTGGAGTTTAATTCTACAGTCATTTAGAAGTGGACTTTCTGCTTCAAGTCAAATGTTGTGGGTGGTGTAGAAAAAGTTTCTATGTCAAGACTCAGCATAAGGGCTCCTAAAGTCACTTTTTGCTCCTTTAAGAAAAAAAAATATGGCAGGATTATTTAATTGTTTCTTCCTGAAACACGGATTGAAGGGAGAAAATTAGGAGTCAGAAGAGCAAGATTAGAATTTTGATGGAAGCAGAAAAAAATCATTTCTGTAAGAAAAGCAAAGATTTTACCATCAAAGAGGAAATCCATCAAAACACAATGGTGCTTAGTCTCTGGCAGTCAAAACAGTTTGGAGGTGGGAGAGGGCAAAGCGATGGGGAGGGAGAGGAGTTAATCTATATCAGAATTTGTTACTGAGGTGGTTAAAAACAAAGGAAAACAAACCAAAAAAAAGGCCTTTAGGGACAACTTTTCAGTGCTATTCAACTTGATCAAGGAAACTGGAATTTGAACTTCATTTGCAAACCCTCCCCAAGTAGGTGCCTTCCAGGAGGAAAACAACCAGGGGTCATTCTGGAGCTCAGAACATATTTCTCCCTAAAATCAATGTTAATTTTTAAAAATGCACAAATTTTACAGTCTCTGGAATGTTTTGCTTAGTTTACAAAGTTTTCATCCATAATGTAGCTAGAACCTACTCTATTTACAAAAGACTAGATTTGGCACCTCCAAATGAAGAACCCAGGCCCTTTCATCCATTTTCTCTTTTTTCCCATTGTTGGATATGAGTGTACCAAACGCACTGAGAAACCACCTGAAAGACGCAACGGGGAATGGAGGACAAGAGTCTATGCACTGAGTCATGCAGTCAGGGTAGCCATGCCAGCACCGCTGTCTGTGGTCTCCTTAATTTAATAGACATTTAGTCCCAATCCTTCAATCATTCTCTCTCTCTTTCTCCTTTCTCAAACACACACACTTTAAATTCTCTGTGATATATTTACCTGGTTGATTTTAAAACATTAAAAAAAAAAAAAAAACAACAAATAAATAAAACCCCTAAAGCAATCCTAGACGTTGAGTGCACGTCTCTGTGGCCTGCACCCCCAACACGACTGTGGGGAGATGTACAGAGGCAGCCACATCAAGGGGGTTGGGGGCCCCAGGCTCCAGCTAGATGCCATCAAAACATGGAAAGAAGTTTTAAAGATTAAACAAGACCATGTTGTTCTTCATTGACCTTTCATTCCTTTTTGTGACTGTAGCCAGAAAGTAGAAGATGAGGTATAAATTTAAAAAAGGATGGGGTGAGCATGCTTATTGTCCATGTGTTTTCAATTTTATATATTTTTCAAAAACGATGTCTTTAAGGTAGATATTGGTTTACAAAAATAACAAATAAAGTAATAGTCATAATCTCAGAGTCTAATCAGCTATTTGCTTTCCATTGTAAATTTTTTTTTGGCCAGTGTTCTCTTTTTAAGATAATTTCTCTGTTTCTTTGAAACTGCACATATTATAGAAGTGAAAAATATATCATTGCAAAGTTTCTTTCTTTCTGTTTCTCTCTGGGTCAATTCTCACAGTTGTCACTGAAAAAAAAAGTCACCTACTTGCAAAGCAAATGGAATAAAATAATATTTTTTAAAATGCCATTACCCAGAAATGAGAATGTTGTGGAAATTTAGGAAATAATTTCCTCAATTATAATTTTCTGGGCAACTATCACTGCTAAATTCCCGAGTGTAGCTCCCCAACTCTGACTCCTGACCTCGTTTCAGCAAAATGCACATCAGAGTCGCATGTGGCCAGTCACCTGATGTGTTTGATTTAAACAAAATGGGACAGGAACTCTGGAGTTCTGGGCACCAGTGAGTCATAACAAACACATTCTGCCTTGTCCCTCATTCGGCGTAATTTGCATTGCAGAAGGCTAATTTGAGAGTTACTGTTAGTACTTACAGTATGTTTGGTCTCTGGACACAAGGGTTCTCAATCCAGGAGATAAGAAATGGCAAACAAAAGGAATGCACTCTCACGAGAAAGGCAAGCAATGTCCTTCTCCTTCTGGAATATAGGCATAAAAAGGCCATCAGAAACAAACCAAGCCCCCAAAAATACAATTCAAAAGAGTTACAGAGATCATTTCAGAATTGCCAACTATTGAAAAAAGGTGCACAAGATATTAATATGGAATTTGTGCAAAGTTATAAGAAGCCACAAACGTGTTTTCCAAAGATCAAGAGGGATCACAGCAACTTCCCATCATACCTGTGGAGACGTGAAGCTCATATCTGGTCCTGAGAATCTCCACTCAGGGGTCAACAGAATCAAACCCTCAACATCCTTCAACCTAATGAAAAGGAGAATTTTGATGAGCACATCATGCAGATATAAATGGGGTCATTTTAATTATAATATCACTCAATTATTTTTCAGTGCCAATTATATGCCAGGCCCAATTGTCCAGTGAAGTATGATCATCGGCAGTTGACAGGTGATGAAACTTCCACTCAGTGGGACGAAATCACTTCTTGGTAACTGTGCAGTAGGAACTTTCTCTCTCTCTCCCCCACCCCCACATTTATAAACACTTGGCAGGGTAAAGCCCATGACGGCCCTTCCTGGCACCATTCTTTTAGACTGGATCCATCTGTTTTCAAGGCTTGTTAATAATTATTCCTAGCAGTTTTTAACCATGGCAATAGATTATCTATTCGGCCCACACTGTCTCTGGGGGTTATGATGCTATAGGGTTATTACTAAATGATTGCAGCACGACACCCCCTTTGTTTCCTAAATTTTCTCTGCCAACTATTTCATGAATAGTTTTTGTGGCCACTTGAGTCACATAAGTTATGAGCCCAGATGCTAATCTTGGCATTTTTCTCAAACTTTATCCTTAAATAAAGTCTTTACCCCCAACTTCTATTTTCAATTGCTATGCCATTTTTACTGAATGGCTTCTATTGGTTCCCTCTAAAGTGAATTTCACCACACCTGCCCAGAATAATGGAAGTGAAGTCCAGCCCAATGATCAACCCACAGGAAAACATTTGGGTCGGTTTCATCACTTATTCTGATAACTTTTTGCTTCCTGGAAGTTTCCTTGTTGATCCATGCTCTGGATCGTCAGTCTCTTTCCTGGGTTCTAGTCCCTTCATCTTCCTTGTTTTATAGGGAGCCCTATAGAGTTGTGGTAAGGAACACAAATTCTGAGGGTCTCCCTAGGTTTAAATCCAGTTCCACCACTTATTATCTGTATAATCTTAGTGAGGTTAGCTCTCTGCCCTTTATAATTAATGAAATGAAGATAATAAGAGACCCATCTCATACAATGGTTAGAAACCTATGTAGATTAGTAGATGCAAAATGCTGGCTTAGAACAGTGGTTAGCATATCGTAAGCTCTTGATAATATTCACTTTTGCTATTACCTAAACCCTGTCGAGTGTTCTGGCTCCATTTTTATCTCCACTTCACAGGTTTATGAGCTTTCTGAATTGATCTCTTCGTTGGCTTCTCAAACCAAAAAAGTTTTGTGCTGTTCATAAATTTAGAGATTAAAATTATAACAGTGGTTACAACAAAGATTTAGCTTTGCTCCCTTTATTTTTCCCCCATGTGAAATTATCTATTTACCATACCCTTCATTTCCTGTTTTTAAGTCAGTTCCCCAACTGTGACTAATCATCCTCTTTCCCCTGTGAGACAATCATTGGGATACTCCACTGAAAATTGAATTATCAAATACATTATGAAAATTCACATATAATCCACCTACAGTTTTCTCCTTATCATGTAAATTTATATTCTAATGCAAGGCAATTATTTAGAGCTCATAATTGCCTATTGGAGAAATCTTTTCTCTTTCATTTCTATATGTAAATGATCAGTGATACTAGCTTTACAAGTCTTCCTAGAACAGAAGAGAGTCAGAGATCACAGTCCCCTGGGTCTGTACTAGATTTCTCCTTGGTTCTGAGTACAGATTAGAATTTGCCTAAGAATAGAGACCTAGCCAAGCTGTTCCTCAATTCTCTCCATCAGTTCCTTCAATACCCTGGGGAATCCCTTTTGCTAGTTCAGTCTGTTCAGTCTTTGGTCATATGTCAGTTTAGAATGGTCAGTTTAAAGCAAAGTAAGGAAATGAGTTTGACAGCAGCTAGACAAGGAATTGAGAAGGGCATGGAAAGACACCCTGGGGAAAGCATCATCAAAGAATTCCTTAGCTCTTTTTCAAGGATCAAGTTAGCATTCAGTCAGAGGTGTTCTCACCTACTGACCTTTGTCACAACCCAGGAATGTTCCTTACTCAGTCATCCATTCAGCACTATTGGGATTAGGTACTCTGCTAAGTGCTGAAGATGCAGAGAGGAACAAAAGAGAACAAGTCACAGAGTGAGGAGTCTAGGGAAGAAGCACAGACAGGGAGAAAAAAGAAAAGACTTCTAAGACATTGCTAGTAATTAAGTGTCATGAATGAATTATCAGAAAATGTAATAAAGAAAACTAGATATGATCAGGAAAATCTGACATCAGTCTTTGAACTTGGAGACATTGAAGGAATAACTGTTTCCACTTAGCAATTTGAGGATTTTGACTTGATAAACTTTCCTGGTTACCAGCAAGCAATGGCCCCAGTAAAGCAAACAAGAGTTAAAATGATACGTCAACACCTGAGCAACATAAATATAGGCAGGCATCTTAGTTAGCTTGGGCTGCCATTACAGAATACCACAGAGAGAGTGGCTTAATTAGCAGGAACTTATTTAGTTTATTTCCATCTGAAGCCTGAGAAGTCTGAGATCAAGGTGCCAGCTGATTTGTCCTTCTTTGAGGGTCTTTTTCCTGGGCTGTAGGTGGCCATCTTCTCGTTATGTCCTTACGTGGTGGAAGAAGAAAGAGAACTTGCCTCTCCCTTTTTAATTGTGGTAACACTGGTTTACTATATTGTTTGTGGCCCAGAGGCACAGAATTTCACACCTCCTCAGATGTGTGCGACCACACCATAATATCACCAGTGTACCCACAGTCTTCCACCAGAGTCTATTGGACCCCCTCCACCCTCTCCATCTCGCTTTGGTACCTTAATTCTACAAACAGATTTCTAATGTTTGTTGTTGGGTTGGTTTTGGTTGACCCTTTGTTTTGTTTCTTTATAATCCACATATCAGTGAAACCACCCTACATCTATCTTTCCCCTTTTGAATTTATTTTTATTAGCAATATCCTCTCCAATTCCAATTAAGTTGTCACAAATCATAAGAGTTCATCATTTTTATTGTTGAGCTATATTCCATTTTGTGAATGCCTGAGATATGTGTGGGTATGTATGTGTGTATGAGATTTATGTAATATATATTTATACATAAATATATAACTTGGTTATTGTCAGTAGGGTAGCAATAAACATAGAAATACATACTTCAAATTAGTGCTTTTGCATTCTTCAGGTAGATACTTAAGAGTGGAATTGCTGGGTCAAAAGGTCAATCTATTTTTAACATTTTAAGATGCCTCCACACTGTTTTCCATAAGGGTTGTATCAATTTACATTCCTACCAACAGTATACAAGGGTTCAATTTTCTACACATCCTCAGCAGCACTTGTTGTTTCTGGTTTTTTAACATGAGCCATTCTCACATGTGTGATATGGCATCTCACTGTGGTTTTGATAAACATTTTCCTGATAAGTAAGTGTTGATGAGCATATTTTTCATGTGCCTGTTGGTCACCCTTACGTCATTTATGGTGAAGTGACTGTTTAGCATTGCTTCCCATCTTTTCATTGTGTTATTTGTAGATCTAGAGTTCTTTAAGATCTTGATATAAGCCCCTTATCAATTGTATGATGTACAATATTTTCTCACACTCAGTAGGGTGTCCTTTTGTTTTTAGTGCTAGTTTCTCTCACTATGCAGAAACATTTTACTTTGATATAGTCCCATTTGTTTATATTCCCTTTTGTTTCTCTTGCTGTTTGGAAATGAATACACAAAGAAGTAGTGTATTTGTATATTCATTGAAGCCAATGTCCTAGAGCATTTTGCCTGTTTTCGTTAATGTTTTTGTCTTACACGCAAGTCTTGAATCCTTTTTTATTTAATTGTGTAAAATGTGAGATGGTGATCTAGTCTTATTCTTTTTCATGTGGTTGTCCAATTTTCCCAGCACCATGTTGAAGAGAATTTCCTTTCTCTAATATATACTCTTGACTCCTTTGTCATAAATCCATAGTCTGTATTTTTCAAGGTTCTCAATTCTTTTCCATTAGTCTGTGTCTCTTTTTGTTCCAGTGCTGTACTATTTTGATTAGAATAGTTTTATAGTATAATTTCTTAGCATGTGATACTATCACTCTTCTTTTTTGTTGGAATTTCTTTGGTTGTTTGGGGTCTTTTGTGGTCCCATATAAATTTCAGCAGTGTTTGTTCTACTTCTTTAAAGTAAACTTTCTCTTCTTATAAAGGCACTAATCTCATCATTGGGTCCCACTCTGGTGACCTCATCTGAACCTAATTACCTCTCAAATTCCCCACTTACAAATACCACCACATGGAGTTAAGACTTCAGCATACAAATTAGAGATGCAGGCATAAACAGGTATGCATATCCTACCAGAGCAAGTTTGAAAGTGTTTTGTCCTATTTGCAGAGACTAGAGCTTCTGCACCACAGCCAATGGTCTGGCTCCAATGGTGAAGGCAGTCTTCGCCTCTCCCCCAGGACTCTGTTTCCATGGTAGCATACAGACACATCTCCAGAATTGCCCGACCTCAACTACCAATGCTCTGTAGCCATAAGTTTCTATGACAAATCCCTTGTCACTTTTAAGTATGCTTCCTGGGTAGTGGGGCAGAGGAGGGTGGTTTGAAATATATATACAATCTTTCTTTTAGAGTTTCAAGTGAAGAATATTACTCTTAAGCATGTTCTTTGTTACATAACTGAAAAAAGAAAAAATAATAGTAGTGTATTTCAATCAACTCTGATATAGTTACAATTCAATCTAAAAGTATATTCATTCTAATTCTAAAAAAAATAGTAACCTGGGTCAGACATGTTTCTGTGCTTTTTAATATATCACAAAGTTATATTCTATGTAGCTTGATATTTATGGACTTTGATTTTTATGTGCCCTTTATAGCTATAAGAAATATTTCAGTGTTGTAAGATCAGCAAAATGCTTCATTCCTTGTAAAGCAGATTATAAGCCCATACTTAGAAAGAATCCACTTGAACACAGTACTCCTCCTCTCCTAGGTCATTTGCAGAACTATGTACAAAGCTAAAAATAACGCCAAAATTATTACCCTTGGAGAGTGGGGGCTAGAACTACATATAAAGATAAAGCAAGTCAGTTATTGGTGACAATCCAAGTGACATGGTGATACAAATGGGAGCATGTCCTTCAGAAACTATTTATGATCACTATTTAAAAAAATTGATTCTAAAATAAATAAATGTTAGACATCCATCATTCCCAAATTTGCAGCGGACCTCAAAGAAATTGGGTCATATACAACTAAATCAGGATTTGCACAAGGAAAAACACTCAGATTTGTGAAACCCTATTGGAACCTGACAGAAATCTGACAACCTTGGGTGCCTGGTGGGTATCACTGCCAGATGCGCTACCTGAAGGATGAAATAGGGATGCAGGGGGCGGGGGCAAGAATGGCAGGTTTGCAGGTATCTACCATCAGTGATAACAAACAACTTGCCAGGCACTTCCAGCAAGTCTGCCCTGAATCACCTCCTTTCTTTCTATGTCTAGCTGTAGCAGAAGAGACAAGCCCAGCCTCTCTCCCTGCAAGTGTCTGTGAACACTATGCAACCTGCCATGAGAGTTGGGCAGGAAATGTAAGGTGGTCATGAGTAAGCTGTGGGCTGGTATTGGTCTTCATGGCCCCTAAGTTTTGTTGGCGCTCTGGATATTGCTTGTTCAACAGTGACAGCTTCTTACAAGCTCTTTTGGAACAAGGGTTCAAAAGAGGCAAACCAATGTGCGCTCACACTGGAGAAGGTTAGCTGGGGTAAGAAGACATCTGTGGGCTGGCTGAGCACCTGCAGAGTGAAAAGGTTAAGTCTGAAGCCTCAGACCATCTGGATGGGAATCCAGGTTCAGCAGTAACAACATGTTTGACCGGGCAAATCACACAATTTCCCAGAAACACAGTTTTCCTCATCTGGAAAATGGGCTGGATGCACCCACCTTTCAGGGTGGCTGTGAAGCTCTGCCACCTTCTAAAGAAAATCTGAAGTTACACTCAGTCATCTTGCCCAAATGGGCCTAGACCACTTTCCCTAGTAGCAAACATTTGAGCCTTGTGAGCCGATGTTAAAGATTTTATTTTTTTATTTTTTTAACTTATTTATTTATGCATACAAGAGATGGGGTACAGCCCAGAGGTGTGGGGGGGTGAGAGGATCCATTAGAGACAGAGTGGGGAACGAACAGGCAGATAGACTGAAATACACTGCTGAGGGGAGCAGCGGGTGAGGCAGGAGAGGGTTGCTGTGCCATGAGGGTCCCCTCCCTAGCCTGGGATCAAACTTCAGTTAAGTGCCACGGATGCTTCACACCACAGCGCTCAACCCACTGCGCCACCAGGGAGGCCCTGATGTTAAAGATTTTTTAAAATATTTTTAAGTAAGTTTTTAATAGACTATCTCCAGCACAATAAAATAAAACAAAAATGATAATTGTCTTTGGGACAAAAAGCTAGATGATCATGGGGTGGGGCTGAAGGAACACTGACTTCGCACAATGTATTCCCTTAAATTGTGTATCATGTGTATGTCTAAAATCAAAGAAAAGGGCCTCCCTGGTGGCGTAGTGGGTTAAGCAACACACTATGAAGCAAACCACAGCCACTGCAGCACGAGTTCGATCCCTGCTGCCGGCCAGGGAGGGGACCCACATGGCACAGTAGACCTCTCCTGCTGTGCCCGCTGCTCCCCTCAGCAGTGTACTTCTGTTGATCTGCCTGTTCTGCTCCCCGCTTTCTGTGGTGAATCCTCTCACACACACCCCCACACACACACACCTCTGGCCTGTACCCCAGTGCTTGTATGCATAAATAAATAAATCTTAAAATAAATAAATAAATAAATGAAATCAAAGAAAAGTAAGATATATATTTTTAAAAGTAGCCTCTAAAAAAAAAAATAAGTAGCCTCTGAAACCCACACACTCTGTGCTTTTATCTTGGCTCAGAAGTAGTGGTGACTTGGAGATTCACTCTGCTCCTTGGACATAGTCACTGTGGGAGGAGTTATCCTATGACGATTCATCAGTTCTTACTTGAAGGAATCAAGTCCAAAAATTATTGTAATTTTTCTTAATAATGTATTGACTGTATTGACATGTGAAACCGTGGTATTTTATTGTTGGTCTGTTCCATCCTAAAGGAAAGTATAATCAAAGGAATTTCTCCTTCCTTCTCCACATGGCTTTTTTCCCTCTCATCAGCTGTTTGCTGCTGCCAGTGAAAGTTATGTCAGGTACCTCCTTACCTTTCCTCATCACCAAACATAACTGGCAACAAAAAGAAAGAATCCGTGTCAGGAGACTAAGGATGATAAGATAGTCTTTTTGCTTTTTGCATTAGGAAAAGGAAAGCAAGTTATTCTGGGGGCCAGTCAGGTTGTCTTGTAAACTTTAAAATCTCAGAGGGGAGAGTGGTTTCCTTTGCTTCAATACCTTAAACATTATAACATCTCCCCATATTTAAAAATAAAAATAAATTGAAAATAATGTAATTTATTCTTTGGGGATCAGAAGCAATAGTGTCTACATTCTGACCTCACAGCAGTGCAAAGCTCTCATCGATGATTCATTGAACCCCATCCTTCCAATGCATCTCTGGGCTCCCCACAACCAGAGGCACCCCGCTGCATTCCTATTTAGAATTAGAGGACCTTGTTACACATTCTAAGCTCCTGTCCCAGCAAAGCTCTCACCACAGTGCCCTCCACACAAAACAGTCACAGTCCCTGAGCTCCACCCTTGGTTAGTAAAATATCTCCCTCCAGGGAAATGACATTCTTCAACTTTTCCTTTGTTTCATCTTTGGTATATTTACTTACGCCTGTCTTAATCAGTCTACTAAACTGAAAAATAAAGTTTGCAAGAAAGAAAGATCTGTTCAAACAATTTTCTGTGCTGTGGTGCCTGGACCCCCACACTGGAAGTCTGCGTAAGTCAGAGAGATTTGTGGAGGAAATCTCTTAATTCTAACAATAAGGGCTGCTTTGACTTAATTGTGTTAAGGAAGCAGTTTTAATGATTCATGTTTAAATGAAACCATTATTTCCTAGATCCTGCCAAAAACTTACCACAACTCATTCATGTGATTTTATTACAAATTAAGATTCCCATACTTTTGGAAGAGAGATGTACATTTTAAAGTCTCTTGGGAAAAGAGGATCTGTGCTTCAGGGCAATGAATTGCCCTAAAATTGGCACAACCAAGAGGACATTGTTTTAGTGCTGGTGA
Source organism: Galemys pyrenaicus (assembly GCA_019455555.1). Taxonomy (NCBI): domain Eukaryota; kingdom Metazoa; phylum Chordata; class Mammalia; order Eulipotyphla; family Talpidae; genus Galemys; species Galemys pyrenaicus. The sequence goes on from JAGFMF010011861.1 coordinate 2,670,065, forward strand.
ACAGGGGACTAGGGTCACCCTCTCTTCAGTTGTTCTGTGGAGATTAAAATGAGAGCCCATGAACTGCAGTGTAAGGGGGACACGGTCAGGCCTGGTGAGATTTAAAGGAGGTACAAAGAGAGAGGGAGAGCTTAGGAAAAGGTTAGAGGCTTCTGTTTTTAACTACAGGCAGGTCAACCATTTCCACAGAAAGGCAAGAAGAGTAATAAAAAATAAGTTTTGGGTTTTTTTTGTTTTTGTTTTTGTTTTGTTTTTCTAAATTTTCCTTTCAGGAAGAGAAGTATTATTTCTTACCCTAGGCTAGTAACAGGAACTTCTGGGAATCTGTTGAGGATAGGAAGATGGGACCAAGAGAATAAAAAGGGAGAGAGGTGACCTCTCTTTGTTAATAAGCCTAGAACACAGCTTCTACTACCACCTGGCATGAAAAAGGCACAGAGTGTTGAAAAACTCTTCTTCTTGACCTTTCTACCATCTTAAATCTTTCTTCCCCACATCCAATATTTGCTGCCATCGTGTTTCATTTTCTTTACCCCCGAGAGCTATCGACCAGGTCAGTGATGGTTCAACATTACTGAAGTTTTCTTTACAGTGTCTCATCATTTTACATTCCAGTTATATGAGCCCCATGTCCACAAGCACATAAAGATTACAACCACAATTACACATCTGTAAAGAATGATGGACTCAGTCAAGCACTATGAAGACTTTTGTATAAATAGGCAAAACTTGGGAGCAATTTCTCAGCATCCACTAGTCCTGCCCTATTTTCAGTGCCAAAAGCTCACAGAAGCACCAGAAAAAGCACTAGATGGAATCAAATGGTCTTGCTCTGCAATATGTTAGCCATCTACTCTTAAATGTCACCTCTCTAAGCTCCGTTCCTTACTTAGAAAACAAAGTGCTCATGGGTCCCTCTTAGGTCTTAATTTAGACTTCTCCACGTGTATATTCCTAGTGATAAGTCTGGATGAAGTCTCATCCCTAAGTTATTACCAGGAAGGACAGCAACACTAACAGATGCACGACTGCACCCACCTTTCTTCCTTGGAAATTAGTGATTATGGCAACATCTCCGAAATTTAGTGGTAGGTTTTTTTTTCAGTATTCCATATGTCAAAAGAAAATACACATACAGGGGAAATCTGGTGCCCTCACTAGAAAAAAAAAATCAGTATTTGTTATGTGTGGGGTGGTGATTTCCCTGAGGTTGGAAAAATCCTGGCATTTTAGAAAGTTCTTTACCCAAACCCCATAATCCAAGAAGGAAACTGCAGACTTATTCTCACTCCCAAATTTGACAATAGCTGGCTCACTGTATACAAATAATGCATTTAAAACTGTACTCAAGTTTTCATTTTAATAATGAAGACCCCAGATTTCATCTACTTTATACCCATTATTGTTTCCTCATGACCCACATTACCTGGATTAGAGGAAGGTACAATCTGTGACTGTGAAAATACATAACATCATCAACAAAAGGTATTTATTAAATCAAATTATATATATATATATAACCACATTGATTTTCAGAAAGAGAGAAAGATGATAGCTAAGTGATTATATATAGATGATAAATAGAGGGATAGTGATAGATAGAGAGAGACAGAGAGACAGATGGGCAGTATAATCACCACAGAAAGGGACTAGTCCAGGTTCCCTGTCCCACCTAAGGAAAAGTGGAGCTAAAAGTGAGGAGAAGCTTAAAAGGACTTGGAAGAGAAGGCTGGGAGAAGACTTGAGGGAGTACTTGTGGTAAAGAGACGTGAAGAAGCAACCATGTTTGCTTCTTGGCCTCAGGACTTGACCTAGGAATTTGGAGAACATAGAGGAGACGTAGGTGAGACACCACAGGGAGGCTGACAATGACAGACATTACCTTAATTTTCATTCTGATTTTGCTCCTTTCCTTCCAGACTTGCCTGGCCCCTCTGTCAGTTTCCTATGGTTCTAGTATCTTCCTTAGACTTGTGGCAAGCTTTTGGAGCTCAGTGACCCTGTGTTTGGGCCAACCCTATTAGGTTGGATATTTACCCATGAGGAGATGGGTAACTTTGGGTGTTTAATTAGAAACTATTATCTTCTCTTCTCTTCTTTCTACTGCACACTGATTCCATTAAAGTTCTTTTCTATGGGGATCTTACACACTAAGTATTTTTTATCTTTATGAGGCAGATGGCTAATAGATAGAGAGAAATGATCCTTCCGTTCTAACTGTGCACAGTGAATGCCTGGGATAGCTCCTGAGTTGGTGAGATAGGTGCATACAGATGGTAACGAAACAGCACAGTTAAGGAAAGAGGCAGTCACTTACTTGGGTGAGTAATAAGGGGGACGGGCATATTAGACACATAACTAAGATGGGAAAAGTCAGTACAAAGCTTTAAAAAGTTGATGTCACGTAAGTATGCATTCTTACCAATCTGGGAAGACTTCCAATGAGGACATGTACTTTGGTCCAAGGGCTTGGAGCTCAGAAAAGTCTCAATATAGAGGACTCACACCTCATGCTCTGCTTGTGGGGACCCTGTTCCCCATGCAAAGCCATCTGGAGCCTACACTACTACACAATCTTTGGAGGGGAGGATAGCATGGCTCAGCAACTGACTACTCATTGGCAATGACTGGGAGGAAGAAAGAAATCCCAAAAGAACACATTGATAAAAGAGGACAAAGTTCTACCTCAATGCAGGGAAAGGAGAAAGTGCTCCATTCAGAAGATGCTGGAAAGTAAGGCCTTCTCTTAAGCAGCATGTGCCTGAAGACATTTTGCTACCAAGCAGCTTAGTATTGTGTCTGAGACTAGTGACCCACTTACCTCTAGTATCTTAATATGCTAAAACTTAGCACAAACTTGAAGTTTCTGTGGGATATTATTGTGAAATTGTTCACATCCCTAAATCATTCCTTCTCAACTGTTCCTCAAAGGCTTAAAAATAACTCAACTCTCAGAGTGATTCAACTGGCTTAAAATAATTCACAAACATCTTCCTAAAAGGAAGTAGGGGAAAGATTGGAGGTGGAATGCTAATCAGCTAACAGGTTTTATCAACACTGAGAGAGGTGAATAGATTGGAACTAACAGATCAGATGGAGTCTGAAGTCAGCCCTGGAGTGATTTCATCTTGATCAAATTTTTGCAGCCAGGAGTTGGTTGTTAGATTTAGAGAAACTCTAGAGGTTAACAAGACTAAGGAAGACAATACACTAAGTAGCAGGTGGAAATGGTGTCAACCAGGGAATAAAATTCCTCTTCTCTCTATTAAGCCCAATCTATATGGAATTAACAGTCAATGACTTTCTATACCCACATGGAAGCGACTGATTTTCTCAAGGCAAGAGAGCACACAAAAAGACCACCAAGACAGGTTGCTGAAGGGAATGGGCCCGGGACGTTGCCCAGTCTACAAAACGACATCCTTCTCTTCTCTGAAAGCTATGTTCTGTAAGCTCACAAATTAATTTATTAATTCACCAGAAATTTATTCTGTACCCACCACCTATCAGGCATTCTGCCAGGCTTTCAGGATACAAAAGTAAATAGATAATATAATTGATCACAATAATAGCTTTCATTATTGGATGCCTAATAAGTGCCAGGAACTCTCTACTTCCATTATGCAATGGAATGCCCACAGCAAACCTCTAAATGAGGCAGCATGTTCCCACTTGGGCAATGAAAAGCTGAAATGAAGAAAAGAAGTCTATGCGAGTCTAAGTAAAAGTGGCAGATCTCTCAAGGAACTCTAATTCAGGAATGAGATAAATAAACTTCCCATGTTTACAATATTTTATGGTAAATGGTTAAAAAAGAGATTTTTTAAAAAGGAGATGCTGGTCACTCAGCATAGGTGAAGGGTGACAGGAGAGACGGGAATCTGGGGGAGAGGGAGAGAGTGAGAAACACTCTGGGTGGTGGAAGAGGAGCACAGCACATGAGGAGGATAAGCACTCCAGGAAAAGAGAGGGGTAATATGAGCTGTCTTTCAACTATAGCCACAAAATCTTCCCTCCACATTTCCACAAAATGAAGAATGCTGCTAAGTGAAAGCAGCAGGGCTTGTGAACAACATTTCTGGGATGACACAAGAGGCTCTGACAAGACACTTTTTATCAGCCCAAAGAAGAGGGAGCATTTATCATGACAGACTAATTGCTCACTTTGAGTCAGATATTGCTCTATCTATCTCTGTGCCCTATGTGGCTATATAGTAATGACAGGTTTTTAAACAAACAATCCAAAGCTTATATGTCCAAATAAATACTCCAAAGTAGTTAGTCACTTTAAGTTTAAATGCTGATTTCAGTCCCCCTACCAGTTGTTCAAAGTATTTCAGGGACATCCCTTTTGAAATTACCTTTACAGCTTGCGATTCATTCTATTGAATATCCTTAACAGTGACAAATCTTCATCAGTTAAAGTATAATACTTTTGGTTTTGTTTTAAGTTGAAAATAATTTTGAGCTAAATCCATGATGAGTGATTAAATTGGGGATAAAATAATTGAAAATGCCAACTAAATGTCAGGCACTAAGCTAAGTGTTTCTTATACATCATCTCACCTAATTTAACTCTCACCACAAGTCTATAAGGTGGCTATTAGTGTCCCCATTTCATATTTCTTTAATAATTATAAAATTAGTACGTGTTCACTGAAGGAAGTTTGAAAAATTTAGAAGAATAGAAAGAAGGAATTGGACCTCCTCAGGGTATCACCACTCAAATCTAAACATTTTTGACATTATCACACTTTTCAGTCTGTCTTCCTTCTATGAGTGAGTATAAATGGGGTCCTTCCCCCAAAATTAAAGTGTACTTAACTTTATAATATTTTAATATTATATTCTGAACAGATTTCATGTCACTCAATTTCTTTTCCAGGGCCTCCCTGGTGGCTCAGTGGGTTAAGCAACGCACTAAGAAGCAAACCACAGCCACTGCAGCACAAGTTTGATCCCTGCCGCCGGTCAGGGAGGGGGCCCACATGGCATAGCAGACCTCTCCTGCTGTGCCTGCTGCTCCCCTCAGCAGTGTATTTCAGTCAGTCTGCCTGTTCTGCTCCCCACTCTGTCTCTGGTGAATCCTCTCACCGTCCTGGACTCTGGCTTGTACCCCAGCTCTTATATGTATAAATAAATCTTTTTAAAAAAAAAAATTCTTTTCCAAAATCATCTTCACTAAGTTTGGTTTGGTGTCCCTATAATATGAATGCCAGGATCTACTCAAAGAATCCCTCTACTTCAAAAGAACATTCCAAATGAACATTCTAAATTGTAGATATGTCTTTCGGATTTCTGTGATTGTTGCCTTGAATAATTTCCTAAAAGTAGAACTTCTGGATTCCATGCATTCATTTTTTAGGCACTGTATAATGTCCCCAAATTTTAGGGGAATAACTGAGAACTCATAGATATTTATACTCCAAGCTCATAAGCACAGAACATAGCACAAGTTAGATTTGACCCATTTCTGTGATTCTCTGCACCCTGTGCTTAACTTGTTTGTTTTTCTGCTATGACAAACTAATTTTGATCAGAAATTTTAAAAATCTCAATTTAAAAAAAATAATCTTCACAGGTCTAACCCAGGGTGTTCTTGAAAGGCTTTTTTAGGAGTGAAAGATGCCTTGGATTTGCGTCATTTCTCTAATGCTTCCTTTATTTTTTTTTTATTTTTTTTTCTGATTTAAATTTTTAAAAAATTTTTTTTCTTACAATTGGTGGTAATACTATGGAGACTACACCTAATAAAAGAAAGCAAACATTCAAATGCTTCTTTAAAAGATTAAGCCCATTTCTGACTTTATGCTTTTGTTATAGTTATTTTTGAAGCACTCACTTAATTTCATTGTTACATTCTTAGAAGATGTCAGTTCTGTCCTGTACAAACATATACTACTATTGTTCTTGTGAACTAAGGCCAGGGTTTCTGGTTGGACTGCCAAAAAGCTTAATGTCCTTAGGATTTAGGAGACCAAGTTGAAAGGAACTTGGTTACAATTCAGCAAGGCACAGTCAGGTGGTGAGTCCACACCCCCGTGCTTAGAATACCAAATGACTAATAGATAACCAGTCTTCTTTAAGTCTGGCTATGTTCTGATAACACTGGAAAAAAAACATTTCCCACCCAAAGTTCTATTGGTTTGTTATAAACATGTAACCTGTTCTCCTGGAAGGATGAGTGGAATGAGAAATACCAGTACAACCAGCTCTCTTCCTTGCACATTTGTGCCTGGAATGTGTTCAAAATGGGTTAGAGAAAGCCAGACTGGGCTGTAAGGTGCCCTGGAAGGGGTGGGTGGGAGGATTGTGTTGAAGTTGTATTTTATAGTTAAATCTGCAAAATTCACTGGGTGACAATAAAGGATCTTAAAGGTAAAGTAGAGGAGATGGATTTTAAACATAAAAGGGGATTTTAAAGTAAAAGCAGAGGAGAATGTTGAGTTAGGAATTCTTATTCCAGACTTTCAAAGCATTGTGAGGATGCTTTAAATTTCTTTGGGTTCGCCCAGAGTTCTGATCAACAAACCTTGCCCAGCTTTCTTTCCCTGGTCACTAGTCTCAACCTGAGTGCTTTATCAATAGTTTCCAAGTATCATTTAACCAATAAATCTTTTCATTCTCATGCAGTCCATCATCCACCCTTTCTTTCACCCCTGCCCACAGTCCCACTTATTCCCGTTCCAATTTACCACATCACGCACCTAGAGGCTCACGCAAGCTGAGATTGGGCTTTTCGCCTCAACTCAGCATCCTGGAGACTTTACTTACAAAACAAATCCCCATCCCACACTCTGATCTTTCTCTGAATCTCCATTGCTCAACTCCTAGTACATACCTCAATAGACTTTGATCTAGAATTCTTGTTTCTACAACTCTCCTTTAACCATGCTTCTCCACATAGTAGAGGTTATCTTTCTTTTTCCCTCTCCAAATTTGCTTTAATTGGGTGGATATAAATTAGAGAACAAAATCTTAAGCAAGATACATGTAACAATTTAACAGAACCTGATAATCTAATTTCTTTCATTTTTTCTCAAATCTTTCCAACATGGGGCTCATAAGAGAATTAACCAAGATAGGTATACTACAGTCAAATTTCAAATCTTTAAGAAATACTTATGACATACTAAGTTCCCCTATAAAGCAATTATGAAAAACCTTCAAGGTATTTGTATTTTGTATGTAGAGAGGTTATCTTTCAAAACATAAATCAAGCCAATAATCTTAAAACCCTCTGATGATTATTTTGGTCACAGAAGACTAGATCCTTTACTGTGATCTCTAAGGCCAACTCCTTGACCACCTTTTCACATTCATCTCTACTCCACGTCCCCTTCTGGCTCACCACTCAGGTCTGGCTGTCTTTTCTGTATCCACTGCCTAAAGGCTTACCCTCTGAGATCTTTATGAAACAGACTTACTTTTATCATTCAGAGTTCAGTTGAAATATCACCTCAGAAGGCTTCCTGACAACCCTCCCCCCCAATAAAAAACATTGCCTTATTTTACTTCATTCATCTTTATATTATTTATCACACTGGAAATCACCTTCTCTATAATTGTTTCTTGTTCTGTTTCCTAACTAAAAATACAGATTCCTCATAGATGGACCTAACTTGCTCAATATTTATACCAGCACCTAATACAGTGTCTAGCTCAGAGGAAGCACTCAAAAAAAATGTGCCAAATAACAAAATTGATAAATGAGTAAGAAATGGGTAGTTAAAACCATCCCCCTATTTTTGTCTCAAATTCCTCAAGAAAACAACTACCTGACTCTTTAGCATTCAGACAACGACACCATATTAAGTTAGATTCACGCTCTAGGTAACTTACTCCACATCATATCCTAGGCCATAAGTCACCAACATATCAGGGGTCCAAAAGAACCAACAAAGCTTCCAAAGTACATGTCTCACGACTACAAAGTTGCTGGTGACAGGGAGAGTCTGACCTATTGCATTTTACACGATTAAATCCTATAGTCTTCTTGGATTTTAACTTAATTTTCTTTGCTAAAGAATCCCAGATTTGAAAAGTATATTTTTAAGGTAACTGACTACAATCATATCAAAACATAAGCAAATGATGGTTATTTCGTTTTGTCATCTAGAAAAAAATATGGATTTGCATCCAAGGCAAATTTATCTGCCTACACACATAAAATGCACAGAAATAAAAACATGTTAAACTTTCCTAAGTTTAGCTGTATGCATAAAACTGACTGCAGAAGATCATACATGAAAGACAACATAGGTCAAACAGTGGGAACCCCCATCTCTCTGAAAACTTTATGAATACAATGTTGTCCCCACCTCACCTCTTACCTAAATGCTTCAAAATAGAGACTTGTGAGGAATGTGAAGCAAAATAAAAATCCTTGCTCTTGTGTGGCAAATTAAAGCTGCACTGCAGTGTGGGGCTATGGTGTCATATTCACAGGGACACATTCTTGTGGCTAAAACAGAGCTTCTAGGTTGTCTGCTCTGAATGAAAAAGGATTTTCCATATGTGTTTTCATAATAAGTGTTAGGATTTGGTTACATATTTTATCCAAACTGTGAAAAGCCAATGGTAGCAATTCAATAGTCTAGCAATGACCTAAGTGGCAAGCTTACTTTTTTCTTAAAAACATTCTGGAGAACACTCCCTAAGCCTCTTTTTTGACTCCAGTCTTATTCTTCTCAACCTTAATTTCAGTCTACCTTTCCCCACATGAGGCGCAGCTCCAGCTCTCTTCTTCCATCGTGTTCTTAGGTTGTGTCCATTCAGATAACAGGAAAACTGGGTTATTGAGAAGCCACAAATACAATCACTTTGTGCAGGAATAACTGGTGGCTCTGATGTTCCCTGAATTAATCTGGGGTGGGGGGTGGAGGTGGGGTGGGGTGAACATTCATTTATCTGTAAGTCTATAACAGAAATGTTAGCAACTGCAGGGCTCATCTTTCTTAGAGTTACCGCCTCTCTCTCAGGTCATTTTGTGCTTTTAAAGAGCTGATTTCTCTGACCATGTCTGCAGCAGATGTTGCTTTATTGTTTGCTAACATTATGCTAACATCACACTTACAAAACAGTCTGTGGAGCCTGACTTCTGTCAACACAGTCTACGGGTTACAGCACAAGCTGGGAGATTTTTCCCAGCTCGTCAATGACTCCCTTTAGGCAAATTGCTTAATGTTTTCAGTTTCCACATGTATAAATCGGGATCCATGATGATATATAACTGAAGTCTTTGGAGGAAAGGCCACATTCCTTGTTTCTCAAACTTTCTCCTTGCAGACATATGAAAAGTCTTCTGACTTTTCAGACAAGAGAAAGATCTAGCATTTTAAAATGATCATCTTTCACTTAATAGGGTTGATTCTTGCTTTTTAAATATGGCTTTGCCACTCAAGTACACAACTGTCTCTTGAAATTTTCAAGTATTTTCCAAAATTTGTATGTGCGTATATTCAGATTACCAAGGTAGAATTTTCGAGATAGAATGTATTACCAGTTTATTTTACTATACTATAACTGCTTGTTCCAAAAGAACATGGCCACCAAGCTCAGCAAAATGGAGTGCTTATTCTTTGCTTTAAATCAAAGTGAAGGTCAAATCAATCCTCTTCCAGAACAATCCAGTGCCAAGAAGAAAACTACAAATAAGGCTGAGCATCTTCAGTTGAGGACGTGATCACCCAGAAGGGGACTGGAACTCATAAAGGACTGCCGCAGACTGCCACAGTTAAGTGAGGATTCAGTTGAAAAACAGACTTGTTCTAAGACAGAGACTGCTGAGATTGGTAAAGTCTTCAAGAAGACAATGACTTTTCAGGTAGATCTTCAAGAAATATTTTCATACTCAAAGCAATGACTAACAACCTAGGACCTAAAAGGAAGATTTGAGTCTTAGTTTTAGGAATTGTTTTCTGTCATGCATGAAGCCTTATCTCTAAGTGATTATATTTCTAATGTGATTTCTTATTTCTTATTCTTATTTCTAAGTGATTATATTCTAATGTTAGAATGCTAAATGTTGCCATTTTTATGGGACATGACTCATTTCTAAGTTATTTAAAAATCTGTAGTTTAAAGCATTTACCTGTTGAAATTATCACTGCAGTTCAAAGTTCAAATCAAACAAAAGTCCCAAATCACTTGTTTGTAATCTTTTCAAAATTTTATTGTTATTTTAATTTGTTTGGGAGTTCATATTTAGCTGTCTCTTGCATTTCCTTCCAGAGAATTGGATAAGTTAGGGGAGGAGTAAAAGCATATGCTAGAAAGGGGGGGTGGGGGTTGGAGGGGGGGGTGAGAAAGGTCAGTGCCAGACCTAATTCTAAGTCTTCACCACCCTCCCAGCCTCCAGCAGAACATTTTCCCCTCTATGTCAGAGCCATTCTCAAATTATCAGTTGACATCTTCTTCCCCATCTTACTTCCCAGGCTGAATCCAGCAGGAGGAGAAGGAAGTCTCAGGCCTCGAAATTGGTGCAACAGAGTTTGATTAGAAAGAAATGTAATGGAGCTCACAGTCCTATAACTTCATCACATGAACTAAATACCAAGATTTCCATATCTTAGTCTCACTCCAGAATCACAACCACAATAGAAGAATTAGTAATGTAAATACTGAAGACATTAATAGTACTTTGTGCTGGAGTGAATGCATTTGGAGGTGAAGGATGAAGGGCAAATATTTGTGACATATATGGAGACACTTGGGACATGCTTATACTAAAAAGTTGTTCTTCGTTCATCAGAAATTCAAATTTAACAGTGAGTCCTATATTTTTATTTGCTAAATCTGGAAACTCTAAAAAAAAGTCATTCAATTTAGAAATGACAAGATCACTGTAATCTCTAAAGGGTCAGCTTCCAAGAGAGTCATTGGAAAGCCAGATGAGCAGAGGATAAGGAGTGAGTAATTATAAGGAAGGGGAAGCAAGTATAAGCTACTTTCCTCAGAAATTAGATGCTGGAAAGAGAGAAGTGTTGCTATTTGATTTTATTTTACAGATTTTTGGGATATACCCAAAATGGTGACTTCAGATAAATAAATAAAAGAATTCACTCGGTCAAGCTTACATCATCACTTCGAAAGACTTGTGCTAGAGAATCTGTCTGAAAAGCTATTGGCTATTTTACCTTTTAAAATACTGAACACGAATCTACTATATCATTTCTGCTTCTATGTTTGAACAAAAATTCTATATTTTATTTAATAATTTAAATAAATTATTTAAATTATAATTATTTTTATCATATTCTAATTAATTATAATATAATTAATTATATTCTTCTCTCTTTCCAGCATCTAATTTCTGAGGAAGGTAGCTTATACTTGTTTCCCCTTCCTTATAATTACTCGCTCCTTATCCTCTGCTCATCTGGCTTTCCAATGACTCGCTTGGAAGCTGACCCTTTAGAGATTACAGTATTATAATTAATCTAGTTTTATCTCTTTAAATACTAGGCAGAAAATATTTATCTTCATAAAAATTTTAAAGATGGAACAAATAGTGTCAAAAGAAATTGAAAGAAGATGTTTGTAATATATATTAAAAATTAAAAAAAAAAACAGCTGTGTCCAGAATATATAAAGAAGTACTAAAAACAGACAAGAAAAGTCAATAACCCATTAACAAATTGAGCACATGAAATGAGCAGACACATAACCAAAGCAGAAACATAGAATCAGAAACTCAACCTCTTTAAAAAGAAAGGAAAATAAAACTAAATCCACTATAAGATACCATTTCACGCCCACTGAACTGGCACTAGCTTGAAAGTCCTACTATCCCAAAGGTTGGAGAAAGTGTGAAGCAATGCAATGATGAGCTGCTGTCGTGGGTGTGTGAGTTGATTCACCGACTTTGAGGAACAAGTTGGCATTATCTAGAAAGGCTGTAGATGTACATATTCCAATAACCAGCGTAGTCCATTATTTCCTAGAGAAAATCTTATTTGTGGACAGCAGGAGATATAAGAATGTGCCTCATAGCCTGGAAACAACTTGACTTTCCATAAAAAGAGGAATAAATATATAAGTTGTAGTTTATTTATGTGACTGAATTGCATAAATTGAATATTTACAACAGAGGAAACTGATGTACTACATGCATATTAATGAATCACACAAAATTCTGAACAAATATAAAAATCATGGAAGAAGGCATAAAATACTATGCCTTTCATATAAAGTTATAAAACTACCACTACTTTGCTATAGATAGATGGATAGATATGTGTCTATATATACACCCTACCTAGCAGTGGATCAGTATATACAAAGTTTTATCATACACCAAACATACTATGTATTGTACATGTGTGTATCATACATGTGTGTGATTATCATATATGTATAAAAACTAAGGAAAAGGATGAAAATGAGAAACAAAAATCAAGACAATGAGTGAGAAATAGTTATGGTTTCAAAAGGACTAGAAAAACTTATTCTCTTAAACTAGGTGATAAGTACTGGGATATAAATTTTATTGTCATGATTCATACTTAACTTTATATTTATTATTTTATGTGTATGAAGTATTTCATGACTGTTAAAAAGAGAAATACAGATAAATCCTCATTAGCAAATAACTTTTCCTCAAACTGAGTTTATTTGGATAAAGATTATCAAGGTGTAACACACACTGTTTAGCCTTCTCTGACAATACACAGTGAAAGAGATGTCAGCTCTGCATGGATTAGAGCATTCTGAACACTGTTCATACTCAGTACAGTGTGAAGTTGTTGCATCAGTACTAATCACGGTCTTACAGCTCTGCTCCATGTTAAGATTGAGCCTTTCACAAAATACCCCACCCAGAACGCTATACAATCTCCAAAACATGTTTTTCAAGCATGCTGAGAGCCAAACATTATTTTGCAAAGTGACAATGATCCAACGAATGTGGGATCTAAAATATTCTATAATTCTTAAGAATCCTGTGTAGAATTGCAGAAAGGGTACAATTAGATTTTCTCATTGGAAGATATTTAAGGGTGACTATCAAGATGATTGTCAAACAGAATTCTTTCAACTTTATTCCATCCCAGCTAGAGTCCACAAAGTTTAGAGCCCAGAACTTACAATGGATGAATTAGTGGAGTCTGATTAGCACCCCTCACTGATCTGCCAATACTACATGAACTCAGCAGGACTCCATTTTTCTTCTCTGGTAACACACTTCTTTTGCCATCACTAGTCATTCCTGACAACAGATCATTAGCAGCAATGTCAAGACCCTTCAGACAATTATCGGACGACCTGCTTATATCTTGTTCACTGATTGGTTCCATCTCCAGCCAAAAGACACTACATTTTTTGGAGGGTAGTGGGTGCATTTGATATTAGCCTCTAAAATAGAATTACAAATATCTAACCACAGAGATACAGAATATAATGTAACTCTAGTTAAATCTCACAAGAATAATCAACACATCAAATTTGCACATTTACCAAACCGTTTTGTTCTTGTCTAGGGGATATAATATGAAAAGGGACCAAAAACAAGACCCTATAACTCAACTTTGTCCTTGAAATGGCCATTTTTGTTCTGAAAATACTCAAGATCCATCAACACCTTACCACCCACAGCAGACGGCTGCTCAGGACTTTCCTTTCTCAGCTGTCTTTTCTTATTGATGTCAATGGGTCAGTTTCTGGCATTGTTTGCTTTACACATCTTGCTTGGGTGATTGAACTAGAGTTGTCTTCTACAAAGCAGGGTTCATGGGGTATGTAATGACAATTCCCCATGTAGTGCCAGTTTTACTTCAAGTCTGGGGTTGAGGTTGTGTTCCCAGGAAGACAACTGAAATGTAACCTCTAGAAAATGGAGTAAAACAAAGGCCTGTTACAGAAGGATTACTGTAATAGCCAAGTTAAAAGATGAGTAAAGAATAGCTATGATAAACTCTATATAATAATTTTAAAACACTCTGATATAAAAACAAAGAAAATGATAATAACAAATTCAGAACAGGGATATTTCATTTATGACATACATTATAGTCTCAAAAGTCAAAAGGCTATATCAGTCAGAGCTATACAATTGCTGGTGCACATGAAGCTTAAGCCCTCTCTTTTCACTTGTCCTTTAGTTAAATGGGGATACTTGCTCCATTCACCTGCTAAAGATGTTGGAAGTTTCGTGAAGGAATGCAAAGTTTTTTTCAAGGAGAGATTCTATGTGATCACAACCTTGTAATGTTCTCTAACCCTCCTCTGCTCATTGGAAACTCAAGTTCTACACCCCAACAAGGAAAATGTAAATTTTCTAGACAATATTTGTAACAACTACCTGTACTAATTACTATTTGTAATTAACTTATTTTTAAAAAGCATATGGCCTAAGTAAATGAACAAAGGTTAAAATGTATCTTAAGGTAGATGATATCCTATTCAACTTTCTCTCTCTGAACAGATTACCTACATAAATATTTTTAACACCAAAAGCATTTTTAATTAGCTCCTTATTTTCACCATTTATAACTATAGTGCTGTGGGCAATATCAAATACCAATCAAGAATGCTTGGAAAGATATCATTAATCTCATTTGGCTGAGATGAAATGTTAGTGAACAAAATAAGACTGGGAGCATACAAAAAGAAAAGCTATATCTTGATAAGGGTAAAACTGCTTATACAGAATAAAGAAACTAAAACCCACATCACCTCAATTGTAGGATCGCAGAAGAGAGACTTATGGTTAGTTGCAGATTCCTGTTCCACAGCTGTGTTTTGAATTGCACCATGGATTTGATGTCACATCATCTGATTAACTGCTCTCATGGTTCTTTTCTCCACTCTCAAGAATTCTTGACAGTTTGTATCTATGTTTAACAAGATGTGGCCATTATCTATGGAGTACCATTCTGTCCTGAGTTCTAGAAACATCCTTAAGGAAGATTCAAAGATCTACCAATGAAAATCATACAGGGAATAGAGCATGAATATCTTTTCATGAAAAAAAAAAAAAACCTTTGTTAAATATTTCCTTTTTATGAAGTCCTCACTCCCAAACTTGAGGAACTAGAAAGTTAAAAAACATTCACGTAAATACCAAAACAACTTGAAACTCACATTCTACTGAGTTTATTAATAATAATTGAACTCCAGTGCTAAGGATTGTTATTTACTGCTTCAAGCAATACAAGGGTGATCTAGATAAACACTTGTTTTGAAGATTATAATTCTATTAGTGCTTGGTAGGATGGGAGTAATAATAAATAATAAAATAAGAACACAATAAAACCAAGTAGATATCAAGAAGAACATAATGTATTGGGATGATTAAGAAAGATGTTACATTTGATTAAGGTATAAAGAAAATCTTGATGGAAAATGTGGTGTTTGAAATGCAATTAAAATTTTATAAAGAGGAGATAATAAAGGGGGAGAGAGAGACAAAGGTAGAAAGGAGAAATGTTTATAGGTTTGAAGAACAACAAGTAGTCATATTTCAGTGCAACATGGAGACTGACATTGGTTTAGAAGATGACAGATGGAAACAGTAAAGGCTAAATTTGGAAGGGTCTTGAAGGTCATGATAAGGAGGGAAAAACTAATTAAATGAACTGGGGACTCACCAAGGCTCTTGAGCAAGAAAACAGCATGATCCAAAATATGCTTTAGGATAAACAATTTGCCTGCAGTTCTATAGATTGATTATAGAAAGGAAGCCAGTGAGTAGCAGGACTAATTTTAAAGCTTTTGCAGTGTTCTAAGAAATAATTGGGGTCTAAACCTTTGTGATAGCAGTAGCCTTTGATAAGGAGATGTCAGAGTGGGATTCCCCAGGAAACCTATAAAGACACTCAGACATTTATGCAATAATGTTATTGAGGACAGTTCTCAGAAATTTTAGGACGGGACAGAGAAAGAAGTAAAACTGAAATGGCAATCACAGCAGAGGACAGAGGCAAGCCCAGTGAGCTTCTGAAGCTGGAATGGCCTTTTGAAGGTCTCCAACTGAAGCAATGGATCTGAACCTTTGTACTCATAAGCAGACCACCCACTGAATGTGGGGTGGGTGGGGGGCGAGAATGTGCTGATGTGAAGTCTCACGATTTGGCCGGTGATAAGAAGCAAAGGTGGAGAAAGAAAAGTGAGGGAAAGCCAAGGTTTAAGAACATCCTCAAAATATCTATTGATAGAAATGCAGTGAAAGACCTGTCTTGGAGGATGAAAGTGAAAACTTCAATTGGGTACAAAGTGGCATATTCCCTGTTCTCTGTAACGCTGTCACTGGAGTTGAACAGCCTGCAGTAGATCACAAGATATTTATTCAGATGCTTTAGTGGAAAAGACAAGACAAAGAAAACTTGAGTTCTTACTAACCACGGGGACAGTGCTGGAGAATACAAAAGTTCAGAAGAGGTTTCCAGATAGACATGATGTAAAAATTGGAAAGTAAAAGTTACATTATTATTATTATTAAAACTTCTATTAATTCTCAACTAGTATGATGGAATCCCTGGGTAACCTTAGGCATTCAATAAAAGGAAACAATAAATAATTGGGTAACATATCAGGATACAAAATTAACATAAAAATCAAGAAACTTCAAATATAAAAGTCATAACCAATTAGTAAATACAATGCTTCTGCGAGTCACAAAAAATAAAAATTAATTAGCAGTAAAATTTAACAACACGTGAAAAATTAAAAGCAAAAAAACATTAAGATTTTAAACTACTCCTGAAAGCACTAAAGAAGTCTTCAAAAATTGGAAAGATTTTCCTTTGTCTTGGATACAATGACTTGACATTACAAAATATCAGTCATTTCTCCTAATATTAATATATCAATTTAATAGAATACCAGTGACAATACTGATTAATTTTTGCTGGAGTTAGTCAAAATGATTCTAAAATGCATATAAAAACTTATGCAAGAATATCTAGGAAAACTCTGAAAAAAAGTTAATGTGATTAGCCACACAGACTTAAAGCATACATCAAAGCCTCAGTCATTAAAAAAGCATAATACTCTAATATGAGTAGAGAGACAGACCAAGGACTAAAAAAGAAAGTGGATCAAAATATATAATAGAAGTAGTGTCACAAATTAATAAGGAATGAAAAGACTCCTTCGTAAGTAGTATCGAGGAAAATGTGCCTCTATTTGGTAAAGATAAAGCTAGATTCAGGATAAACACCCATGATTTTAGAGGTGTAAATATAAAACATGAAATAATTCAAGCAGTATAAAAAAACAGGATAAATATCTTTATGATCTCATTTGGGGAAAATCTAATGGAAAAATACATTGACAAACGTATCTAAATTTTTAAATTTTTAATGTGTCAAAAAATGAAAGACAATTAAAAGACAAATAAAAAACTGAAAGAAAATATTTGAAGCATGCACAATAGGGTTCTAGTCTACCTAATATATTATCTATAACAATGACATCATCAGGATAGAAAGAACAAAAACCTAATGGGAAAGTGACCACAAGATAGTTCACGTCCAGACAAGAATATCTGGGGCCTCCCTGGTGGCACAGACATTAAAGTCTCAACATTATCAAGCTATCACCAGCCACTGCAGCATGAGTTCAATCCCCGACCAGGGAGGTGACCCACATAGTATACCTCTCCTGTCTCACCCACTGATCCCTTGAGTAGTATATTGCAGTAGATCTGCCTGTTCTGCTCCCCACTCTGCCTCTGGTGAATCCTCTCACCACCACTCCCACCCCATCCCCACACCTCTGGCCTACACGCCAGTTCTTGTATGCATAAATAAATAAAATCAATCTTTGAAAAAAAAATACCTGGCAGGACACAGACACATGTAAAGATGTTCAACTTTACTCAGAATATAAGAAATACAAGTCAACATTACACTCACTTTATAATGAAATATATATGCAAGAAATCTACATATTTCTACCAGTTTGGCACAATTTCAAGAGTCATAATCCATTCGTTCACATCTTACAGGTAGGCCTGCAAAATGGTACAAAACCCATGGAGGAGAATTTAGTAATATCTAACAGAACGACATATGCATTTATAACCCTTTGATCTATCAATTCCATTTCTAGGGATTTACTTCAAATATATATCTTTGCAAATTCAAAACAAATGCACATGGTTATCAATCATGGAAATATTTGTATTATCAAATCTCTGCATACAACCTAAATGTTATCATTAAAACAGGGGGTAAGGCATGGAACATTCACATGAAGGAGTGCTAATCACCTTATTTTAACAAAAGTGACATGATCACTATGAACTGTTCTGGAGTGAGACCCAGGATATGTATTTAAGTGGTGAAGTCAAATTCCAAAGAGAATATAAAGTATTCTCTTTTATGAAAGAACAATAAACCAGAAATTAATTTAGTCGCTTTCAGAGAGTGGGTAGGAGTTGTTACTGAACAGATCTCTTTTATATGTAAGTTTTCACTTTTGAGTCATGTAAATATTTTTTCATTAAATAAAATTTAAAGATGATAAATGCAAAAGCTAAAGTTGAATGCAGAAGTAAATAAATATCAAATTGATAATGTAAGAGCATAATAAAATTAATTTAAGCAGCTTTGAGAATAGTGCTCAGGCTACATGTACCCTTTGTGAAGTAGTTCTCAACTGAGGGTGATTTTGTCCCCCAGGAGACATCTGATGAGGTCTCCAGACATTTCTGATAGTCACACTGGGGGCTGGAGAGGGAATACTAGCATTCAAAGTCTAGAGGTGAGGAATGGCGTAAACATCCTATGATGCACAGCACAAGCTCCAAAGCAAAGAATTATGCAGCCCAAATTGCCAATAGTATTGTGGTTAAGAAACCTTATTGCATTGGAAGACAGAATAAGGACCAAAATAAGAAAAAATTATGAAGGACTATTTTAATTTTACTCTAAGTTTTCTGCTGGAAGTGGTATTAATGTAATAATTCTGAAAAACATTTGTTTATGTTCTCAAATAGAGAAAATAAACACATTGACATTGTTTAGAACCAAGGTTCTCATGGAGCAAGAAATACTGGGAGTAAGGAGTATGAACTCCTGATTTAACCAAAAGAAAAATAAGATGTTTTCCTAGCTTTACCCACTGAAGAGTCAGGAGTAATGACACCTCAATAGCAGTAAGCAACTTGGCAGAAATATAGTTTCTAAAGACCATTATTCACAGCAAAGAACCAGAGCCCCTTAAAGAAGTTGCTGAGCCAAAGCTGAGGGACGAGATAAGGCAGGGACAATGTCAAAGAGTACCAGAAATGCAGAAGCATTTAAGACCAAAGAGGACATAATAAAATAACAGTCTCCATCTTGGAGGGGCTCACATTGGCCAACTGTAATTTAGACCTTGAAAAAGAGTGATGATGATAATTGATCATTAGATCAAAAAAGAATCCATGAGTCCATAATGCTACTCAAAGGGTAGTTTAGAGATAGCTCTCTACAGAAATATCAGCTATAGAAAATATATTAATAGTAGAAAATCACCATCCTGTAACACTTGACTCATGCAAGATCAGAAATGGATGCTAACACCCTTGGGGAGGACATAAGGATCAATCAATCTCAAAATATTACACCACCTATTATTCAACACTGTAGAAGGAAAGAGTTCCCTTTACAATTGTGAAATGGTGCACTTCAGCTCAACCAAAGAATCAAGTATGACATCACTAGTGTTGGGACAGTGTATGCCTCCTGATGTGAAACAATCGAAGGTAAATAGTATCGCCTAAGTCATGTATGAATATGCACAACCTCCCAGTCAGTATGATAGTGCAGGAGGGTGAGTTCTGGGTCAGGCCAACTTTGGTTCCCATCTCAGCAAGAGAAAATAACTAAAAGAATAAAAAGAACAAAGAAACATGAAATAGTATCGTCTGTCATTGGTTCTAATATTAAAAAAAAAAAGCTTTCATAGGACACTAGGTGATAAGAATACAGATTGTAAAATACTAAGTTTATGCTTTCTTTCTTGTGATTACTAGTATTGTGATTACATAAAAGTATGTCCTTTTTCTTATAAATGTTGCTGAAAAAAAGAGGGATATATGCTCAAGTATTTAGGGATGAACTGTATGATACCTGCTTACTTCCAAGAGGTAAGAAAGTGGATGTGGCAATTTTTTGCCAGCTGGCATGTAGCAACAAACTTTTCTAAAATTTGAAGTGTTTCATTTTTTTAAAAATTGTGGAAAAAAGACTTGTTTGACTCCATGAGTTGACTGAGTTGAATTGAAAGGAAAGCAAAACATCTGCAAACTGGTAGGGAAGAACTATAACTGTGAACTACAAAGGTAAACAGCAATACTTACTCTACAACTCACAGCCATCAAATGGTTAATTAAGTAAGTTTCTCTACATAAAAGTCTTCTGTATAATAAATGAAGTTGAGTATGAGTAACATAGAATCATTTGTAGCCCCTAATGAATTAATCGATCTGGGCATAATTATCAAGGACAGTCAAGCTGCTGACAAGAAAATATCAAAAAACAATTACCTCCTGATGGGAACACACAATGCCATCTATGAAGCAATCTTGCCAAAAAACACAAACAAACCACAAAAATCTAAATTTGACCAAGTTTCTAGTTCTATCAATCTATGAGTACACAGGAAAATCTGGGTAGAGAGGAAAAGGTAAATATCACCATGGAGATGGGAAAAACAACCCAGTTCTTAGTCAATAATGTTATAGAGAAAAAATTGTTGAGAAGGCGAACTATAGATTCAAAGAAATTTAATACACATAGCAACCTTTTACAACTTATTGAAGCTTGTTTATAACCGTAATTCACACAAACTTTACATAGTGTAAGGGGGACAAGGAACAATGGGGAAAGGTAAACAGTACTGAAATATTTGATGCTGTTAAGAAACTATTTTTAGCTATTATTAGATAAGATGATAGTATTTTGATTACGTACTTGTAAAGAGTTCTTATCCTTTAGAGATATATATCCTGATATATTTATGGGTGAGATAATAGGATGTTGGGCATTTACATCAAGATAATGTAGAATGAGGTTGAGATGAAACAAAGGTGTCTGTGAGTTGATATTTGTTGCAACTGAGTGGCTGATATATGGGGCTCATGTATTAATCTCTACTTTTGAAACCAATCATTTGTATTTTTCTAAAATGAAAGATTAAGAAACAATGACAGTCTGGGGTGCGGGGGAGGCAGGAAAAAACAGATGCTTTTTATTTCCCCTGCACTAACCCAACTCCTGTTATGAACCATCTCCTTCTAAAACCTTAACCTGTATTATGCAAGGTAATCTTCAAGTTACACCATTACAGGATGGGCATTACAGAGATCAGTCTAGTGTCAGACCTCCAAGATTCAAATCTTAGTTCTGCAACTTCCTTTGGAGCTAATTAGCCTCCATTTCCCTATCTCTAAATGGGAATGACAATTATACTATCCACTTCTTGGAGTTGTAGTAAGAGTTAAACAATGAATTATTTAACTAAAGTGCTTAGGACGCTCCCTGGCACCAAGTGGCATAATATAAACTGGGATAGGATGGAGGGTCCAGCCGACCAGAACCCATCACCCAGCAAGTCCTCTCCTGAGGATGGCACATGTATGTGTGTATGCTCTTCCATATACTAGTCCTCTCTGCCAGAGCCATTTCATTCACTCTGTTGGGCACATCCAAAATTGTGCCAAAGTATTGGCAAGAAAGAAATACATGTCAAGAAAGAATATGTGTATTAATAGAATCTTATGCAATGAGTTAGGTGAACACTCATCTATGTAATACATATTTACTAAGCTTAACTCTGCAGTAGATGGTAGGGATATAACACTTCAAGTTGAGGGACAGGAAGTCCTGCACCACGGCAGCCACTTGAGTGCTCAACTTGGTCTCTTATCTTACACTGGTTTCAAAAGAATCAGACCCTGCTACGAGAATTCATGTGCAGGGCATTAAGGTGTTCTCCAGGAGAAACCAAAAAGGGAATGGAGGAAACAAGAACAAGGAAGAAAAAGCAGCAGCAGTCAAACACGGATAACATTACAAAGTGCCAGTGGGAAACGTCAGGTGGATCCTTACAACCCAGGAGTAGGTTTGTCAAAGAAAACAATGCAGAATTAGGAACAGGAGCACACAGACCATTAAACCTTTCTGAAAAGCTCTGGGCACATACACTACCAGCAATGCCTACCTTACACCTATATCCAGATTCTGGGTTTAATTGTCAGTAAAGAATGATTTGGGAACATGCCCAAGAGCCTAGCCATTCTGAGCTTGCTTCAGATTATTAGCGTACACCTTGCAATTACTTTCAACTTCAAAGTATAATAGAGCTAGGCTGTTGGCAGTGGACTCAAAGTTGACTCAGAGTGGGCAGTGCTGGCCAATAGGTGCAGGGTACTTGTTCTATACCTGTTGCAAACCGTGGGTCACAAATTGGGCTCCACTAGCCTCAGAGTCCCTGGGAGCCCAAGTTGACAAAACCTCTGACTTTCTCCAATATTCTTACCAATAAGTAATATTTGAAAATATGCCCTTTGGGTGAAATGCCAAGAAGTTTACAGACCCTAAGTCTAAAGGCTTACAGAACCCTAAACCTTTCAGAGAGTTTGACAGTTTTCCTATAGTTGCCCCACAATGAAACAAAAAGCACATTGTTTACTGAAGTGTTTGGTCCTGTGTCTCTTGGGTGCTCATCTAATACCCAGCAGCGGGTGTTGGATGATCCCAAACCATTCCCCAGTTATGCATCTCTCTCCTCATTCCTTCCAGATCATTTCTTGAAGTTGGCTGCTGTTCTTCACCTTTATTGCTTCCTATTATAGCAGAGAACATAAATCAGATACCTACAACTTTTCCATCAGAGTTCAGGTAATCCATGAGAGTGAAAGAACAGGCATAAACTGGTTTGTGTATATTTGCTAAGGAATACAGGACAAGGGATAGTGCATTAATCCTGGAAGGCAAAGAAGAAAAGGACTAAGTTATCACTTGGCGAAGAGTGATAAATACATATTTGGTCCTCAACATTCCTAGCACTGAGCTCCTAAAACCCTAGGCATTTCTTAAGTAAGAAGAGCTACAAAGATATCTTTTGTTATGTTAACGATTTGACTTTTGGAAAGCCCTTAGGTAACCTAAGGATGGAGGGTGGTTGCCAGGGTAACCAACCACAAGATTAGAGGATTGCAACTTTCATCTCCCCCACCCCCACCCCACCTCCAACCTTTTAGAATTGAAGAGGGGCTGGAGATTTGAGTCAATTGCCATGGCCAATGATTTAATTAGTCATGACTCTGTATTGAAATGCCTATAAAAACCCCAAAAGGACAAGGTTTGGAGAGCTTCCAAGTTGGTGAACACCTGAAATTGGGGATGGTGATGTGCTTAGAGGAAGCCTGGAAACATGAACTCATTCACCATGCCCTGCCCTATACATCTCTTCCATCTGACTGTTCTGGGGTTTTATCCATTTATAATAAACCCACAATCTAGTAAATGGAATGTTTCTTTGAGTTCTGTGGCCACTCTAGCAAATTACAAACCCAAGGATAGGAGTTATGAGAACCTCTGATTTATAGCCAGTGGTTCAGAAGTACAGGTGACAACCTGAACTTGTGACTGGAATCTGAAGAGGTGAATCAGGTCAATCTCACAGAATTGAAGCCTTACCTACCTCAGAGTGAGAAGTGTCAGAATTCAGTTGAATTGTAGGATACCCAGCTGGTATCCAGAAAATTGCTTGCTATGTGTGTGGAACCCCCTGCCTATATCAGAATTTAGAATTTACCCAAAAGAAAAGTCATAGATGGGCTGGGCAATAATATCTCAGGAGAGCACAGGCTGAAGAGCAGATGGAGACTCCCAAGAATTGAAATGACTAAGGCCAAAATGTATTACTCATAAAGACACCAACCACAAGCCAGTGAGGAAATCCTACAGACATTAAAAAGGGTGTAAACACTGCCAAAAAAATTACCTCTCACAGTCTATCAGTTTTTCCTTCCACAAAACACACAGAAATACATACTATATCCTTTACCTTAAAATTTTAAACATCTATGAGTAACTTCAATTCCTTAACCTCAACTCTGATCAGCACAAAAGATTGCAAATTGTTCCACTAGTTCAGCAATAACTAGAAAAACAGCATTTACTCTACCTGCACTGCCAAGATTCCAGAGTCAGAATCACTGGTTCTGCAACTTCTTGAAAGGATTATGCGCAGAGTATAGCAGCCCAACAAATACCCAACTAGGTTTACCTGTTTTTATAGACTCATTGTTCCAGAGGAATGTTCAATAAATCATTTGTTGTCCTTTGACTATTAGGCTGGTAAATAAGTACATTATTTAAGGAAAGAGTATCATAGACTATGGAGCTCCTCATAGATATATATGATACTAACAATAACAGCTTGTTTTTGTTTTTTTTTTAAAAAAAAAAAGCATCAAACCTGATCAGGTTTCTAAATCAAACTATTATTTTGTAGAAATTTCAATATTCAAAAAAATGTTAATTTATATTCCTGAAGTTACATATATTGTATGTATGGGGAAATACTACATGATGTGTAGTAGGAAATACTACAATGATGTGTCACTATCCATCTCTATCCAGCTCTGCTTTCTGTGACCTCATGCAGATGATTTGAAATCAGCTATGGTGAGCATCCACACCACAGAAAATAACAAGTGCTGAAACTACAGCTTTCATACCTTGAGAGTCAGCTGTTAAACATGTACCAGCATACTGTTCCCCTAGTCATGTCCCAAAAATGCCAGTGGTCAACAATACACAATTCATGACAGAGGTAAAGTTGGAAAGGAAAAGTACAGTGGTCTTAACTGATTGCAGTTAAGAGATTTTATTCTATAATTTTCCAATGACAAGGTCACTTGCTATAACCCTTCCCAGGGTTATAGGGTGAGGAGCCCAAAGCTTAATCTTCATTAGCTTCTTGATCTGTTAGATTCTTTCAGGTCATTCAAATCTGATTCAAATGTCATCAGAAAGATTGCCTTCTGTACTCCAGCTACTACTCTATTTTTCTCCACAGCGCTATTTACAATGAACTTAAGCTCTACAAGTACAGATTCTATTTTATTTTGTACAATGAAGTATCCTAGCATTAAGCATAGTGCCTGGTAGGTGCCTCATCAAGCATAGGTGAATGAAATAAAAACTATACCCAAGGACATGGAAAGATGTCTCCAAACTAGTTTTAAGGGGAAGGGGGGGATACATGCTGGAAAGATACAGAGTCAGTTCTCATTATTCATGGACCCTGCATATGTGAAGGTCATTAAATTAGCCTGCCCATTAAAATTCAGTTGTAACCCCAAAATCAAAAGTCACAGCATTTGAGCAGTCATTCACATATACGCACAGAGTGAAAAATTTGAACCACCCAAAGCTCATGGTCCCAAATGAGACTGAACACGGAGACACACTGTCTTATTTCAGCTCTTGTATCTGTGACTACGGGATCTCTTTAGGGTGTATCGCAGGGCCACTTTTCTTGCATTTGATTTTGCTATTGCAAATGGCCCCAAAGCTATGTAGTGTCGTTAAGCACACATGCGTAATAAGCGTTACAGAGAAAATACATGTGTTAGATGAACTTCACTCAGGCATGAGTTGTAGTACTCCTGACCAAGAGCTCAATGTTAATGAGCTAACTCTATATTGAATAAGGTGTCCTTAAGCAGAAATACATATAAAACAAAATTATTTATTAATCAATTGATGAAAATTTCTGACAGAAGGTCAAGGGAACTTAACCCCTACGAACAAAAGATTAGAATTCACTAGTTCAGTGTTCACAGAATCCTTAAAGAATATAACTATCGCACGTCAGGAGAATCAACTATGTGTAGTGGGTTCCATTTAAAAAATAGAAATATGATAGGTAGCTAAAGACAGATGATGATCAATAAATTCATACAGACATAGAAAAAGGAAATATAGAAATATATATACCAACTATTCTCATTTGCTTTAATTTTAAGTAAAATTAAGGGCATAAAGTGTTTCACTTTGTACTCTTTTTTTACGCTTTTGTAGTTTTGAAAATTATTCATCAAATGATTTGTTTTGCTAATTTTTCAAACCAATATTTTTAATAAATTAAAACAGCAAATTTTTCTTCAAAGCTATTCATTAACTTGAGCAAGAACTAGGAAAAAAAATCTATATAAGCTTTGGACATTTTCATTTAAAAATTAATAAAGTTGGGGCCTCCCTGGTACCACAGTGGGTTAAGCAATACACTGTGAAGCAAACCACAGTCACTGAAGCACCAGTTCAAACCCTGCCCCCAGCCAGAGGGGGTGACCCACATGTGGCAGACCTCTCCTGTCTCTCCTGCTGCTCACAATCTAGTGAAAATAAATAGGGGCCTCCCTGGTTGCGCAAGGGGTTAAGCACTGCACTATGAAGCACCGGCAGCCATTGCAATCCCCGGCCAGGGAGCTGACCCACATGGCACAGCAGACCTCTCCTGTCTCGCCTGCTGCTCGCTCCCCTCAGCAGTGTATTTCAGTCAATCTGCCTACTCTTTTCTCCACTCTCTGTCTGGTGAATCCTCTCACACCCCCACATCTCTGGCCTGTACCCCAGTTCTTGTAAGCATAAATACATAAATCTTTAAAAAAAAAAGAAAAGAAAATAGGGGCAAAGACATCTTATGACCCTTCAACCTCATACACTTAAGCACCTAGAACTTGTTTTAAAATTGCTTTAAACTTTTCAAAAATGTGATTTTTATCTTGTCCAAAGAAGAACTACAACATTCATGTTAGCTTGCCTAACAGGAGCATGTTATTTTCCCAACAGTGCTGGACACTGAATGACTACAGGATTGCTGTTATTTACTCCAGGATGAGAGTTGGGGTACACACAGGCAGATGGAGAAACAAGATGGTCAAACACCCATTCCTAGCACAGTGCCTGAAAGGTAAAGACTTTTTTCAGTGTTGCAATTATTCTCCTTGTTTCATGAACAGAAACTCATGAGGGAAGAATTTGGGTGTTTTTCCTCTCTTCCTCATGTGACACTGAATGGCAGTCATGAGGCTTTAGAATCAGCAGGACCTAACATTCACCCCACCTCTTCATCCCTCCACCCCTCCCCAGTGCCACCCTCTAAATTCTTTGTTCCAGGTTCTCCTTGTAAAAAGAGATTAAAGAGCTCTAGAGATTAAATATCTGGACTGATAGACTCCCAGTTAACTCAAGTATGAGAATATCTCGACAATCAAAAGAGCCATCTTGGAGGGGTTTCCTGGGAAGGAAAAGAGAAGTTGAAGAGGTAAATTCAGTCCATGAGAAACTGCTGTGGGTGGGGATGTCGCTTAAGAAGACGCCCTGTAGGAGGTTGGGTTGATGTTTTTACCAACATAGACTTGACTGGCATGCTTTGCAATCATCAACCAAAATGACATACATAGACTTACAATTTGCCCCCTAAGATTCAACATTGTATTATTTACTACAGAATAGAAATTAGGATTCTTCACATGAGAGGTTTTTTCCAAAAGAGATGCGGGTAATATAAGTTTATGTCAACAGGCATGAAATTACACTGTATTTCTTTCCAAAGTACATTTGTTTCCTTAAATAGGGCATAATTTCTTTATTCAAAAAAATAAAGTTTCCAGGGCATTTATTGATCCTTTCATAGGAACATTTAGATAAATGTTTGAAAATAAAAGTTGAGCATTGTAGGAGAGAAAAAAAATCACTCTACAAGCTAAGCTTTACCAATCCTTAAGCCAATCAAATGGAACTTTAAAGTACAATGGTTCCTCCTCTGTCCCACCTCTAAAATATTTCACTGAATGTAGATATAATTTTTTCACTGTATATTTAAAAAACACACTAGACCAAAGAAAGTCTCTTCCTGGGGTTTTTGTTCTCTACCTTATAAAGAAAATAAGTCTGTGAAAAAGGTTTAAAAAAAAAAACAAAAAACAGATGAACCTTCATTATAACCTGGCCTTTATCATTTTTGGGGCAGGAAAATTCTAAGAAAACCTCCCAGAAAGCATCATTAATATTCAGTAAAACAAATACATCTTAGGAGTTCAGAGTTAACTTCATCTAAGGAGCCGATAATGAAAATTTTTTTCGAGGACTATTTGCCTGAGGGATTTAGGTTTTGTTATTGGAAAATAAGAAATTCTAGACTCTGAGAAAGGCCACTTGGCTGAGCATGGCAGAGACTTTCAAATTCCCTGATTCCAGCTCCCTATAGTTTCTCAATTTACAAATTCATCTATTCATCTCTTCAAAATACAAAATGATGTTTTCTTGCTTCGCTAGAGTTTTTTGGCAATAGCATCTTTTTCTCCTACTGTCCTATTTGTGTAAGGTCAGACTGGCCTCTATACTGTGAGTATGAAGAGCTTAATTGGAACAATATTATTATCCTTCACAATTTACAGAAATATATTTGGCCTCCGTGAAGTGTCATTTTCCTCAGAGAGAATAAGCTGCTTCCTTATTAAGCCCTTTGGAAAACAGAAATAGTTCTCCTGAACCTTTTGGTGTTGGCAAGGCTTACTAGCGTGTTATTCTTAAAGCAAAAGAACAGAGGAAACACACTGGCCTTGAAATTTTATTCTAAAACAACCTCCAAAAGAGAAAATCTGATTAAGAAGAAAAAAAAAATCACTGAGTCAGTCTTGGAATTGGTAGTTTTTGGACAAAGAATACCACTGAACCCGTATAGGAAGGGATTTGGTTTGGAAGAAGGCGATCTGCCTCTCATAGATCCATTTGTGAATCTCTCATGATCCCTTCCTTGGTAAACACAATTTCACCCATTCCTATGATTTTAGCTTCCTTTTATGAAGCATGGCACCATTTATTATTTTTGGCCCTAATTTTTTGGCTTTTTCCCCCATAATTTTAGCCAAAAAGTTATGACCTGAAATCCCACCTTTTCAAGATGAAAATGAATGGAAATATTGAGGTTTTTAAGTTCCTTTTTAAATTTCATTATCAGGACCTTCTCAACTATTTTCATATTTATTACTTGTCTTCAAGTCCATATATAAATGTATCACTATGCATCCAAATAATTTTATCTTCCTCAGCTCCCCATTTTCTTCCTTAATGTAAGTATCACTTTTCCCTAGTCTTTTGGTCTTCAGATTATGAGACTGTGTTTCAGCTCCCTTCTCTTGTCTTCCATGTACTATTTTTTGTCAATTCTTCCCCATGATAACATTCACGTCTACTGCTCCCTCTGCATTTACATAGTCAATGCCAATTCTATACCCTCTTGATCAAACATCAAGAGGGTACCATGTTTTTATTTGAAGGGAACATCCCTTTATTTGAAGGAACATCTTAATTACTGGTACTAAATTTATCTGCATCCAACCCCTCCTTTTTTAGTACATCCCCATGTGAACTAGCTCGATCTTTCTAAAAACGCTTCTATCAGTGTTTTTCTCTCCATTCTCATTTTTTCCAGAAGTCTCCACCTGAGTTTAAAAATCCACATTAAACACCAGCAACTACTATTTACAGGTTAGTTCCTTAACAATTATAGCAGATGCTATATATACATTATATTTAATTGTCACTGCAATTCTAAAAGTGAAGTTTTATTATTCCCATTTAACAAGAAAGAAAACTGAGATTTAAAATGAATGACTTTTTTAGTAAGACTAAAACTGAATCAGAATGCTCATCAGTTTGAATTCCAAACCCATGCTATTTCCTGATTATGGCCTCCTATTCCCTACTGGATCTAACTAAATTCTTTCAACTTACAATTTTAATAGCCTCGTCACCTGGCCCACCTGATCTACACCACACAAACCTTGTACTCTGAAGCAGACCATGGCTCACCAAGTCAGCTAGTCCCAGCACATTACTTTACCTCTCTACACCTCCATTTCTCATAAATTCTGATAATCACATTCATCTTGGAGAGCGCCTCTGAGTTTAAATGAGCCAATACTTCTCTTCACAAGATTTCCATCTGCTTCCTCTGTCAAGAATGGTCTTCCCTCTCATCTTCTTAGGATTCAACACAAACTCAACACTAAACCTTAGTAATTTCACTTCATCATAATTTTTGTAACTGAAGTTCCTTAATTTCATCTACATACTTTCACAAATATATTTAGAATATGTTCATATTATTTTGATCTTGTTTTCCAAGTACCTTCTATTATTTTTCTGTTCTTCCTTCTAGAGTATTTTCCTCATTCCAAAATGATTGTCAGTTTCCAAAGGACACAGACATTATTTCCAATATGCCTTACCATAAGAACATGAATGTGCTAAGAAAATGTTTTGCCCCCAAGCTGGGAACCTCAGATTTACATTTTACAAATTATTATTTGTAAACCATAATGTTAGTTACAATTCATTCTTCTCTTGCTATAATTAAATTCTTTCTCTAGGTGCTAATCATTTGATCCTAATATTCCAACCCCACTGCCTATACCCTTGGTAATTTACCCCTTCATGACCAGTAAGTGACAGATCCCAATGTGACGGAAACAGAAGATGAAAGACTGGACATATAGCAAGACCAAGTCTGAGAAGAAGAGAGTCAGGACAGGCAGAGTCCATCTGTTTTCCTTGTCATATTTTAAGACAGAGCCCAGAGACTGGCCAGGCTCATTCTACAGCTAGAACAGTGGAATATGAATCTGACTATGTAAATGTGATTGATCACTCATCCTGTCTCAGTTTCCTTGCCTATAACAATGGGAATAATAAAATTGGTGTCCTCGCTCTGGTCCTCTGGAAAACAGATTCTGAGAGAAATTTGTGCAGGGAGTTCTCTCAGGGGAACACCAGAAAGGCAGTGAGGAAAGCCAGTCTGGGGAGATAATGAAGTTGGCCTCTAAAGCAGTGGCAGCTGCACCTCAGCTGATCCCAGAAAGCACTGCAGCTGGAATGGCCCTGCAGAGATATCCCGAATCGAACAAGTAAACCAGACCTTTGTACCCAAGGACTGGCCAATCAATGATGCGGACTATCCCTGGAAATGTATGCAGTGTTGGGTGAGGCAGCTGCTTTCTGCCAAGAGCAGTTTCGAGGGAGGGATTTAGCTCAAAGCTGTCAGCAAACAACACTTCAAGAAATGAAGGAACAAATGCCTTGTCCAGTAAGGGGGAATTTCTTTGTCACACCACAGCATCCACTACAGTTAGTATAATGATTAAATGAATTAATACCTATCAATCACTTAGGATGGTGTCTGGCATAATTTTGCCCAACATAAGTGTTAGCTTTTACATCAGTTTCATTTTCTAGAAGGTCTTTGCTTTATCTGAAGGCTTCTTGACTAATATTTGAAATGAACAGTGACGGTATTTCCCTTTATTTCAATACCCTAAGCAGCTAAACTCTGTAAATATTTATGAATTCATTTGATTATTTATGGGTTTGCTGCTACCAATTACATTATGCCTTGACTTGTTGTACTTTCAGTGTTTATTTCCATTCTGTCTATCAGAGCTTAAAGCAAATAGAAGAGAACAGTGTCTTCTTAACTAAACATAGTGATCACTAAACATACCAGGGTAACTGCTGGTTATTTAAAGAGTAAATTAATATAAAGAGTCTTAAAGAGGAAGGTGAAATTTTTCAAACAATACAAACTTAGGGCATACTTCAATGCTCAGGACTACAATTAGGTCAATCTTTGAATAGATACCCATTTGGCCACACTCTGGGGCTTCTCTTTCCTCTGGGAAATGCCCACATCCCAAGCCCCAGGTGCCCAACAACCAAAGCATGGGAACCATGGAGCTATTGTTGCAGGGATCTGATATCTCCCTGTAGCTACCAAACGTTAAAGTTAGCAAAAACTGATAGCATGGCTATCTCACCATATATATAGTATTATATAAAGGTATATGTATATGTACATATGTATATCTGTATATAACATATATGTGTATACATCATACATAACAATGTGCAAACTCAATAGAATTATTGAATATGTAGTTTTCCATAATTGTTAATTTTCTTAATTGGTGTCTAGGCAATGTATGACTGTTGTAAATATTTTTATTTTAGTTTATTTTTTCTTACAATGTTTGCTTTCTTTTCTAGGTATAATCCCCATAGAATTTCCACCACCAATTCACCCGTGCACCATCACCATAGTCCTTTGTGCTCTTTCCACCTCTGCCTTGATCCCAATCCCTCCCTCTTCCCTGCAGAATGTTTCTGACTTGTAGTTGTCTGTTTATTTTTGTTTTGTTGTGGTTTTGTTGTTGTTGATGATGTTATTTTTTTCCCTTGTTCCCCTATAGTCCTCCTATAAGTGAGACCATCTGATGTTTTTCTTTTTCCTTCTGACTTGACTGCTGTAAATCTTATGGTAAGAAAATATTCCTATACTCAATCTATAGACCTTTGTATTCCTCATCACCCCCGATGTGATGTGTTCCCTTCCAGCCTGAAAGCATTGGATATACCAGATTTCAGCTTAAAGTTATACTATTTCTCATTTGTCTATGTTTCCCTAGAGTAACTTTCATACGATGGAAAAAACAAAAAATACTTATCATTTTGTAAATATGAACTACAAACTTGGTTTGTGCCAGACATTATGCTACATGCTAAAAATACAATCTTTAAAATATGAAATTCTCTACTCACAGGTAGCTCACATCTAGTAGAAGAGGTAAGCCATTAAAAAATTCTGTTACATTTTTGATCAATGATGTGAAGAAAAAATAAGGAGTGTGATAAGTGATTATTTTAGGGGGAAGTTGTTTCAGATCATGCAGGAAGAAAGAGAGAGGAAAAATGCCAGGCAAGTAATCAGTGGTCAAGCTGAGGTTGAAAGGATGAGTAGGAGGTAATAAACAAGACCGTTGAGAGGAGGACTGTGGGCAGAGGATATATGCATAAATAAATGGAAGAACCTTCAGTGCTACCGTTCACAGATGGGCAGGACTATTTGCAACCTAGAATGCAAGTCAGAGATAAATTTGATTAAAGGTTCACATGCAAGTACATTTCTAAGTTAATTTTTAACTTGAAAACAATAAGAAACCCTATGTTTAATTTGACGGTGACCCATGGATCCCATTGAGGATCAACCATAGTGGTAGGTGATCAGAATGGAGGAAGGACAAGGCAGTGTTCAATGGCCACAGGATTCGTCAACAAGTGCATGTAGAGGGGCAAGTTCTGAGAGGGCCAGCACAGAGAGGTAAGACAATCAGAAGGGGCCCTGAACTTCAAGAGGGTCTACTCACGGGAGCTGGTCCATCATTGAAGATGTGCTCTAAGGCAACCACTGCCAGAGCACAGTCTGCACACACAGCTACAGGGTCCCTCCTGGGAGAGGATTAACTAGACTGTTACAGTTGAAGTCTAAAGAGGCCCTGAAATGGGAGAGGAGCCCTTAAAAAGCACAGGATGGGAGAGGATATTGAAGGTAATATAGAGCTCATGAAATCTTAAAGGATTTTCTTTTTTTAAAGAAGTGCAATAAATTGATGGCTATTTAAAATTCATTGATAAATCAAAAACCAATTCCATATTACTTTAAAGGCAAAGCCAAGTGATTCTGCAATATTTCATTTATTTCTAATTCATTGATTTTTGTCAAATCAATGATGTTTTCTTTAAACGCATTTCACTGTATGTTTGGATCAAACTTTTTAAATTTAACAGCTCTCATCTGCCAGATCAAGAAAGGACCAGTTTTACATGTGGAACTTATCATATACACCCCATACATTTTTTAAATACTGTTAATACTAATAATGGAAACCACACTATCTTGGCATTTCCTGAGTGCTGTGACTTTAATAGTAGACTCTGCAATGTTCTGATGTTTCCAAAGCCTTCATTTTGGATTTTTGTCTTCAGACATGACCAGAAGTATTGGCTCTTCCTTAATATACTCAACTGTTCAGAGGCAAGCACCCCTTTTCCTGGGGGACATAGGATATTGTAATATAATCTTTCAACCTTCCCAGCAAAAGGTGGTGTTATGTGACTCTCACAACCTTAAGTATTTAAATTTAAATACTGATTTCCCCACCCTGTGAATTAGAGAGGAACTCTGTGTAAACAACAGGAAGCTGGAGCTAGAGGAAGCAGAAAGCCAAAGGAAGGGAGCAAAAAGAACAGTTTACTACAGCAAACAGAAGAAAATGCCAAGAAAATGGATTGCCTTCTTATTCAAATGCATTACCAGAGTTTGTAAGTCAGTAAAGTCTTAGCAGCTGTTTCTCTAATATTTAGGCCACATTATAGAATGATGATGTATTGTCAGGGGTCTCAACATCTCACATTTTTCAATAACTGTTGTGCAGCCACCCAGGCCAAGTGGCTCCACCATTGAATTTTCACAGCTTAAAAGAGTTCTGAGTCCTCATGTTACAGGGCAACCCTAATATAAAGTGGGTTTGCCTAACTTGGTCCTCACCCACATGCTCAAAAGGCACTTATAATGCCCCAACTGCAGGCACACACAACAAAAGTTAATAAAGGGTTTTATTTACAAGAGAAGGGGAAATAGCGTAGTGAATAACACAAGGGGAAGAGAGGGATACAGTTCCATAAATGTCCTACCAGTTCCTCAGAGCTGGAACCCAACGGCGCACTGAGAGCTGGCTCCCAAGGAAAAGAGAGACCCCCAAGGTCCACATGTCTGCTTTTATACTCAGCCTGGCTGCTTAACTCCACCCTTAGGTCCCAGTGATCTGCTCTTTGATAATGACCTTATGGGATTTGTAGTTCTTGGATCTTGTAGGCCTGGAATGGGGGTCGAAGTCCATAACCTATTTGTGTGATCCATTCAGGAGGGTCTTTTCCCCCCTAACAATCAATATCATTTTTACAGATCTTTAATGCTGAACAAGGAAACCAGTCAGCAAGCAAAGAACAACTTGAGCCACCCATCCCCTTGAGTGACCCCATCCCTGGGATGGCCCCTGTTCCCTGGGCCAGGTGTCCAGAATCATGAGAAGAATGCAAAACCACAGGTGCCAGCCGTAGAGGCTGGTGACAGGAGGATGCTAAAAAAGCCTGACTTTACTCACCCTACAGTAATTCAAATCAGGTCTAATCACAATTCCAAATACTGTGGACTCATTCATATTACTCACAGGCTTGTACCAGAAGCAGACCTTTCTACTAAAGAACCTCATACACTTTACCGTTACCAGTCAACATACAAGGTAAGAAAAAGGGATAGTAACTGTTGCTGTCTGCATTTTGTGCTAACATCTAAGATGACAGACAATCAAAGGCAAGTCCAAGACTGAGCATCAAGTCTTGCCTATGGATTCAACTTGCCTCCCTTGCTGTAACATATGGGTTATTAAATAGTGTCATTCTTTCACCGAAAACAATCAACAGAGGGTTCCTTTGTGATGGGTATAATTTTTCTTCCTTAAGAAACACCCTTTGGAAAAATTATTTATTCTAATATAATAGAACATAGTAAAACATTTATAACATCCATCTCTAAGCTTCCTTTTACTAATAGTGAAACACTGAATCATGCGTGTATGTTGTACGGTAGAACGGTCAAGGTTCACTAGGGTATTACCTAATATTTATTTGAAAAACAATTTTTATTTGGATTCATGCTTCATTTCATGTTTTCAATAGAGAAATATCCAGGAAGACAGGGAGTTATGATGCAGAAATTACTGCCCATGCAACAGATTTCTGTGTACTCTTTGTCTCCGGTAAAGCAAATCAACTTTCATAACTCAGATGTGGTCTCCTGGTCTCTCAAAGATGTTCTTGGGGACCCTGAACAATGCATAAGCTCTTTCTACTGCTCAAAAGGGCACAGCAGTGTTTTTCAATTGAAGTCATTCAGTTAAACCCAGAGCATAACAATAGGAAGTGGAGAATCCACTCTCCAGCTAGTGTTAAATCTTGCGAGGTATTATCAGGTCATTTTCCCCAAGCTGGCATCTTCCCTTCCATTCAGTAAATCCCACCATAGCATCCAAATACTTAAAGGTCCAACAGTTGCATAGTAAAGCATTGTCAGTCACCCGGAACATGCTACAGGGGGTGTAGAACCACAGTGCTGGTGGCTTGAAACATTCAGCCACTTAGATGATTCCTATTGCATCTTATTCTCCACAACCATTGAGTGTGATGACATTCGCCACCACCCCATAACACACTGAGAGTATTTTACTTTACAAAGAGTCACTAAAGATAAAAGACCAGAAAAGAACCTAGAAATCAAAACCCAATGTTTTACAAATGAGAAGTTTTTCTAAGAGCCAAGGTGACTTATCCAATGTTAGATCCGCAAATGATGACACAACCAGGTCTGGAACACCGATGCCCAGGCTCCAGCCTGCCTCTCATTGCATCATATTCCCTACACTGGGGGGCAGGAGTACAGGCACCACACATGCCTCGTTCATCATCACTGCATATCTAGCTTCTGACACAGCATCTAGCACACAGCTCAAAGGGAAGGAAAGAAAGAAGGGATACTTAATGGCTAAAACCTGAAATGAGCTCTTTTTTAAGTTTTTAATATTTTAGCTTAGGTAGTTGGGTGTTAAGAATAGGGTGATAAGTGAATAAAAATATACTCCAACAATAGGACAATAGATATGTGGGGAGTTGGTTATGGAACCTACCAAAAAAAGATAGGGTTGCGTGGAAATATTACAATTGAATAAAGAATAGTAGGGTAGACTGTCTAGTTCCAAAATGTGGCTCTCTAAAGTCATGTCTCAAAAAAAAATTGTGTGGTTTGAGTGTGAAGGGAATACAAGGAACCAGAAGAGAATGACAGAAAAACTCTTTTCATACCAAGACAATGCCCAAAATGTATGGAGCATGGCTTCTTAAGAGCCTTCTGCCAAGCTCTTACCCAGACCTCGCTCCCATGAGACTTTGTGGCCTCCTGGGAGCATCTGCTTTGAGTGTGACTTGTGCAATGACGATCTTGAATCCATCCTCTGAGGGATGGCACCTACAGCCCAACTTACATCAAATCCTACTGCAGGATGTGGAGGGAAGCAGAGGGGTGGAACAGAAACTTATCTCAGGAGAATCCGAATTTCCTCCAATGCTCCACCAGACCTGCCCCCATATTACACGGTCACTATTGTCCCTCCTTCTCCATCATACACCATCCATTCTTATACTTCTAAATAATCTCTTGTGCCCCATAACAATGTCATACAGTTAAGGTGGTTTAGTCATTTAAACACTAATGTATCTCAAGTATCTTTTTTCTGGTTCTACATCTCTCCTGACTTTCAACTGCATGCCTTAAAGGGACATCATAAACAATTTTTTCAAATTTTAAATTAATGCAATTGGTCATTATTTGTGGATTCCAAACTGCAAAATGGCCAATTCGCTAAAATTTATTTGTAATCCCCCAATCAATACATATAGTGACTCACAGGACTGCATATCTTAAAGGGATATCATAAGCAAATTTTTCAAATTAGAGAAAATTTTGAGACCTCAGACCCACATGTCTCCAGGGAGGTGGAGTAAGACTATGCTCCATCATATTGTTAACACTTTTCTGGAATAAACTAATGTTCTTTTTCATTCTATTTAGTGCCACCACTTACACATAACTGTTAGTTTTGTTGGGGATCCACTTTAATATCAACACCCCCAGAATAGTGGTGAAGTGTTGTCTAACAGCATCAAGAACAAGATGTGATGTGCTTTACAGAGAAATCATGGATCTTAGGTAAACTTTGTTCAGCCACGAGTCAGTGTTAATGGCTGTGAGTTCAGTGTTAATGAATCAACAATACAATTTGAATGTCTGTGATAGTTAATTTTATGTGTCAACTTGACTGCCCCTTGGAGGGCCCAGATTAAACATTATTTGTGGGTGTGTCTGTGAGGGTGTTTTCCAACAAGATAAGCATCTGAATCAGTCTACCTCGGAAAAGTTGGTCGCTTTTCCCGGTGTGAGTGGGTATCATCCAGTCCCGTGAGGGCCTGCATAGAACAAAAGGCAGCAGCAGAAGGATTTTGCCACCTTCTCCTGCATTTGGAATTGCTTTATGCCATCACCTCTGTTGGTTCTCTGACCTTTCGTGTCTGACTAGAATTCTAGATCCGACCACTAACTTTCCTGGTGTTCAGTTTGCAAACGGCAAATCATGAGGCTTCTCAGCCTCCATAACCACATGAGCTAATTCATCATAATAAATCTCCATTAATATAAACATCTGTAAATATATATGTATAATATACATATATATTCTATACATTCTAGTGCTTCTGTTTTTTTAGGAAGCCTTGACTCATACAGTGTCCTTAAATAGAAACACATAAAACAAGGGTATGTGTTAATCAGTTGATGAAAATGTTGTGCCCAGAGGCTTCCATGAACCTAACCCTGTATTTCCCCTAGGAGCAAGGGTTTAATATTTGCTAATTCAGTGTTGGCAATGACTTTATAGAACATAACTACCATAAATAAAGAGAATTGACTGTAATTATCTCTTTTCTTCATCTTAAATCTCCACCTGTATCCACAAGCTCAGTTAATGTCCCAGAAACCTGGGAGTGAGACTTCTCCCTCTCCATCCACACCCAGTCAGTCCTCAGTTTAAATAAATGCACTCCCTCCTCTCCAGTCCCACTGCCTCGGACCAGGTCCTCATCATCTGGCACAAAGCTAACCACAACAGGCTCCTAAGTGTCTTCCCAGTTCCATCTTTTCCCTGTTGTTCATCCTCTGTTCATTGAAATGAGTGTAACTCTCTTCTGCCTAAAACCCTGCCGTTGGGGTCTTGTCATGCCTGAAAACACGCCTTGACTCCAAATTCCTGGGCAGCCCTTGAAACGCCTGTGATAACAAACTGTTGGCTGCTCTGCTTTTGTGTTTGTGTTTGTTTCTCTCCGCCTTTACTCTTGCATGTGTTAATCTCTCTGATGATGGTGCATTTTCTTACCTTTTCAAGTTGGTGTACACCTATTCACCTGTTGATACACAGCTCAAATGAAGTTCCGAAGTAAAGCATTGTTTTGCAACCATCCCAGTAGATTCATCCTGGTAGGTTCATTGTCAGTTCTTGAAGAAGAAAAGATCATTTTGGAGCCGTCAGTAGAATTTTTATAGGCTTTTAATGCTGAATCAAGCATTAATGCTGAAACAGCTTTCTGTTTCTCTAGCTGTCTCTTCTTGTCCCACCTCAGAGTGAAGCCACCCTTATAGCGCTGCCCCTAGGCACAGGTGTTCCATTTATATATGCGCATGCTCGTGCTCTCTGGACCTAAGTGTCCATAATTACAGGTGCACGTGCAAGACCTCAGGTGCGGTAGTAGAAGGCCGCTAATGGCAGGAGGGTGTAACTTCATTTACCCTACCAGTGTTCTCTGATCCAAATACAGGAAGAGAGGCAGGAGCTTCCTGCTTGGGGCTACCTCTGCATCTGGTACATTTCTAATTGCCTTGATCACATTCAATAGTAACTGTTTATAGTTTCGAATTCCTTTGTCCTACTAGACTGAGCTGCTTGAAGATTAGGACTTGGTT
This sequence comes from Galemys pyrenaicus, assembly GCA_019455555.1. NCBI lineage: Eukaryota > Metazoa > Chordata > Mammalia > Eulipotyphla > Talpidae > Galemys > Galemys pyrenaicus. The sequence continues at coordinate 2,709,530 of JAGFMF010011861.1, forward strand.
TTTCATGTTTGATCCCACAGGAAGTTTTCTATACTACTTGGAATATGATGTTCAATAGGCAATGATGAAAAAAATGAATGTGCAAATGAATAAATGATACAATTCCCTTAGCCATTACTTTGACTTCCTGTATCTTATGTGATCTCATCTTGGTCTCAGCTCTTTACTGACTTAAAATAATTATAATTTGGTAACTATCCACTTGAAGAAGGAGAAGAAGATTTCTATGCAAAACTGTAACTGCCAGGTGTTGACTATTTTAAAGTTTATGGCTGAAACCAGAAAAATACCTTACCTTCTGCCTAAGTATAGAAAGTCCCTCCCTTCTTTTCCCCATTTCTATAACTTATCCTTTCTCTAAGGTCAAATTTTTTTTTCTCTAAAAAAAAAAAATCTTCCCAACTGCCTTCTCATCCACACCCAACTCTGATGACCTTCCCTTCTCTACTCCTTGAGAGATTCATAGTATCTGCTATCTGTCTGGTACTTCTAGTTAGGCTCCCGTGTCCCCTCACCTGTCTCCAGACTTGTTGCTTGAGCATAATAGATGGTTCTTAATAGCAGCTATCAGTTCATGCTTGGCACAAAATAGATGTGAAACACATGTTTGCCTAATAAGTGAATCACAAGAACTCTGTGAGGTAGGTGTTAGAATAGCATAGGAGAAGTACAACGTGATTAAGACCAGCATCTGTGATCCATCTGCTTGGGTTGCAATCCTGACAGGGTCACATTCTATCTGGGCAACCTTAAGTTATTAAGTCTCCTTGTGCCTCAGTTTCCCCCATCTGTAAAATGGGATTCACCATTGTACATATCTCAAAGTTCTTTGTCATGCTAAAAAGAGAAAATGCATCTTAATCTTTTAGCAAATTCCTTAGCCTAACACTTGACCTACAATGTATACTCAGTAAATCATTGGCTATTTTTAATCTATTTTCTAGAGATCAGAATACTGGTGCTACTGTTTATAATATCCAAGATATAGAAACAACCTAAATTCTCATCAATGAATGATTGGAATAAGATGTGGTATAGCTACACAATGGAATACAACTCAGATATAACAGCAACAACAAAAAGGACAAAAATCTTACCATTTTCAATAATATGGATGGAACTAGAGGGAGATATTCTAATCAAAATAAACCAGAAAAAGACAAATATGGTTGATTTCACTCATATGTGGAATATAAAGAATTAAAGCAAGAGAAAAGAACAAACAAGAGCAAGCCAACCCCTTGGAATCTGACTGCAAAACCGAGGCTTCCAAACAGGCAGGGTGGGGTGAGAGCAAAGGAGGAAAGGGGCACAGTGGGCGATGGTGGAGCATTACTGGCACTTTGGAGGTAGGTATGATGTGGTAACATACATTTCTAGAAGCATGAACATTTACCCCTAAAGCATATGTAACGTTGTAAACCAATGTCACCTCAATGAAAAAGAAAAGAGAAAAAAAAGGAAAATTTGTACTAATGACTAAATTATCTAAGACTCAGAAATAAATTTCAAGGTTGTATTGAAGTAGTAGATAATTTAAGGAATTTCAATGGTAATATGACAAAGCTGAATCGGAAGTAACTAGAGTCAGAAAAAGGCTTCAGAGACAGTCCTGTTGGATCATATCAAAGAACAGGGAATAGTAGACAAAGGCCTCTAGAATGCAACAATCCAGAATGCACAAGGCTTGGGACGAAGAGATAAGCATGCACAAAAGGAGAGCATGCTCCAGAATGGGCCCAGAGGGATATTGACTCAGATAAGGCACAGAGGGCTACAGACAAAGGCCAAGAAGGGCTGGAAAGGGTACAACAGTATCACAAACTGAGGGTAAAAGGCTGAATGGAAGTGGGGCCCCCAAAGAAAGCAGAACTCAGCAGGGAACTTGTGAACAAGGAACAGCATAAAGAAGCTATGGATGCTTTCACCCCAGGAATGGAGACCCCAAGTGTGGCGTTCCTCAGTTGTTTTGGTCTGTTATCCCCTTTCTCTCCCCCTTGATTCAGGTCAGTTTCGTGCTTATGATGCCCCTTGGGGCAGACCTCTCAATTAGGCACAGGAACTCCAGAGCCCGGAGTCCATGATATTTTCAGTGATCCAGGAAAACTGTCTTTATGTTCACTTATTTTAAAATCAAAAAGAATAAAGGACATAATAGTGAATATATAAAAATGTATCCATCTGGATTAAACTCATCTTCACACCAACACAGTTGTAAAATATGGCACTTGAAGCAAAAGTCCTCTGCTAAGTCAGTGAACCACTTCACTACATAAAGCACAAATATCATACTACAGTCCTGCCAATCATCAGAGCCTGTTTGAGAAAGAAATCTCTCTTTTGGATGAGAGCAAAGAAGCTTCTGTATCCTTCCCACTGCCCCACCCCACCACCCCACGTCCATTCCAGCAACACTGCAACTCATAGAACACTGTGTCCCATACATTAATACACCTTTAGGACCCATTCACTCATTTTCATGCTACATCAAAGATCATCCAAACTCTTTGGCATCCCAGCGTCTGCCCTTGGGACAAGCTCTTCCTCACTTCCAGCCTCTGTCATACTTAGCCCAGTGATGGTGCCTCCAAATGATTAAAGAATAACAGGATCCATTTCCCTGTGTTTTAAGCTCTCGAATCATACATTTGCAAAGTTGGAGTTTTCATGCTGCATTCTATACCGCATGCATCTTATCTTACAAACTTTTAGGACAATTACAAACTTACAAACTTTTAAGAACAATTCTCCTCATTGAAATGTTTTAAATGAGTCAGAAAGCAAAGGGATTTCTTCCTCTTATTTTGCACAGTCCACTGAGGTTTATAAATATACTTTATCAAATCCTTCTGTGCAAGTAGTCCTGAGTGTACCCCCCTCCCCTCCCCTGCACCATGAGAGAATGAATAAATGAATATCTAACAGGGCCCACACAATACCCACAAGATAATCGGCATTCTGGAAGTGTCTAAAGATATCATGTATGATAGACACCAACGAGTGACCCTATGCATTTTACTTTTGAATTATTGGTTGGCAGAAATGACTGAGCAATACAAACAAATCTGAGGAGGGCACCACTGATAAATTCAGAAAACAGAGTCAGCATTATTAGTAGATGTTAGAAATGATACTTTTCTGCCCCCACCCCCTTCTGATTTATGCAGGATCCAGATTCTGGTTTCCTTTGTTTTAAAATCCCTGTATTTTCTAGTTATTCACTGCAATGGCCACCCTGTTTACTAAAAGCTAGCATGTCTGCTGGGAAGGAAGGGCCTTGAGCAAGCCCATCTCCGGAAGCCCAGTTCCCAGCCTCATGGGTAGCTCTTGGGGTTCCAGCCTCCTAGGCCAGCCATGAAAACTGCCAAGGGTTGATCTCCAAACTGAGCTTCTGCGGGGCCAGCTTGCAGCGGCCTTGCAGTCAGGGGAGGACACTGGGGGAGCATCCCCACAACTACCATGCTGAAAATAATTATTCTGATCCACGAACACCAGCTAAGCTAGGAGATGCTCTTGTAAGCAAGGTCTGCTTTAATAGAAACATAAGTATTATGCATTGCAGTCTATTATAAATTGGTTGTAATTTTCTCCTGACACTTTCTGAATTAAACTAGTTAGTATACAAAATAATAATAATAATAATAACAAATGCCACAAAGCAGAAAGCAAACTCGGTGTCTGAAGGTTAATGATTGTTCATGAAAGCCACAGAAATAAATTATCTGCCTAGGGACATTGTCACATGATCAGCACAAAAGCTGCAACAGCCAAAAATGTTTATGTAGAGGAAAAAAACACTGTCAGCGTCACAGAGCCCTTCCCCCAGCAGCTACATTCGAGTCCTGAGCCAGCCAGCTGCTCCTGACTGCTTACATTAAACTAATTTGTGCTGCTACATTGCAGCTGCTTAATTTTTAGTCTGAACTTTATCACCAATAAGTGTTACAATAACAAGCGATATGATGGTATCTCTGAAGAAATATCCATCAACCTCCAAACAATGACAGCTTCACCAGAGTAGATTGCAGAAAAACAAATTAAAAGAAACAGAAAATTACCCCACACTGCCTCTTTAAAGGGGGGGAGGGGCGAACTTTTAGTGGGAAAGGCTTTAAAACGCTGCTTTGTTCCGAAGCCCATTCTGAAATGAAGAAGGGGGATGATTGAAAAGGTTAGCAAGCAGGGGAGGAGTTAACAAGTAAGATGTGCTTTTGCTGAGAGCTGGGATTTGCAAGGTGAGAGTCTCAGAAGGAGAAGGCAATTTCTCTACAAGGAGGCCAACCATACTCTCCCCTACTCACTGCCCCCCAAAACCTTAAGCAAATCCAAACTGCTGCTTGGGCGGTAATTCTCCAGTTGAGCCAAACATTATCCTTTGGCCAGCGGGGTCCTGGTGCTCACCATATTCCTTGTTGTCGCCCATGTTTTCCTGTGTTATTTTCCTAGCCCAGGGTAAAGGCAGAAACTCTTCTTTGGGCAAAAAGAGACACTGACCTGAGCGGGTTTAAATTCCTGCCAAATATGCAGGCACTGTTTTTGCTACATTTTGGAATTTGGCTCAGACCATATGTCAGGCATTTATTTGTACTGGGAACTAGAATAGAGACCTAGCAACTTAAAAAATAAAAGATTCAAAAATAAAAGAACATAAGGAATGCACTGAAACTTTCCATTATTAATTAATCTGAATATGATTCATGTTTTTTAGTTGAGCTATCTCATTACTCTCTCCTGGTGGGGGGAGGGGAACAACTCAGCTTCACCCCGCACAATAATTACAAAAACAATTCCTTTGAAAGCAGGGGAAGAACACCCATGTCAGCTATTTACAGCATGTTTTAAATTCTGTGGTTTTCAGAATTAAGGTTCAAAGTGAGTGTTATTAATGTTGAGTAATAAAGTAGTTTTTCTTGCACAAAGATATCCTAAATTTAAAAAGAAATGTTTACGCTGGAATAATTTTCTCAGGGCATGAAAAGTAGGGGGAAGGGTGTGAGTGGGGAGCCTAGGGTGGAGATTTAGACCCACCTTGCTTTTTCAACTTGACATCTTTGCACCTTATGGTCCCAGCCCAGGTTCTAGCAGTATTTTCTTTTTTTCATGCAACTGGGTAATTCACGCAAGACTGACTCAAAATGCCATGGGGCAAGGCCCCATTTCTTGGGTTTCTGTAGATGACCCTCAGCTGTGCCTTTGAGAATTCTCTTGAGACAACCCTATGGGACCTGAATGGGGAGTCCCTGGAGGCCCCCCTGGATGGCTCTGCCCTGGTGCCAAGTGGGTCATTGTTGCGAAAGGGGAGGCTTCCTCTCCACTCAGGGCTCAGCGGTATGCCTCCTGCTGTTGGCAAGGTTTTAAGACTGCTGGGAACTCAGAGGAAAGCTTCATTGTGGGCCCTGGAGGTGTGGCAGGGTGTAACTTAAATGAAGTCAACTTTTTAAAAAGACACCTAACCAGGGTGCAGACAGGGGAGCATGGAACATGGAAGGACAATGGAAGGGAGCATCTCTGAACAGCAACTCACTTTTCTTAATGGGAGAACTGGCAACTTCGTTTGGTTGCCCTGGCACTGAGTGAACGACCTTCTTGCCATTGGATGCCAGGCACCCCGTGAAAGCATCAGTTGTGAAATGAGGAGTTAATTTGATGGAGTGTATCAGTCTATCTTACCTATCTGTTTTTCTCAGAGCTGGACTGAACAGGTCTGACAGGACACTTGAAGGCGTTTGAATAAGTTCACACAATATGTGTGAAAGGCAGAGATAAAGACCTGGAGCTGGTGTATGCACAAATATAAGCATAGATGAATAGCACCTAGAGATATTCAGGAGGCTATAGGCAGATATTCTTCACTCCAAGTGAACCCCACAGTGATAGAAAAACACATCACCCAGGAATGGTACCACAGGGTTGACCAGTTCAAATTGGCCACTTTCTTGAAAATCTCTAGAAACAAATCCTTTTCAATGTAGTCCTTTCCAGAACTGGGCCAAATTAGATCAGCCTCAAGCTCCTGAATTAAGGTCCTAGTGCCTAAGAATGTGGTTACCTTTAGCCATGTGAGCTGCATACACAGCAAGGCCCAGGTAAGCACAGGTTTGCTCATCACATCTCTGAACTTCCCTCAATCTAACTTTTGCTTTTTAGGTAGAAATTATGCCTTTCTGGCTTCTAATTGTCATAGAAGTGGAAACAGTTAATGGGGTATGTTGTAATTTCCAAGTCACAGCATTAACACTTACAGTCAGAAGCTTGAATTATATCATTTTTCACAACAGCAAAGTGTGGAAAGAATATATATGACTAAGGAGTACAAATCTTGTTTTGCATTTCCCCTTCATAAGCGAGCATACGCCAAACAGTAAAGTGACAAAAGTCAGATATGTAACTATTCTTTCTTAGAATTAGCCCAAAAAAATCTCTAAAATTAAAACCACTGTTACTGTTAAAACTTCCCTCCTGAGAACTTAAATGACCTTATGGGTCATCAGAAGAGAAAATGTAGATGAAAATGTTTTGTAAACTGAATGTTTTTAAACATAAGGGTTATTAATACTACAACATCTGCCCTCAAGTTTTATTCGCAACATAGATAAAGTATATTGATTAAACAAAATCTTCCAGGAAATAGGACTGGAAGACAAGAGTTTTGTCACAATTCATTGCTGAAATGGAATCTATTTTTTTTGTGTGTGTATTATGAGAGGACTACACTAATGTTGTGTGACTTGCAAGACACTAAATATCTTCTTCTTACTTAAAATATGTATCTTTGCCAAGATATTTTTTTGCCCGTTCAAACATCAAGCGGTCAGACAACAAAACAAGAAGCCAGTATCACTTAATTCACTTAGTTGCCATGTACTTGACTAGGTTGGTCCAAACTGATGAAAGACCATCATCAGTTGGATAGAGATTGGGATAGAGATGCCCAGAGGCAGTACCAGTTTATCCATTAGGCACACCTGGGCCCATGTCCGGAGTCTACAATACTTCCAAGTGCCCGCAAAAATGTTCTAATTTCTGGGGCCTTCCCGGTGGTGCAGCAGGTTGAGCACCTCACTGTGAAGCATCTGTGGCACAGTAGCACAATTTGGATATACCCAGCCAGGGAGGGGACCTACATGGCATTGTAGACCTCTTCTGCCTCACCCTCTGCTCCCCTCAGCGATGTATTTCAGTCGATCTGTCTGTTCTGCTCCCCACTCTGTCTCTGGTGAATCCTCTCACGTCCCCCGTCTGTGGCCTATACCACAGCTTTTGTATGCATAAATAAATCTTTAAAAAAAGTTCTAATTTCTTTTCAAGTCAGAAAAAAAGAAGAACTTATAGGTCAAATTTGCATAGCAACAAAACTTAAAATAGAATTTTTTATATTTTAATGGCAGAAAGTACCCATTATGTCAAAAAAAAAAAAAAATAAAGCATCTGCATTAGTTTCTGATTGCTGCTGTAACAAATTAGGGCAAACTTGGTGAACCATTATCTTACAGTTCTAGTGGAGCGCTTTGATGGGGCTACAATCTAGGTGACCACAAGATTGCCTTTTCTTTACGGGAAGGAAGAATTAAGGTCTCTACATGCTATTAGGACATCCTATGAGAACCCTGTTGAAAGGGGTGCATTTTATTTATTTATGAAGGGACCACTTCATGCACTGTCCCACAAAGGAGTGTGGAAGAAGGAGTCACATCTACCTTCTTCACACAAATACAGATTGACTCCACCAGCTCATTCACTTAGGATAAACTTCCCATCTTCAACGCTAATGGCCACAGGTAAATGGAACAGAATTATCAAGACACCTGCACTCACTTCAGTGCATGTTTCCTACAGAACCCCCTTCTTGTTCCAAACATGGTCCTCTGAGGTCACAGCAGTATGATCTGGAGATGACCACTCCGAATCTGATGGATGCATTTTCAGAAATGGAATTACACTGGTAAGAAGAATGTGGACGGCAGCTATTCCTGGCACCATAACAGAGAATAGTTATGTTTATTAAAAACAAACCCAGTTGAGCAATAACCCAGTGGATTTCATCCTGCCAGGGACTGCCAGTGAGCCAACAAGGCCAGTTCCCTTACTATGAGGGATTCTTTTCTCTATTATACTAGGTAATTAATTCACTTCTCCTCATGCTTCCTTCATAAAACCAGACACAACCCCAGAGATGTCAGGTCCCTGGGTAGCTCTCGTTTATCGGGTACTTGATACACACAGAAATATCTATAATCTAGTTTAAAGTTTTGTGATTTTCAGTTCTAATGTCAACTCCCCATGGTCCATTCCTATGGACCGTGGTCCATTCCCCACAGTCTTTTCCACAGCAAGACTAATCAGGTCATGTAATTATTTATGAGAAATAGTCACTGCTGGGATTATGTGACCCTATATACATATTAAATCCTAAACAGTTTAAGCAATAAAAAGTTACATTTCCCAGTGACATTTCCATGAAAGCTACATTTTTCTTAACAAGCACAATTTTTCCACAAAGACACCTAAACTACATTACTGTACAGGTATACATGAAATATAGACCCAATAGAAACAGAAACATAATTATATCTGAATTAAAATTGGAGCTTATCACAATCACAATACATCTAACAGTCTCCCTTTTTTTCTTTTTAGTTATTGCATTTTGTTTTTCTTACCCTGATGAAGAAAACATATCACAGAAGCCTATTTTGCAGACATCTCTACCAAATATTTTTCGAGGCTTTTGGTGAAAGAGTATTGTTTCAAAAAACCTTCTCCTTCTCCAAAGGAAATGCTCTATATTTTTTACTACTATTTGATTATCTGAGATTTTAATTATTTGCATTATTTTAAAATGCCTTCATTCTCTAAATCCTGGTAGTAAGAAAAAGTGTGGAGGACAATTTGATAAACAAGAGAAAACTTAACAATGTAAAATACTCATGAAATTTCTGAGTGAAGAAAATTGAAATGGGAAGAGGGAAAGATTAAATGAAAAACTAATAAGTGAAATTTGGGGTGGGGCAGCTTGGTTATTAAGGGGAAAAATAACTCCACCATTGATGTGTAATTTGTACAAGGATGAGGTTTTACCAACAAATAAGCAAAGTAAAACAAAAACAAATTTTTAGACTATAAGAACAAAATAGCGGTTACCAGAAGAAAAAAGAAGTGGAAGGGAAAGTTAAGTTGGGTAAAGGAGTCAGCTGTGTGGAGAAGGGCGGGAACTAGTTGTGATCACAATGTTATATAGAGAGAGACGTCAAGTCATAAGGCTGTATACATGAAACCTATATAATGTTATAAATGAACCTTCATATTTTTTGAAAAAAGAGTCTTAAAAACAGTGGAAAAACAAAGTCAGGAAGGCTGGGGTGTTAAGTGGGATTTGTGCAGAGAAATTATATAATAACACTGGAATAATGACATCCTGAATTCTGTTTGGCCACAAACAGTAAAATTTCTCCCTTTGTAATGCCTTCCACTTCATTTCTATAAGACAGGCTAGGGACCAGCACGAACTCCAAGCAGCAGAGAACTGCATCCAACTTTCAATGGCAAAGAAAAAAGAAACCAGGATGTGGGGTGTTATATTATTCCAAAATGTTCTTTGACATTCCCTAGATTTTTTTTTTACATCTTGCTACTGTACTTGCCCAACCATGCTAGGGTGTTATGCTATTTTAGACATGAGTTAACAGGTCTCTTACATACACACATTTCCACATTCCAAAGAGACCTATTATATCCTTTTCCTCCTACCCCACCTCCGCCACACACACACACACACACACACACACCACTCTTTTTCCTCCACCCACATAGCACCCTCTCTCCCACCACACATTTTTTCTTGTTGTTTAACTCTTCCCAATTACTGAATGTTTCCAAGGCTATGCAAACCCACAGGTCTCAGAAATGTTTCCTATCACATGACATTAAATTCTGCAAAATGAAATGGCTGCAGTCAGAGAACAGGTAAAACATAGCAAATGGCAAGGAAAAGGAAAAGCTTTGACTCAGCTGGCAATTAAGTGAGGGTGTAGAAATAGGTCTCAGGGGACCCTGCCCCCCTTGCTACTCACCCTGCAATGTGTGGGCCAGCAGCATCAGCTGGGATCTTGTCAGAAACCTCAGGGGCCACTCCAGATGAGTCCTAGTGAATCAGAATCTGCATTTTAACAAGATCCCAGATGATTCACTTGCACATCAAAGATAGAGAAATGCATCACAGTGGCAATCTCCCACCAGGAAACTAGCAGAAGTTGTCAATAATTTAAGGATCTATGTCCAGTAGGGGATGGGAGGACTGGATTACAACTTCCCTCAATAACACATTTCAGGGCCTCAGGTGCAGCAGGTTGAGCACCGCACAGCAGCAGTGAGTTCGATCCCAGGCCTAGGAGAGGACCTACATGGCGCAACAGACCACTCCTACCTTGCGCACTGCTCCCCTCAGTAGTGTGTTTCATTAGATCTGCCTGTTCTGCTCCCCACTTTGTCTCTGGTGAATCCTCTCACCTCCCTGGACTCTGGCCTGTACCCCAGCTCTTGTATGCATAAATAAATATATCTTTAAAAAAAAAAAAAAAACACATTTCAAGGACTGTATTAGCCTTAGTAATCAGGATGAGATGATGGTTCTCCTCACTCTTCCAACCACTACCCTTCTCATAACTCTCTAGGACTTTCCCTGCTGTAATGCTGATTCCATTTCTCCCAACATCTCTATGGCAGTGTAAGAAAAATGCTGTCTAAAGTGTGGACTTTGGCCCCAGGGCAACTAGCCAGTGAGTTATTTCATAGTGCAGTGGGCTTTCCACCCCTCCCAGTGAAATCTACTCAGAGGGAGAGGGGTAGAGTGGTGTTATCCTTCCCAGAAGCAGTCTCATTGTACTCAAGATATTTAGCAGAGAAGAGGAAAATTTATTTTTTCCTTTTTATGCTAAGAAACCAGACTGGGGGAGTTTCAGGAACCCCCTTTATCGCATCATATCGCAACAGCCCTCTTTCTCAGGCCAGTTCTGTCCTCACTAAGAGGTGGGGGGATTTAGTTTGGGTTGTTTGTTTTGTCTTCTAGAGCTTGGTGCTTTATTGAAAAGTGCCTTCCAGAACTGAGCGATAATAGAAAACAACAAATAAAGTATCAAAGCCAAATCTTGCAACGTCATCATTAGAAAGGGAGACTGGCTCTATGGAAAAGTGAGTCAATCTGAAAAGGGTCCATTGCAGTGGAAGCAGCGTATAGGAGAAGCCCAGAGTGGGCCCAGCCGAGCACTTTGGGGAAGGCACTGTCACACTTTGAGTTTGAACATTTCCAATCCCACTGAAAATTCATCCTCATGGTGAAAGTGAATGCAGAACCTGTGGCCACAGACTCACTAGTTCTGGTCCCATTTACAAGATCATTCCAATTATGGTTTGCCTGTTTCAGGCTAACTGAAGCTGATACCACTACTCAGACAATTTATCTAAATGCTGCTTTTCATATTCTACTCCACAAATAATTTGAATCATGATTATACTTTCCTTCAAGCTGCTTTCCTTCACAGTGCAGAAAGGACTAACCATGTGGGTTTAACTTTTCTGGTTCTTTACCCTAACTTCTCACAACAAGTAAATCAGGTGACTTTCTAAATTACACATTAGCCTTAAAACCTATCAGTGAGTCACCCATGACAAAGGACACTCAATCAAGATGCTCCCAAGTCATTTTTCTGAGCCTAAAATTCTGGGGGATAAAGACAGACCATGGAAAGTTAACCAAGACCCAAGTGGTGGCGTTAATAAGCTTGCCCAGAGATGTCTTATGCTTTTGGCCTCTGTTGACCTCGTTATTGTTAACTTGGGATTATTAATCTTTAAGATCTCTGGCCCATAAAAGCTTGAGAGCTCTTTAGAACTATTTGTTTCTCAAATTGTTACAGGGTAACCCTAATATGAAATGGGTTTCTCTCACTGGGTCCTTACCCGGGCGCTCAGAAGACTTTTATAATAAGCCTCAACTTTAGGCACCCGTGACAAAAGTTATTAAAGGGTTTTATTTTACAAAAGAAGGGGAATAAAGTAGAAATAACACAAAGAGAAGAGAGGAATGCAAATCTGTAAATATCCTACCAGATCTTCCGAGCTGGAATGTAATGGCACATTGAGAGCTGGCTCTGAGTTAAGTGAGGTGGCTCCAAAGGAAGAGAGAGCCCAAAGCTCACTTCTTTGGTTTTGTAGCCAGCCTGGCTGCTTAACTCCACCCTCAGGTCCCAGGGATCCACTCTTTGATAATTATATTATTGGATTTGTGGTTCTGGAACACTGGTGGTCTGGAGTGGGGACTGGAGTCCATAAACCTATCTGTGTAATCCATTTAGGACTACCTTTCCTCCTAACAAAATGATACTGAGAAGGCCCTGGGAACATCAAAAGAATCATAAAATCATCAAAGGGAGGGTCTTCTATCTGTTTTTCAACAAATTTTTTGTGTTTCTTCCATATACCTGACACTATAAATAATTCTGGGAACACTTTAATAGGGGAAAGATAAGTAATAACTTTATCTCTAAAATATTCTGCCCAAAATGTCACTTCATTATGTTTCTACCTAGGGTTGGATGATTGTACATGAATCTGATTTTAAAATGCATACTAATGCCTTCTGAAAATTAATGTGCTTTCCAACCTAAGATAAGCATTTTACAAGGTTGTTTACCTAGTATTTAAATTTAGAACAACACACCAAAGGATATGTAATTTTCTAGCAATTTTCAATACCATGATCCAGCAAGGATCCATCAGGCATCCTTGAAAAACAGATGAATTTTGTGTTGATCCTCCTACAAGGCTACTAAATGGAAAGCTACCGGTTTCTCCCCAACAAAAGGCTCATTAAAACCAGGGATGAAGTGATATGATGTCTGGGATTGTCTTTAAAATAATTCTGTAGAGAGAAAAGGGAATGCATATGAAAACAAGACTGGTCATGAATTGATAACTGTAAAACTGGGTGAATAGCACTTACAGATTCCCTTGTATACGTTTGTGATTTCATAATGAAAAGGGATTTTTTTAAAGTACCAGGAATGGTGGTTGTAGATTGGACTGAACTTTTGCCCAGGACCAGTCGATTTCTAAGGACAGCACAGGACACAAAGTAAATAACAGTTTTATCTTCAGACTTGTCAATGGTCTCAAACTATCACTCTTTGCTTAAGGCGTTTTGTCATTCCAATTAATCCGACATCATTCAACACATTCATTAACATTATACTTACTACATCTATGGAATCATAATTAATAGATATAAGACCAAGTATTTTATGGTGGTATAAATCACTGGGAGAATCTTCTCAATTATACAGTTGATGAAAAGCAATAAATGATAATAATTCTGAAAATTCACCTCAAGTTGATCCTCAAAAGATCCATAAGGTACATCCACTTAATTTAAATTCCTGCATAGCACTTTGAGATGTCTCCAATATTTCAAAAGCTGCCAAAGTTAAAAAGGGAAAATATAATGGCAGGTATCACTTAGCTTATAAATTATTGGGGAAGAAAGAGGTTGTTCATGAGAAGTGCTTACAAATAAAGACTTAACGTGTCTTTCTGATTTTGTCATTGAGAAACCAATCTGAAAAGCCTATTTTTTTTAAATGCTGAATTTTTTGTCACAATTATAAAAATTTCTGCCATCAAGGGAACAAAGAAACCTCTGCTTATACCTGATGCCATAATATGCATTAAAATAATATGATAATAAAGAACCAATAAGGTGTCTGACAATATTTTTCAATTGCTGTAAAAAGGGTTCATGAGTCTAAAAACGTTGAGAAATAAAAATGCTCTTCACATGAACTCCATAACTATTCCCAGGATACCTTTCAAAATGACATACTATTAGGTTTGGCCAATGGAAGACACCAGTGGGAGATTTAGACATGTGGAGCAGAGAGAAGTCAGGATCTCTCTCTTTCTCTCTCTCTCCCCCCTCCCTCCCTCCCTCCCTCACTCTCTCCCTCTCTCTCTCC